>CAJHNH020002489.1:70000-106302 GCA_905116865.2 Candidula unifasciata | reverse complement strand
CAGAAAATCATCAAACGTGCTCCTCCGCAGTCGACGTCATGGGCCTCTCCGAGCGAGTGGGGTTTCACCCTGCCCGTCGTTCCCTAACGACTCAGAAAACTACCACAGGAGTAGTAGTTTTTGCGACGCGTTTTACTGGCGTGGAGCACCCTCACATTTCATTCTTCCGGCATGCGTTCTCAGACCATGCAACCCCGTGAAGCTTTTCCCACATGTACAGAGCCAGCCCGGACGTTGGGCGAGTATCTCAGTCCGGGGGCTAGCAAGGTCGTCACCGAGGGTATCAATTGAATTGGGCCCTTCATTCTCTCCCCCCCCCCCCCTTTCGGAGGGCCCTGGGGGCATATGTATAATTTACATAATTGTACTGCGGTCATTGCCACACTGTGTCTGTTTTTTTTTTTTTTTCGAAGAGATTAGCTAAGAATTCCCTTGCTGATGGTGGCGTTGTCAACTTTAATAAATGTACGTTGTCTTGTTGTTTGGTTTTGTAAATGTTTTCCTGTGTCGTTCAGGTCTTCAGGTCCTCTGTAGGAGCTGTATGACAGGGCGAACCAGGCGGGCTGCCAGAAAGAAAGCATTGCGCTGGGGGCGGGGGAAGTGGGTGGAGTTGAGAAGCCCTCACGGGACTTGTTCGTCTATCACAGGTGATGATGGCCAGTCCTTTCATCCAATGGTGACTGGATTAGATTTTTTGAGGGCGCAGATGGCGGATAAGGCAAATTTTATAACTGAAAGTTCTTGAGCAGTATGGATAGGGAATTAAGGCCTCATCTCTCTAGCAATCTGCTTCAGTGTCTTTCATAGCTTGTCTTTTCTGAATTGCTGCTGCAGTTCTAGCAGCTTCGTGGGCTACAGCTCCTCGAGGAAGATGTGAACGCCAGGATGAGCGGTCACATGCAGCGATTTTCTATGGTTTAGGATAAATACAGAAGTCTTTCAGTAAGGTCTTGAGGTTGTCTTTGAAACGTTTCTTTTGTCCGCGTTAACAGCGTTTTCCTTTTTGTAGCTCACCATAGAAAATTCTTTTTGGCAGTCGTTAGTCAGGCGAGCGGACTACATGACCCGCCTAGTGAAATTGTGATTGTTTTAGAATCGAGTGAATACTGGGCAGCCCAGCTCTGTCAAATACTTCAGTGTCAGGGATCCCGTCTTGCCATTTTATGTTCAACAACTGCTGTGTAGAAATAGGTTAGCTTTTTAGCATGTCGCTGGTAAACGGTCCATGTTTCACATGCATAGAGACGTACACGAAGTACGACAGCTTTGTACACTTTGAGCTTCGTCTCCAGACTGATGTCAGTTCTATTCCAGCCTTTTGTACGAAGTCTACCAAATGTGCATCTGGCTTTGGATATACTTGTATTGACCTCTAGACCAATGTTAACTTTCAGAGCAAGATGTGTAAACCTGTGGACTGTATTTAGTGCTCTGCCCTTGACTGTAATGTTTGGTTTAGGTAGACTTGTTGCTTGGGCTGGCTGGAACAATATTTCAGTTTGTCAGTGCTTAAGACAGGCCCAAGGTTTGTAAAGGCTTCGGGTTATTCAGTTACACTTTGTCGTAGTTCACTCTCTGAGCTGGTACATATAGTCTAGTCATCCGCGAAAAGTAATTCTCTAATGGTATCTTACTTTACCTTAGTTTTGGATTTTAGCCTCCTGAGATTACATAGATCGCCATCAGTGCGATAGCTGGTATCGATACCACCATCTCCCCCTCTCTTTGAAGGCATCCATCAGTATTGCGGCGAATATGATGCTGAACGGTGCCGGTTCAAGCACACACCCTTGCTTTACTCCGTTTGAGACCATAAAAGGCTATGAGAGCTGTCAATTTTCCTGAGCTATTGCTTGCATTCCTTCAGAAAGTGCTTCACTATTGTCATACACTTTTGTACCCAAACAAATTCTGCAATGATTTTCACTCCAGAGACTTAAGCATTGGTTTACTGATCTGCAGCTGCAGCAGCAGCAGTAGCAGCAGCAGCAGTAGTAGTAGTAGTAGTAGTAGTAGTAGTAGTAGTAGTAGTAGTAGTAGTAGTAGTAGTAGTAGTAGTAGTAGTAGTAGTAGTAGTAGTAGTAGTAGTAGTAGTAGTAGTAGTAGTAGTAGTAGTAGTAGTAGTAGTAGTAGTAGTAGTAGTAGTAGTAGTAGTAGTAGTAGTAGTAGTAGTAGTAGTAGTAGTAGTAGTAGTAGTAGTAGTAATTGTGTTTGTTAAATGGTTTTTAAAAAAAAAAACTATGTTTGAAATAATATGAAATATATGAGTAAATGCTTACTAGGAGCGCGTCTATAGGGCTGTGCTGTGCTATGACGCAGGAGACAGTCGAATCAAGCGACACTGTAAGGGGTGGAATAAGCAGCAGGTTATTTTAAAGGGAAAACAAAAATATTAAAGGTGCACATTTCGAAGACTTGCCGTGGGGAAGATATCCTCTGATCCTTAAAAGTTATTGTGGTGGAATAAGCTCCTTTTTTTTTTGGAAAAAGAAGGGGGGGGGGGGGAGGGGTTTAAGAGATGTCTGAACCCCCAGGTTCCTACGCCTATGTGGGAGACATTTTTTTTAGCAGACGGCTAGGAATTATCCATGCAATGGCACCAGTCACGGAACCACAGGTTGATACACACGGCGCTAGACAACTTACAAACAGAAACTCCGGTGTATTTGCCAGTCAGGATCGTTCGATCAATCGATCTGTTTGTCCCCTCCAGGCTGGGACATAAATGTTTACTATACTATCCTGAGAGTAAACAATTACAAATTGGACGGCAGCCCCAACAAGGCAGATCCCAGATACCCCATTCAACCTCAATTTACAAACAGGAAAATCGTAATGGCTACATCAGCCAGGAGTGGCTAAAGACGTCTACAATGAACGAACCTACACCCCTGTCACATGGCAGTTCCAAGTTTGAACCAGGAAGTGCGCTTTCAATCCTTTGTTGGATGCCATAATATGGCCCTATTTGGTTGTTAATGCATGTGTTCCCGCAATAAATATACCATTTCACGTATTTGGTAACTTCTGATTATTCATTTGGAAGACGGTATTTTTTTTGTTTTTGTTGTTGTTCGTGTCACTGTCCCATTCCAGGTTTTGCAACCCGACCATAAATTTATTTTGGGGAAGATGCAATGTTGATTTCCTTTTAGCAGCAGTACTACTTGGCTTATTTGCGAGGTCTTATTTTTACTGGAGTTTCCGGTCTACAGGGTAAACGAGTCTCCCGCGAAATTCATGAACAGAGATTTCTATTTATGGTGGTAGATATTCGATCATCTGCATTGTGTTTGTAACTGATCTGTGCATCTCCCTCCTGGCAGTTTTCCTTGTTATGATCGTTTCTTCTTCTTTTACTTTTACTCTCCTCCTCTTCATCCTTCTTCTTCTTTCTTTCTTCTTCTTCTCCTTCTTTTTCTTCTTCTTCTTCTTCTTCTTCTTCTTCTTCTTCTTCTTCTTCTTCTTCTTCTTCTTCTTCTTCTTCTTCTTCTTCTTCTTCTTCTTCTTCTTTGTCTTCTTCTTCTTCTTTCTTTTTTCTTCTTCTTTCTTCTTCTTTTCTCTCTTCTTTCTTCTTCTTCTTCTTCTTCTTCTTTCTTCTTCTTCTTCTCGTCTTCTTCTTCTTCTTCTTCTTCTTCTTTCTTCTTCTTCTTCTTCTTTCTCTTCTTTTCTTCTTCTTCTTCTTCTTCTTCTGTCTTTCTTCTTCAGGCTGTGTTGTGATACACAGCTAGGCTGCGGTATCTGCGTCTTTCGGTCCAACCCATCCGATTTCAGGTAGCCTTTAATTAGTCGTCTTTTATGATATGCTTTATATAAATAGCGCCATTTTCTCTGTGTTGTTTACTGTAAATTATAGCAGGATAAAAATCTGCAATAATTCGTCTGGGTTCTCAGCTGCTCGGTATTCTGCTACCAGTTTGAGTCGGTGTAAAAATACACCTCGGACAACTTGAATGAATAGTGGTTGTCTGCCAAACATTGAATTATTCTCTGATACCCTCCTCTGCGTTGATTAATGCCGTTGTTGACTGTTTCCTGGCTGATGTGCTGGTGTTTTTATTCTTTTCTTATCTTTTTCCTGATGTTTTCACGTTGTCTTTTGTCTTTGTCAAAATGAGAATCCCAACATTATTACCAGGTTATTCGTAATATGTATTGTGCATCATTCCAACGGCTCACCACTGCCAACACTGCCACCACGACAAACACCACTACTGAACTACTACTGCTGCTGCTGCTGCTGCTGCTGCTGCTGCTGCTGCTGCTGCTGCTGCTGCTACTACTACTACTACTACTACTACTACTACTGCTGCTGCTGCTGCTGCTGCTGCTGCTGGTGCTGCTACTACTACTACTACTACTACTACTACTACTACTACTACAGCTGCTGCTACTACTAATACTACTACTGCTTCTTCTTCTTCTTCTTCTTCTTCTACTTTCGCTGCTGCTGCTACTGGTGCTACATCTGCTATTGCTTCTGGTGCTACAAATGTTGCTAATACTACTTCTACTGCCTCTACTATTACTACTGGTGCTACTACTGCTATGGCTTCTGGTACTGCTACTGTTGCTAATACTACTTCTACTGCCTCTACTGTTGCTACTGGTTCTGCTTCCGGTGCTACTAATGTTGCTAATACTACATCTACTGCCTCTACTGTTGCCACTTCTGCTACTGGTGTTACTACTGTTGCTACTACTACTTTTACTGGTGCTGCTACTGGTGCTGTTGCTGCTGCTGCTACTATAACTGCTGCTACTACTACGATTGCTGCGACGTCTTCTGCTGCCGCTGCTACACAAAAACATGTCTGTACTGTCTGCATTTACCACTTTTTTTAAAAGAGCGATAAAGACGCTTTTGGAAGAAAAAAAAACGTGGGAAACGGGACTAGAAGAAGAGTGACTTCCCTTGCCATTCATACCTGGTCGTGTCGCAGGTCCTACTTTATATTGCAGGGATATCACGCTTATAACGCGTCCAGCAACACGATTCCTTTTTAAAATGTTCATATCAAACATCGAATGGCCACCCAAAACAGAATCGGTTACAACCCCATCTGGAATCGCAATTTGTTGGTTGGGCCCTCATCCTACAGAAAACAGTTTCATCACTTTACAGAGTATTTGAATCTTGGTCTCTGGAAGGAACTATCTCTTCTCGGCTGTATTCTAATAAAGAAGTGGATCCTATATGGTTACCCGTCACCGAGCCTCGATGCAATACAAGTCAATAAGTAAAAGATAATTTGTCATTCGAAACTATTTTTATGTGTGCGGGAACAGATTAAATTTGCGGCATTTAACTATTGTTGAAACCACGTCTCTACACACTTTTGTCAGAAGGCGAATGATCTTATTTTGATATTACATCACGCGGAAGCATTACGATCGTCAGTTTTTTTTTTAAATAAAGAGATCCACTTTAAAAGAAAATTATTCCTTGGCAAACCAAACTTAGTCTTTTTCTGCCTACAGTTTATAGGCTACACATTTTGTTTTATAACTATTTTTTTCATCCAAGAAGGGTAAACAGCCATTCAGAGGACGTGACAATTCACTGTCAGAGACGAAAGCCAGCGAATCGGACAAGGATTACTGGAGAGTCGCTTGGGATATATGTTCCTTATATTTGCCCTCTGGAGACGGGCGGCAAGCACGAGGCTGGTCTAGAGCAATAAACAGACAAAAAAGCAGAAAATGAAAAGTGTGGGGTGGGCTTGATGGAGCGGCGGCAGGAAATAACGAATGGAATAGCAGACCTAAGCTTAATAAAGAGTATTGTTTGTTTCGCTTACTGTTTTCAGCAGATCACAAAAGACTTCCCAGAAAATTATTTTGTTTTTACACAGTACAACAGGTTTTCTGCCACAGAAACGAACACTGGGGGTTTCCGGGTGGGGTGGTTGGGGGGGGGGGGGGGGGGGGGTTAGCCTACCCTCAACCCTTTTGGAAATTTTATGGGGACACTAATAAAAGGGTAGGGGATGGGGGAGACCTCAAGAGGCCTATACATTTGTTTTAATGCTTCATAACAACAACAGCAACTATGACAATAACTATGATGTGTTTAACAGGAAATAAGTATAATAATATATTTAGAACCTTACAAACTGTGTGGCATTGTCTTATTAATGCGGCCTCAACGCCTCAGGCCTGTCGACCCCACCCACAACACATCGCCCCCCCCCACCCACCCACCCTCTCCCCAACCCCATTCCTACATCACCAGTTGGTCAATACAGGCACTATAGTAATGAACTATTTGCGTATCCTTTACAGGACGTTGCAGAACCAACCCCAGCATTTTTTGGCTGTTGTGGTTTTTCTAGGCAAATTTACGTCCAGGAGTTTGCTATTACTTTCTAGACGGTCGGCTTCTCGATACCACTGTCGAAACCAACGCAAGGCGCAAAGCACGCAGCTGGAATAGAACCTGGCACCCCGCATTAAAAAGCGCGTTCGCAACGCCTAAGCCACAGACGCCTACACTATAGTAATACATTTGTATTATATGAAGAGAACAAAAAAGATCGTAGCAATATATATTCTTTACTTGGTTAGAGGGACCGAGCACCCACAGTGTAAAGTAGTGGACCCTTCTCCACGCCTTTAGTCGTACTGAGCATATGGAGCTGACCTATATATTATAGATCATTCGAAACTCGGTGAGTGGTTCTGTCAACACCACCCCGACCGTCTTTACTTCCCAGGACCTTACCTGGTATCCCACTTAGGACTGGGTTGACCTCGGAGTCGTTTTTTTTTTTTTATACGCTATCATGGTGGCGCTAGAGCCGTCACTTTGTATTACTAATGAAGTCTTTGTGTTACTATATATATATATATATATACTAGCTGTACCCGGCCACGCGTTGCTGTGGCCAAGAATGGTGAAATGGAAAAGAAAGAAAAAAGATCTCAGCTAACAGTGTCTGTCATATCCATTCCCCCCTCCCCTCGACCCAGTCATATCTCACTCTTCGAAGGATTGAAAAATCATCCCTGGCGAAATTATTAAAATAGAAATAGTTAAGAAATGAGAACTTTAAAATCATGTTTTAACCCCCCCCCCCCCTTTCCCAATCATCTCTCCCTCTCCGAAGGATTGAAAAATCATCACCTGTCGAAACTATTAAAATAGAAACAGCGAAAAAATAAGAACTTTAAAATAATGTTTTAAGCTCTCTCAGCTAACTGTGTCTGGCATAAACCCCCACCCCATCCACCCCCACCCCCCCCCCCCCCCCCCAATCATCTCTCCCTCTCCGAAGGATTGAAAAATCATCACCTGGCGAAACTACTAAAATAAAAAAATAGTTAAGAAATAAGAACTTAAAAATAATGTTTTAAGCTCTCTCAGTTAACAGTGTCTGGCATAACCCCCCCCCCCCTCCCCTTCCCCCCAATCATCTCTCCCTCTCGGAAGGATTAAAAAATCATCACCTGGCGAAACTACTAAAATAAAAAATAGTTAAGAAATAAGAACTTAAAAATAATGTTTTAAGCTCTCTCAGTTAACAGTGTCTGGCATCAACCCCCCCCCCCCCCCCCCCCCCCCCCCCCAACTAATCATATCATCCTCTCTGAAGGATGGAAAAGTCATCGTCTGACGAAATATTGTAACTAAATTGAGCTTGGCATCCGTGTCCACCCACACTAAAATGGGTAGCATTAATTTATACTAAAAAGTAAATGTGGCCAGTGTAACAGCTACTACATCACCTATCCAGTACCACTAATGCTGCTACCACTACCACCACCACCATCACAACAACAACAACAACTGTCACTACAGTCTGTGTAGGTCAGTGTAGCTAGAGGAGTTAGCGTCACCTGCTGTTTAGTTTAATTTTGCCTCCGACATAGCAAAAAACAACTTCATCACATAACCAGTGATGGAACCCGTGATGGAAAAAAAAGTACACTATACTCATAAAAAAGCGGAGAAAAATACCCCGTACCTGTCATCTCTCTCTCTCTCTCCGAAGGGACGATTTTTAACTGATCTTGGCATCCGTGTTCACCCAAAGTAAACATGGACTGTAAGCCGTCTTAGTTAACAGTTTCTGTCATCACCAAATAGTTTTTGATCGAGTGAAGCGTCGCGGGAAGGCTAATTGAGACCTTACTGAAATCGGATGTCTTTGGGCGAAAGGCGCAGATATTGAAGCCTAACTGTAAACCACAACACAACGTCAACCACCCTTTTAAGGAAAAAAGAACAATTATCACCCAGCGGGGAATCGAACACCGGTCACTCGCGTAAAGGGTGGACTACTTACAACTATACTACAGAAGACTGAAGAGTTAGGGTCAGATATCGCAGCCTAGCTGTAAACTACAACACAATGTGCCAACGGCCCTCTCGAGGGCGAACGAAGATTACCCGTGACATGACATTGAGCATCACGTCGCTAGATGTAAACCCAAAACAGGCGCGCAGATTTCGCCGCCTAGCCATAAACCACAACACAACGTGCCAGCCGCCCAGTTAAGGGAAAAAAAATTATATCACCTAGCGGGGAATCGAACGCCGGTCACCAGCATTATAGGTAGAATATTTACAACTACGCTACCAAAGCCGCAAGCAATTGGTGGAAATTAAATTATATTAAAATGTAAGCCCAAGGCGTCACATGGAAAATGCACTTATTGGCAGCCCTTCTCAGCAGTCAAAAATGGCCAATGAACTAAAAACAAATCCGTGCCGGCAACGAAACAAATTACGATGTGACCGTTGCTGGAGCTATGTCGTTCGTGTTTTGCGCGATTCCATGACATAAAAACATGCTTTGAGTCAAAGGCAACGTTGTGTGAAAATTTAAAAGGAATCGGTTCAGTAGTTTCTGAGTCTAAAGTTAACAGCGTCGGAAAATCAACATTTATATATATATATATATATATATATATATATATATATATATATATATATATATATATATATATAATTTTTTTAATTATTTTTTTTTTTAGATTTTGTTTTCCCACACTCTCCCCCCTCCCGCCTCCAACCCTTGTTTTAATCCAGTCTTTTTTGTACACTTGTTTTCGCTAACATAAACACTTTTTGATTGCTTTTACATGGATGTACATGGTCTATTGTTCAGAAATTGTACAATAAGATAGAATTGTCGTAGATATATAGAGGTATTTTCTGTAAGCGGTTGGATACTGTTTAATGCAGTTAGACTCTCTCTCTCTCTCTTTCTCTCTCTCTCTCTCTCTCTCTATATCTATCTCCCTCTCTATCTCCCTCTCTATCTCCCTCTCTCTCTCTCTCCCTCTCTCTCTCCCTCTCTCTCTCTCTCTCTCTCTCGCTCTCTCTTACACACTCACACTTTTCTTGTCATTGCTATAATAGTTCTAATATATATTTCACACCGCCAGATATAATCTCTAGTACAAGATAATTTAATGTTTTATAATGAAAGATACACATAGTGTTACTATGGTGTTGACCTGATACAACAAAGCTAAGACACATAATCAGGTTGTATTACAAAAGTCATGACACTATAATTCATATTTATAATGTGACCTATATTAATAACATGTAGTGTTACCATAAAACACAGTGAAGATCAGAATCTATTCTTGAGTTTGAAGAAAACATAAATAATGTCCACAGACAAAACTGGCTTTCTATCTTTAAAAAAAAAGAAAAAAAAAAACAATGACGAAATTAAAAATGTTTACAGCTTTGAATATCTAGGCTCTTTAATTAATCAGCAATGAGTAGTACTCTTCAACAGAAGTCAAAAGGAGAATGGCAATAATAATAAGAAAAAGAACACAGCGGGAGCATGCACAGTCGGAGTCTTACCGATCACCAGTAAAAAGGTCACTCGTCAACAATTGTTTCGGCATATTATCTTCCTAGACAATTTAAGAGGGTGGGCTGACCTGGTTCATGACTCCAGGCCTCGGACATCTGCTGCGCTAAACAGACGGAGACAAGACGAAATGGTGGCTTTGCAAACAAGTATTGTAGGGTTTGGTGTTATATATGTGTATCGCTGCGGTAGCAAATTAGCCGCCTACCTCCAAGACCAGATTGACAAGTGAACAGCTGGTTCATCAGGCAGACGTTAAACTTCGGCAATTGGGCAGAGGTTGATCGGACACTTTGGCTTTTAGGGATTTAAAAATTCCTTTCCGTTAGTGACTTAGACTAGTCTACTGAGGCCCATTCCCCACGACGTTCCCTTGTGCTCACAGACAGCTCGAAGCTCATTCAGCAGCCTCACCTAGTTGTTTTAGCACCTGTTTACGCTAATTTCCGCCCAACTACTTTAATAATCAAATAAGACGAAATCCACAAGCGAGCATGCACAGAAGGGGTCCACAGTTCATCAGTAGAAAGATCCTTTCGATTGTTTCGGCCCATTACCTACTATACAATCTCGGAAGGTAGGCGACTTGGGTCATGATCTTCTCCTGCTGTCGGGCTCTCGGATATGGACAAGACAATATGGTGACTTTGCAACAGGTATTGTGAGATTAAAGGTTATATTGTCGCTGCGGTAGCAAATTAGGCGCCTACCGTCACTAGAGTGACAAGCTTACGGTTGGTTCATATGACAGCTGTTAGACTTTGGGATTTGGTAAAGAGCCATTGGCGGAGGTTAATTGGACACTTTTGCTTTATGGATTTAAAAGTTTTTTTTTTCGTTAGGGGCTCTGACCAGTCTACCGAGGCCCATCCCCCACGACGAATTTGAGTCGTGGACTATCTCAGTCCATAAGGAGGAAAAATAGGAGCTTTTGAGTTGAAATGCTATAGAAATTTTCTTAGTATACCATGGCCAAAAATGAAAAGAAATGTTGAAATCTGAAAGATCTTAACATCGAGGGATATTAGCTAATAAACAGCATGTTATCTCGGAACTTAAATAATTTGGTCATATTAAACGCCATGGTAGATTGCACAAAAAATAAATTAGCAGAAGGCATGGTACCAGAAAGGAGGGGCCGGGACCGACCAACACAAAGGATATAAGTGACTCTTTGAATATGAGAATACGTGCGAGCTGGCGACAGACCGAGTTTCTGCCAGGCAGGCCGTGACGAGAGCTATAACTTCATAATCTAAACTACATAAAAAGGCATTGATTTCCACAGTGTTGTCATGCACCTCCTTTGCATAATAAAAAACTAAAATAACACTACATGGTATTATTATAATGATAACACCGTACTATAAATTCATAATCTAAATTACATAAAAAGGCAATGATTACCACAGTGTTGACGTGCACCTCTTTTGCATAATAAAAAATTTAAATAACACTACATGGTATTATTATAATTATAAAACCGTACTATAACTTTATAATCTAAATTACATAAAAAGGCAATGATTACCAGTGTTGTCGTGCACCTCTTTTGCATAATAAAAAACTAAAATAACACTACATATTATTATTATTATGAAAACACCGTACTATAACTTTATAATTAAAGTACACAAAGATGTAGTGATTATCAGAGTGTTGATGTGCACCTCTGATCCAAAATCTAAACTACTAAAGTGTAGGGTTATAATTATAACGATAACACCGTACTATAATTTTATAATCTGAACTACATATAGAAACGCGTAGTGTTACCATAGCGATTGCAAGTTATTACAGTTGTATAATCTAAAGTACTAAAAGAAGCAGCCAAGGCCATATTAGTGATATTATGAATAGGAATAAACTCACAGGGAGCAAGTACAGCAGGGATCTACCAGTCGTCAGTAGAAATTATCCTCGTCAACGAGCGTTTCGGCCCACGATTCCTAGACGCTTTCGGAGGTGGGCCCACCTGAGTTCATGAAGCTCATTGCTGGTTCCCTGCTGCACGAAATTACCGGATGGTGTTTTCTTTCGGTTAGAGACAAGACGACTTGGTGGTTTGCAGAAGGTACTGTGAGATAAGAAGTCGTCGCGGCAGCCTAATTAGAACAGTCAGCGTGCCTGGACGACCGAGCGACAAGCTTACGATTGGTTTACCGGACAAATGTTGGACTTTATTAGCAGGTGGCAGAGGATCACTGGCAGACAATTCGGACACGATGGACTTTCAAAGGGTGAGAAACCCTTTTCCACTAGAGACCCGGACCAGCTTACCGAGGCCCGTCCCCTACGTTGTTGCGTTGCGTCCAAAGCCAGCTCGATGCCCTTTCGGCTGCCTCGCCCAGTTTTTTAAGTGTTCGTTTCCGTTCATTACCGCGCAATCCTAGTTCTTTAACCACATTGTAGAGCGAAGTGGAAACGAGGCCTCTCGCTCCCACTTTTACAGCAAAGACCCGTACCGTGTACGCCTCGTTTCTCCTCAGACCGGCTGCTAAATCACTGTATTTCTCGAGCTTATAAGTGGGATTCTCTTCCATACGCGACTCAAACGGGACG
This sequence comes from Candidula unifasciata, assembly GCA_905116865.2. Lineage (NCBI taxonomy): Eukaryota > Metazoa > Mollusca > Gastropoda > Stylommatophora > Geomitridae > Candidula > Candidula unifasciata. Next base: position 93,901 of record CAJHNH020002489.1, on the reverse strand, counting down.
GTCAACTCAATCAGGATGAGCTGCCGTTTTTGCGCAGAGTGGAGAACTATGTCAGGTCGCAGGCCGGTCTTCCGGATCAACTCGGGGTACCGTTCATGGCCTGGCAGATCAACCGCCAGTAACCAGTCCCTCGCAGAGTCTAGCACAGATGGAGCGAATGCGTTTCGGTTGACCTTACCTTTTTGAACCTGCCCAGCCTTGAGGAAACGAATTGGGACGATGCTAGAACTGGCTCTGGCGTTAGCCCTCGTTCTAGCCTGGTCAACAACGGCTGCTAACTCTTTTAGCACCTTGTTGTGTCGCCAGGTATATCGGCCTTGACCTAGGGCTTTTCTGCACGCGGACAGGACGTGTTCTAGAGTCTGCTTCGCCATGTTTACACCGGACGGTAATACATCGTACGCCGAACGAACGATAAAGCTCAGTCGCAGCGGGGTCATCCGCCAGATCTCACCCCATGTGAGTATTCTTGGCAATGCGCTCTCCAGGCTGACCCAGTGGCCCTCTGCGACTGCTGGGCTGCTTTGTGAACCCGAACCTCGTTTTCGTTGTCCCTCACCATTTGTATTACCATGTCTCGGCGCTCTTTGGCTGAGGCCTTTGACCACCAATTGACCTTCCCGTGCCCTAGGCCTCGACGGTCGGTTTGAGTGTATCCCATTATCTCCTTCAATTTTAGTGCATTCTGGGCAGATTATATCGCATCGAGGACTCTCCACTTCTGGCCAGTTTTTAGAGCGGGTTGGACAGCGATGACATTTGGGTCTGAAGACTCGCGCAAGAGCATGGCGAGTCTTACCTTGCCGACTTTAAACTGTTCGGTTATCGATTTGAACTGGAGTACCAGCTTAGCCTGATTGCAATACAGAGCCACGTCGGTCAGACAAGGCGGTGCACCAATCCACTTTCTAAAGGCTGTGTTGATTTTCTTCTCCATGGTTTCCACTGCAGTCATCGTCACCTCGTAGACTAACAGTGGCCATAGGAGCTTTGGAATCAACATGAATTGGAGACACCATACCTTGAATTTCCCGATCAGCCTGCATCGCTCGATCGCGAGCAGGCCTGTAGCCAGTGACTCGTGTATTCGCCGGACTTCCGCTCTACCAGATAACTTCGAATCGTAAACGCGACCAAGGCTCTTCACCGGTTCCTCCAGAACCGTGGGGATCTTGTTCCTTGCCACCGTAAAACTGGTTGCCGACACCTTGCCCTTATGGATTGAAAGACTCCTCGACTTCTGCGGTTTGAACTGCATTCCGCTCCATTGGACCATCCAATCAGGAATGTGCGGGCAGATTCCTCGCTGCCCGTTATAATAGTCGTGTCATCCATAAATGCGCGTAGTGGCGGCATCCAGTGGTCCCTAATTTGAAGGCCCTGTCCGTAGCCGGCCGCCCCGTCTAACATGATCTGCATTGCCATGACAAACAGTATGGGTGAGATCGTACAGCCCATAGCTATCTCAATCTGCAACTCAGTCCACCTCGTGGTAAACGTCGAGGTAGAGAAGCGCAAAGCGAACTTAGAGAAATATTGCTCGATCATTTGATTGATTTGTGCCGGTACGTGAAACACGCCACAGTAGTTTATGGGGGACTGCCCCGTAGGCGTTGGCTAAGTCCAACCATATTACGTGCAATTGTGTTCTCTCATGCTTGGCTCTCTGGATAGCCTCCCAAATCATGGTCGCGTGTTCAAGGCACCCAGGAACGCCTGGAATACCACCCTTCTGAACACTCATATCGATGTACTTGTTAGCCATCAGATACTGTGTGAGCCGGCGAGCCATGACCGAGAAGAATATCTTACCCTCGACATTCAACAGCGAGATGGGCCTGAATTAGGAAAGACTCTTCGAGTCCTGCTCTTTGGGAATGTAGACCCCATTTGCCTTTTGCCACTCAGGACATATGTGATTGCGGATCCACGCTTGTCTCAACAAGACGTGAAGCATTTTTAGGATTTTCGGGCAGCGCTTGTAAAAAACGTACGGAACACCGTTCGGACCTGGGGCAGACTTGCCGCTGGCCTTTTTCACAACTTCCTCAACCTCAGACCAAAGGGGAGGTACCATTTTAAATGGTACCTTCGGCACCGAAGGCTGCTTGAGACCGCTAAGGATCTCTGGATTGTCATCGAGAGGCTCTCTTCTCTTTTTGTCAGAGTACATATTGCGTAGATGTAACTCAAGTTCTTCCTGACTGACAACCAGAGTCCCAGACTTCGGTTACTATAGCGATTGCAAGTTATTACAGTTGTATAATCTAAAGTACAATAAGAAGCAGCCAAGGCCGTATTAGTGATATTATGAATAATGTATCAGCCATTGTCCTATGTGAGCAAGTAAATTCGTTATACTTGTCGTCTGTATAGCGGTACGGAGTGATGAATTATTCCGGTAACAGATTTCCCAAGAAGCTAATTGTTCATGCTAATGTTTTCATGTTGGGAAATTGAACACTCAACTGTGAGGTAATACATGAGAACACTGTAAACAGTTACGTGTTCAACTGCACTATGGGAGCGATAGAAATTCATATTATGAGGTGTAATCTGAAGTTTTTTGTTCATGCTAATTTTTTTATGTTATGAAACTGAAGAAGTGCAAATTTTTGTAACAGACACGTGAATGGGTCAGAGGTTTGGTTGTATAGGGGTAGACTGGCAACCATATTATGAGGCGTTACCTGAAGCTTTTTGTTCACCCTGAAGTGTTTTTGTTACGAAACTGAACAAGTGAAGATTGTTGTAACAGACACATGAATAGATCAGACGTATGGTTGTATAAGGGTAGCCTGTATAAGGGTAGTTACCTGAAGCAACCATATTTATGATGTTGTTACCTGAAGCTTTTTGTATAAGGGTAGGCAACCATGTTAGGATTGTTACTGCGATTCTAATGTTTTTATGTTAGGAAACTGAAGAAGTGAAAATTGTTGTAACAGACACGTGAATAGGTCAGACTGTTGGTTGTATAAGGGTAGACTGGCAACCATGTTAGGAGGTGTTTCTCGAAGCTTTTTGTTCACTGAAGTTTTTTTTTTTTTTTTTTTTTTACCAAACTAAAGGAGCTAACATTGTGGTAACAGACAATTATTCAGTTCAGTTGAATAATGAATGGAAGCCAGTGGCATTCATACTGTGAGAAGTTCCTTGAAGGTTATTGTTTATGAGTATATTTTCACGATGGGAAATTGAACAAGTGAATAGTGAGATACCAGACAAGGAAATAGTAGGGGCGTTTATTTGTGTACGTGGAGGGACTGACATTCACTTTATGAGAAGTCATCTAAGGTTTTAATGTTCTCGTTGATATTTTCATGCTGAGAAATTCAACAAATGAACAGTGAAACAAAAAACAGGTGAACAAATAGTTCTGGTGTTCAGTAGTACAAGAAGAGAGATTGACATTTTCTTTATAAGAAGTTATCTGAAGTATTTTATTATCCATACTGGTGTTTTTATGTTGCAACACCGAACAAGCGAACTGTGAGTTCGTAGACAAGTTACTAGTCCAGCTGTACACAATGGAAGAAACTGGCATCGACGTAATGAGAAGTCACCTGAATCTACAGCACGACAACTTCTATGACCGAGTGGCCAAAGAATGCAACAACACAGTGCTGTCCAAGCCTCCACCGGAAGACGGTGAGTAGGAGTGTGTTGATTGTTGTCGATCAGCTGTACGCTGGTATCTGGCTGTCTGTATGAAAGAAAGAAAGAAAGAAAGAAAGAAAGAAAGAAAGAAAGAAAGAAAGAAAGAAAGAAAGAAAGAAAGAAAGAAAGAAAGAAAGAAAGAAAGAAAGAAAGAAAGAAAGAAAGAAAAAAGAAAGAAAGAAAGAAAGAAAGAAAAGAAAGAAGAAAAGAAAGAAAGAAAGAAAGAAAAGAAAGAAGAGAAAGAAAGAAAGAAAGAAAGAAAGAAAGAAAGAAAGAAAGAACGACAGACTAAAAATTATTAATTTGACAGACAGACAGACAGACAGACAGACAGACAGACAGGCAGGCAGGCACCAGGCAGGCAGGCAGGCAGGCAGGCAGGCACAGACAGACAGACAGACAGACAGACAGACAGACAGACAGACAGACAGACAGACAGACAGACAGACAGACAGACAGAAAGAAAGAAAGAAAGAAAGAAAGAAAGAAAGAAAGAAAGAAAGAAAGAAAGAAAGAACGAAAGAAAGAAAGAAAGAAAGAAAGAAAGAAAGAAAGAAAGAAAGAAAGAAAGAAAGAAAGAAAGAAAGAAAGAAAGAAAGAAAGAAAGAAAGAAAGAAAGAAAGAAAGAAAGAAAGAAAGAAAGAAAGAAAGAAAGAAAGAAAGAAAGAAAGAAAGAAAGATAAAGAAAGAAAGAAAGAAAGAGACCTTGGTTCCGTAAACTAAAAATAATTAATTTGATATATATATGATTTCTTATGCTTTGATGCTAGACTGCCTGAATATCTTCTCTATGCCACCTCCTCCCGCACGGACTCTCTTCTCCTCCAACTTTAATGTTGTCAAGATATTCTCTCCCCCCCCCCCTTTTTTTTTTAACCATCCCCGAGCTGTAACCACTCCCCGAGTGTTGACCACCCAAGATTGCAATCATCAATGAACGGTCGGTAAGCCAAAACTAGTGCTGTGCTGGGAAGTAAAGGCTGCCAGCGTGATGCTGACCACATCAACCATTGAGTACCGATTGGTCTATAAAATATACGTCTAGCTATATGCCAAGTACACCAAAAGGGGTCAAAAGTTGCCTTAACTTTACTTTGTACAGGGACCAAATCGGAGAATTTCAAGTTAAATGACACAAAGAACTTCCTAAATTGCTAGGGATCCAGATGCAGATATAATGACATCTTACTATACCTGTATCAATGGTAAAAAGTAAAGTAAAGATCCCTTTTCACGCCTTTTGGCGCATCGGGCATATGGGCAGAGCGTCCCATATTTTTATAGACCATCAGCACTCTGTGGGTAATGTGGTCAGCATTACGCCGGCTGTCTTTACTTTTCCAGGACAGCCTATCCTAGTACCCATTTTAGGCTAGGTCGACCTGCGACGTCCCATACCACGACAAAAATCCACGCAGCCTGCAGTGGGTTTCGATCGCGGTATGCTGGCTTACGAGTCGGACTCGTAACGCCCTAGCCACGGACGCCGCTGTATCAATGGTACTGACCCCTTAATGGAAGCAATGAATAGTATTGCTATAGCCTACATAGCATGTAGACTGGCAGGGGTTGCGTGATCTCAGGGCATGGCGTCCACCTCGAGTGCTTAAGGTCCTGGGTTCAGACCCCGGTGAAGGCTGTTTTTTTTTTTTTTTTTAACGTAATCTATTTGCACAACTTCTAGTAATTTTCCAGTGCTTTATGTGTAGTACGATCGAACGCCCGTGTGAATTGTTGCGCACATTTAAAAAAAAAAAACTCCCTTGGCAATTGGTAATCGAAAAGAGTAGCCTATCAGCGCTGCCCGTAGCAAAATTTGGAGCTAGAAATCTACCAAAAGTATTTTTAGGACCTCGCCGGTGCTACGGAGTTCGTGCACTGCGCTGATATTTTTCGGACTCAGGCTTGAGTCAGAAGTAGAACAGAGCGCCATGATGTGGATCAGCCGACTCAACCGTCTAGCATGTAGGACTTAACGATTGGGAAAAAAAAAAAAAAAAAACTGTAGAAAACATTCTGCTTAATCAGATTATTCATAAACAGTTCTACCGAGGGCTTGGTACGAGTTTTTTATGGATCCATGTCGCTTTGGAAAAAGAAAAGCAGAAGAGGAAAATTGAACATTAATTGAAAATTGTCTTACAGGACGATTTAATTAATATGAACAGTGAAAGCACACTGCAAGAAAACAACTCGAAGAAAAAACTGAAAGAAAGGCTTCCAGGTCGACCCAGCCTTGAGTGGGTACCAGGTGCAGTCCCGGGAAGTAAAGGCGGCCGGTGTGATGCTGACCACATCACCCGTCTTGTGCCTATTGGTCTATAAAATAAAGGTCTAGCCCCATATGCCCTATACGCCTGAAGGTGTGGAAAAGGGTCATGTACTTACTTTAGTTGTATTGGTTTCGGACCCATTTTAGCAGAAAAGAGAATAGACCCACTGTTCCTTGAAAATCATGCCGAAAAAGAAGAGAATTAAACGTATGCTAAAAGTGGATGTGTTGGACCGAAATGTGCAGATACTGCAGCTCAGCTATAAACCATATACACAACGTGCTAACCGCCTTTTTAGGGGCCACCATGAAGAAAATACAGGTTCGTAAACATACTAGGTAAGTTGCGTATCCTTTACAGGACGTTGCAGAACTAACCCCCAGCAGTCCCTGGCTTGTGTGGTTTCTCTAGGCAAATTTACGCCCAGTAGTTTGCCACTGCTTTCCGGACGGTCCCCTTGATACCACTGTCGAAACCAACGCAAGGTGCATAGCCCGCAGCTGGGATCGAACCCGGCACCCTGGCATAACGAAGCGTTCGCATCGACTTAGCCACAGAGCCGACAGACATACTAGACGGCATTGAAATTGTAAACTAGTGACCGCACCGGGATAGAACCTGCCTCATTTAAACGACGACATTAGTTCACTGTAGGAATGCGTGTACTTCAATAAGGAGAGTGTCCAGTTATTGAGCGTTGAAGCACACACTTTCTCTTATTTTGTACATTGTTTTTGCTCACAAATGTCATTTACAATCCTCATGTAATTTAATATCTCTCACTGTGTTCGTCCAGCATCAATCACATGCAATGAGTTAATCAGTTAAAAGGAGTTGGTGATCAATCAGCGAGACACAGGAAGCAGGCTACAAAAATAGATACGAATAGAAAGAAGAACTAGTAAAACAGGACAGCACATTAGAAACGGCTTGTGGAGATGGTATTGATGATATCTGATGGTGTTCTGAGAACAATTTAATTAATACTTTCCCGATGCGAGTTTTAACATTAGGATCTACAAAAATACGGGCTTAGTATTTGTGTTGAGGGAGTCGCCGTGGCGTAGCTGCTAGACGCTCGATCGCGTGCGGATCGAAAGGTCGTGGGTTTACTACCTGGTGAAACCGAACTTTTGTTTTCAAAAATGGCCGTGACTTCCCAGGTCAACCCTGCCTTGAGTGGGTACCTGGTGCAGTCCCGGGAAGTAAAGGCGGCCGGCGTGATGCTAACCACATCACCAATTTTGTGCCGATTGGTCTATAAAAATATGTCTCTAGCCCTACAAGCCCTGCAAGGGGGCTAAAAGACGTGGAAAAAGAACTTTTACTTTTTTTTTTTAATCTGTGTGGATTCCGTTGCCGCATTAGGGGGGGGGGGGGGGGGGGGGGGAATAGGCCTACTGCTTCCCCACAAGCATGTCGTAAGAGTCGACTAAGTAGGGGTTTTCTTCGATGTCGGAGTGCTTATGCCGGAGAGGAAATTAACCAACAGTCTGCATTCTACTAACCCAGATTTTTAAAACGTATGTACATGCAACCCCAAGTTTAAGAATAAGACCAAAAGTCAAGAAGTGGACAAAGAACTAGAACAGTCCGCCTGCGTTTACAGCCGGTAAACGCGAAGGATAAGAATGTATAATATACTGGATTGTAAAAGGGTATTCCTTTTCTACATAGACATATATTATAGAGATGCGACTCAGGTCCAGGACTTGTAACTGGATTTACTTGTATAGATATGACTCTAGTCTAGTATTTATAAGTGGTTTACATTTATAAAAGCTAATCAATACAACTAATGCTCGAGAATATGGATGTAAAGTAAACGGTCATTTTCCACGTCTTTATGTAAATGATAATACTAAACCATTTATAAATACTAGATTGGTATCACGTCTATACAAGTAAATCCAGCTCCAAGTTCTAGACCTGAGTCACATCTCTATAAATACAGTTATTTGAATGGACTTCCACAGATCAGTCTGTACGTATGGGCCAGTCTCGGGCCATGAATGTTTGAATTAAACCAATTACAGTGTTCCCTGCGTCTTCTTGTATACATCAGCATAGTGGAATACTAATTACATCTAGCTGTACTTCCCACCCCCCCCACTTTTCATCCTCTCTCTCTCCCTCTCTCTCTCTCCCTCTCCCTTTCTCTCTCTCTCTCTCTCCCTCTCTCTCTCCCTCTCTCTCTCCCTCTATCTCTCTCTCTCTCTCTCTCTCTCTCTCTGTCTAGCTTCAGCAAACAGCCATAGGCGTCCCGGAACCAGAAGGCTCAGGTAACTTATGCCTAGTTTATTTGTGGGGGAGAGGGGAGGGGGAAGAGGAAGGGGAGGGTGTGCTTCCACCTTTTAGAAAATTTGCAAGGGGGCTAAATAGTTCCTCTAAGAACATATGGATGCTCTCTTTAAAAGTATTTTTTTTTAAATATATTTCATATGATTATCATTATTCCAAAAATATTTATTTATGTGTCATTCGGTACGTAATAATAACAATAATAATAATTAATTCATTTTTCGTAAATAAACAAAGCTTAAAGCCACTGAGTCAGGCCACTAAAACAAATATAAAGGGGCTAAATTAGTCTAGCTGTGCAGCGTTAACTATCATGCCTATCCACAGTTTCTCTACCAGGAGTATTGTCAATATCTGTTGCTAGATATGATCCTTTATGCCTTCATTCCAAATGCCCCAACATAACACACACACAATACTTTATTATTACAGCCCCCATCCACTCCTGTTGCACTTCAGGTCACTATAAAACTTGCAGAGGTCCTACCTAATATAAACTTGTGGTCAAACGGGGTATCTTGACTTGGCTTGAGGGAATTCTCATCCGAGTAGGGAGGCATTTCACTTTACATCACAAGCTGGTAACTCTTTCAGGCCCAAGCAACGCCTTTAATGTGTGTGGCTCTATCCTTTGATTTGCCTCCGTAGTATAAAGCGCTATATTAATTTTAAATTTTAGTCATACATTCTAAAAAAAAAAAATCTGGTCACTCTAGTGGTAATTATAACTGATTATATTGCCGCTTTTAGATTTTTCATGATTCATGATTTTTCTTTCCCCACCATGGTTTTTTTTATTCTCCACTTTATCTTCTCATGACAAGTATCCTGGTTCTGAAAGAGTTAATCGCTCAGTTTGCGGTCCTAGAAGAAGGAGAAACCTTTAATATCTTGGCTTCCACGTATGTATCGATGGCTGCTGTACCAAAGATAGCAAGACAAGACTTGATTTAACAACAGTCGCGATGTCTCAGCTGGAGACAATGTGAAAGAGCAAAATTAGCATCGCAGTCAAGGTCAATATTTACAAATCACTGGTATTGTCTATTGTTTTTATACGGGTGTTAGAGTTAGACTCTCACTGTGAAAATGAAAAGGAAGATTCAGGCTTTCGAATGTAAATAGCATAGACGCATTTTACGAATTAAAACTAATAAATATGTCAGAGACAAAATATACAAATTTGCGGGACATCAGGAGCCTTTCTTGGTAGTGGTGAAACGATGTAAGCTATCTTGGTTTGGGCACGTGGTGAAACATAATACGATTGTAAAGACGGTGCTTCAAGGAACATTTGGGGTGGTGGGGGGGGGGTTGGGAGGTTGGGGGTAGTCAAAGTAGAGGAGTGGAAAGAAGAACCTGAAAAGAAAACATCAAGAAATGGACCGGACTAAGTTATCATACACTTATTCATCAAGCGGAAGACAGAGAAGGATGGCGAGTTTTATGTGCTAGTGCTTCCATCAATACACCTCCACGACCCTACAGGTCAAGGGTTATGTTATGTTACGTTATGTGGTCCTTGTGGGGTTCAGTTTCACACACTCCAAACTGTTCATCAGATTCTCTGTCGGTTTCCTCTTGCTTTTCTTTTCCTACATTTTTACTGCTGTTACAACATAGTTTAGTTTTCCTCATCTGGAGACATGCCCAAATAATGTGGATTGTAAACTGCTCAAAGCCACTCCACGGCAAAATAGCTATTAACGGGTCGGGGAGACTTTGTTTTCAAGCAAGGATCGTATTTTTTGACGCGGAGCGAACTTTTATCATCAGTAAGCTTGTCCTTTACAGAACGTAGCCCTCCTCACGGTACGCCTGAAATGATCCCTTTCCCTAGCCAGCTCTCCAGTCCCATGCGCTTTCAGTGATTGTTATTTGACAGTTGCTTGGTTAATATAAATTTCTGTAACCTATGGTGCCATTTCAAATTATCCCTTTCCCTAGCCAGCTCTCTAGTCCCATACGCTTTCAATGACAATGCATCTTCAATGTCTTGTATCCATCTTTGCGGAGGTGAATCCCTGCATCGCTTTCCACACAACTGCATCCTCCATCACCGTCTTTTCCAAGCCACCAGGAAGTTTGATGTGGCTAAAACATTTCAACTTTCGGGACAGGATGCTGTTTATGAGTCTGTTCTCCTTGATGTTTAACTGGTGCAGAATGTCGATGTTTTCTAGGTCATTATATAATTGTAACTGTTGCTCAATGTTCCTTTTCATATGTGTATGTTTGCTTTGGTAAGCTGACGACATAATTCTCCTTTTGATTATTATTTTTTTTTTTTTTTTTGAAAACCGAGTATACAGGCAGTATTTTAAGCGAATTAGTTTCTGGATTATTTTTCGGTATATAGTTCTTCTGCTTGTATATTATCTAACCGCCCTGTTCTTGGTTTGTTTCGTAGACTACTCCTGTTCAACTGTTTGTGTGTGTTATGTTGTGTATGTACGTGTGTGTGTTTGTGTGTGAGTGTGTGTGCGTGTATGTGCGTGTGTGTGTAAACCTGTACGCATTATCACCCTCTTCTCCTCCTTCAGAATTGAGTCCTTGAGATTTACTGCTTGAGACATCACTAACTTTTCTTCATCTGTACGATTAGTTTGTCTCTTTCCACTTGGTCGCTCCAGTGTTTGGTAGATTTGCCGGTACATTATCTCTTATCCGCATTCTTGAGTTGTCTCGTGATCTACTCCTGTTCAACTCTTTGAGTATGCTGTTCTCCTCCCCTCCCTTTGTTATCTGTATTTCTCCTGAAACCTTGCAGTCTATTAGCCCTTATGATGCTTCTGATTTAACTTCGTATATTGATTGTGTAATTATTTGAGGCTGGGTCGACATAGGAAAAAGAAATCCAGCTCCATACAGATTTGAACACAGTCCTTTGGATCCATGGGCGAGGGTCTAGCCATTCAGCATATTATTATTATTATTAATATTATTATTACTATTACTGCTACCACTACTACTATTATCTTTAGACACTAGAGACCCTGTTCGAATCTGTTGATTTTGTCAGCGTTAAAGTCCCCACCCCCTCCCCCACCCACTTCGACGCAGCTTTAAAATGGGAGGGGGGGGGGTCAGAGATTACTATAGAAAGCAAAGATGACTGCCGCAGCGCTGACTGGCTGAAAATTTACCTAGGAGGGCAGACTGATCAGTACAGTCATAGACTCTTATTATACACACAAGACAAATGTGCGGTCAAGAAAATTCATTTCCTTACTTACTTTCACAGTCCTGGTAGAGCCGGACTTTTGTTAAAAATGACATTGGCTCCCAGTTCGATTCAGCCTTAACTGGTTACCAGGTACAGTCCTGGGAAGTAATATCGGCTGGTGTGGTGTCGATCACATTACCGATCGAGTGCCGATTTTTCTATAAAATATACGTCTAGCATTAAGTGCCAAATAGCAATTAAGTCGTTCCCTTGTGGGATGCAATTTTGTGTTATTCGAAGCCCCACCATGGGGGCCCTGAATATAGCCGGAGCATAAGTATGGTCTAGCCTTAGATATGGCCTAACGACTGAAAGGAGTTTTTGGGACCTTGCCAGTGGTGATCCTCATCCACATGGTGGCACTTTGTGTCACAGGGTGTTTATCGCTTGTGTGATGTCCTGGTGGGGTATAACTTCCTATCTACATATATGCCAAAAACGACTGAAGGTATTGGAAAGGGTTCTTTATTTTACTTAATTAACTATGCAAGGGAAAAAATGTAACTAATATGTTTATTTCTCCAAGGAAGAAACTTAATACCACACAATTTATGACTAAAGAGCTCAATGGAGAAAACTGAAATGGTGGCCACAAATACAGCTGAACTGACATTTATCGAAAGAAAACAAAAGATTTAGAAACATCCGACAAGGTCAACACAGAAAAGGATATACGCAATAGGGAAATATGGAAAAGAAGACTGTGAGAAAAAAATGGCAAGATTTAATTAACTCAATACTTCCTAACCCCAGAACAATACACTACTGTTCAGAGTACCATATGAAAAGACAATCTCGACAAAATTACAAAATGATTTACATGGAAAGATGAAAAGATAGCTAAGAAAGTATCAACTTGATAGTCAGTTCCATCTTGGAGAGAGAGAGAGAAAGACGCGCACTGATGGAAATCCGCTGGAGCCAAGATTGGTCTCGAGATGGCACATCAATTGATCAGATCTGCTGACATTATATACACATAAATAGAACGGTCTTATCAAGCAGCAACGATATTCGCTAAGAGGCTAACAGAAACCACTAGAGATTTATTTGCACTGATTTTCACAACAGGCGTGCTGTAATTGCTTTTCAAGATGAATTCCGTCTTAACAGGAGGTCAGTTCCTGACTGAAGAATTTTTGTTGGACGTGGAAAATAAGATTTGACTATATGGTGTGATTCTGATATATGCTTGTCTCTCTTTTTGTGCATGGACGTATTTTGAATTAGGACATATTGATATAGTTCTCTGACACAAAAAAAAAAAAAAACTCGGTCGTAGTAGATATGGCTCATATCATGAAAAGATATTGATCACTACGAGAAGTAGAACTAGTCAGCTTCATATTATTACAATCAGGAGCAATAAATAAACGTTGCGATCTTAAAGACTTCGTCACCATATAAAACATATAGACAAAATACAATTACAAACAAGAATACACAAAATCTCTTATCTGTAAGTAGAAGTGTCGAAATAAATGTCAATAACACGTTTGGGTAGTAGAAATTCCGAGTCAAATGTAATCGGACGATTGTTTTAAAAGATGTCTTATGCTGAAATGACCGAGCTTATTGCCCAGGGTTTAATCTCATATGGCAAGACCTGTCTCCCCAGAACGCCGGCTTTGTACTCAGTGTTTCACACATAGCACGAAATCAGTAACTTCAATCCTCGGAGATACTTACGCTCTCGTAGGGAACGACCTAGACCAAAAGCAAACCCGCTTAATGAATCCGGATCTGACAAACCCTTGAACTCGGGACAATCTCTTACATGCTCGCTTCCCTTTTTTAGAAGCCAACGACGAGTTCTCAATACTGTAGTGATGATGGTATCACATAGAGTCTGATTGAAAGTTCGATTGGATTATTTTTTTTTCTGTCTGGCTGGCTGTTAGCATTCCTAGATCATACTCCATCACTGAAATAATTACCTGCTGGCATATTGTATGTTTATACATAGCCCTACAAGTCTATGGATAAGGACCAGAAAGGAGATAAAAATTAGAATATTGAGAGCATGCGTCTTCCCTGTGGCTACATATGGATGTCAGTCCTGGACTGTCTCTCAGTCCTTAAAAAAGGGAATAGGGGCTTTTGAGCTGAAATGCTATAGAAAGATTCTCAGAAGATCTTGGATAAAGAAAATGAGAAATATTGACATTTTAAAGGATCTGAAAAACAAGGAAGATTGGCTAATAAACAGGAGAAATATTGACATTTTAAAGGATCTTAAAAACAAGGAAGATTGACTAATAAACAGCATCCTTTCTCGAGAGCTGAAATATTTTGGTCATATCAAGCGCCACGACGGATTGGAAAAAAATTATAGCAGAAGGCAAGGTACCAGGAAGGAGGGGCAGGGGCCGACCGACACGAAGATGGGCACAGGATATTAGTGACTCCTTCAGTGTGAAAGTACATGAGGCGGGAAAACTGGCGAGAGACCTAGTTTCTTTCAGGCAGACTGTGATGAGAGCGACGTTCTGCAAAGGACCTGCTACATGATGATGATGATATATATCTGCTTATGCCATAACCTTTGAAGCAGCCGTTCTCTACCTGTGTATCGCGACCCTTTTGTGATTCAAACAAACCTTTCACAGGGGTCGCTAAAAAACATATTAAATACATAGTCACTGAAGTTATTATAAAGCAACGAAAATAATTGTATCTTTAGGGGTCGCCACAACCTGGAGAAATGTATTAAAGGGTCGCGGCATTAGGAATGTTAATGCTTCAGGTCGCCCCATCCCATTTACCCCGCCTACCCCCTTTTGGAGGGTCTTCAACACCAAATTTTAAACATGGTATTCGAAAGAAGGTAATTATTAAAAGTTATTCCAAGCTGTGGTTTTTTTTTTTTTTTTTGGGGGGGGGGGGGGGGGAATCCTACTAACATTTACTGTTATAGTCGGTACCTCGTCACTACAAATTGTATTATTCAACGACTATCACATTACTGTTTCTTTGTCTAAACTGATAATGAAACGGCTTAACGGTAAAATTAATGTTGATCGTCCCACGGACCGCCCATAATCCCACTACCTCATTTCTAATTGGTAGATCACAAGGTTACGGGGGTGTTCCGCAATGCCGTTGATAACGCTTGTTGTATATTTCAGCACGCCAGCTTTTTTAACACTCCAAAAACATGAACAAACTGGGTCTATCACCCCCCCCCCCCCCCCTCTTTCAGAGAGTACTGCAACCTATGTCACATGGACTCTGTTTCTCGAAATAAAAATGTAAATGCAAGATAACACAGAAAGCAAACAACTGAGCGTCACACCCGTAACATGCGGGAAAGCAGACCAGCCCAACAAACTTATGAATCAAACATGACCTACTTTGTTTGGGGAGACTAACTTAAACCTAACCCTGTTTACCCATACTACCCATCCACCGTGAACTGCAGGTTTTTGTATATTTGAGTTCTGTTTCCTCTCTGTAAGTGAACTAAGTCATCAAGAGCAAACTTGACAATTTTCTCGATATCACTGTATCTGTTGCCTCTATTTTTCCGCAGTCCTGTCAGTATTTAAAAAAAAAAAAACACTGGCAAAGTGGGAGCTTATGTGCGATACAACATGGTTCAGAGCTCAACGAAGCCAAACAAAAGGCAATCCTGACATTCATGCAGGATCTCCGGAAACCAGCTAACGATCCATGTCATACCTCTACACCCAAAAGGGGATACATCAAGACCTATAAGTTGATGGTAGGAGTTGATGATAGGAGCTGATGATAGGAGTTGATGATAGGAGTTGATGATAGGAGTTGATGATAGGAGTTGATGATAGGAGTTGATGGTAGGGGTTGATGGTAGGAGTTGATGAAATGAGTTGATGGTAGGTGTTGGTGGTAGGTGTTGATGGTTGATGGTAGGTGTTGACGGTAGGTGTTGATGGTAGGTGTTGATGGTAGGAGTTGACGGTAGGTGTTGATGGTAGGAGTTGATGGTAGGAGTTGATGGTAGGAGTTGATGGTAAGAGTTGATGGTAAGTGTTGATGGTAGGAGTTGATGGTAGGAGTTGATGGTAAGAGTTGATGGTAGGTGTTCATGGTAAGTGTTGATGGGAGGGGTTGATGGTAGGAGTTGATGGTCGGAGATGATGGTAGGTGTTGATGGTAGGTGTTGATGGTAGGTGTTGATGGTAGAAGTTTATGGTAGGTGTTGATGATAGGAGTTGATGGTAGGAGTTGATGGTAGGAGTTGATGGTAGGTGTTGATGGTAGGTGTTGATGGTAGGTGTTGATGGTAGGAGTTGATGGTAGGAGTTGAGGGTAGGAGTTGATGGTAGGAGTTGATGGTAGGTGTTGATGGTAGGAGTTGATTGTAGGAGCTGGTGGTTTTTTTATATGATTTTTGTAAAGTTCGCACCAATAATTCTTTCTAGAAATAGTTCATTGTTCACTATTTTTCCCCTCGCAATACCCTATACACTCCACAAAAGAGATGGGAGCGCAGTAACGACTTTATCAGAAAATAAACAGATCAAAGAAGACATAAACAATTATAGCTAATCAATATCTCTGCCATCAATATTTGCATACACAATATTGTGTGCAAAACCCCAGTTGGCTGATGAAAAGATTAACGAGCAGACCCTTCTGAAAACGATTTTGTTTAGAAAAGATTATTATGTGAAATCAGAAACAATTTTCCTTGAATCTTTCTTCTTCTTACTCTCCTTCTCCTCCTCCTTCACTTCCTCAGTCTGCTCCCCCCCCCCCCCCCTTTTTTTTTTCTCTTAGTCTTCTTTTTCTTAAGTAGATTTTCTACACAGGTTCTACACAGTAAGCAGTTGATAATGGTCTCTTTATAATTATAATCGTAATTATATTAAGCAGTTTTCTACTGCGATGAATAGCGTAACTGTAGAACAATCTTGCACAATCGATTATCTTGCTTAAGTGAACAATTCCTTTACCAACCGGGGACAACAGAGTTGGTAAGGGTTGCATTTTGTGTAGTTACATGTGCCCTCATTGTATCATCCTAGAAGATTTAACGTTATAACCGCTTTTGCAATGCCGCTTTTTTGAATTACTGATTTAGGAATCGACATCATATCACACCTTGTGTACCCATAGATGCTCCGTTTCCCACAGCAAATGTCTTAAGCTGTAGATGCTAACTGTTTCAGTAGCCAACTGATTATACACACGTCTTTCTCGTCCTTTCATTCCTCCCTCCTTGCCGGATCCACACTTAATTCCTCGTTCAAACATTCTTGCACACGTTTATTTATCTCATCTCGTGTCATCTGGCAACATTCAGGACGTGACTCTTTGAGTAGTGGATGTGTCAAACTTCAGATAGCTAACCTAGAGGGAGAAAAACCTTCCAGAACCGCGACTCAGATACATCACAACCCCCACCCTCCCCCATGCATATAATAATAAATGTGCAGCTCCGTGGTATAGAATGTAATGTATGTTGTTAACAGTTTCATGAGCCCCAAGTACTCGGCATCGTTTCCTTTGGTGGGGGGGGGGGTGTTAAAAATACACGTTCTCGTGATTTTAGGACAATAGTAAGAGAGCTGCACCGGGGAAGGGACTAGGGTCTCAACAAATAATATTCCTAAAGACAGCAGTCATAGACTGTAGCTAACCTTCACTGTGGAGACGGCACCTCATTAATTTATAGTGATCACTTTTAAAGTCAGCACGAATCATTTGTCTTCACATCTAATAATGCATTTTATTAAAGTCTAAGCAGTTAGTTTGGTTGACAATGTTTCTTATCGGGGCTAGTTGTCTCTTATCACAGTGGTTCTCAAACTTTTTTTCCCCACGGCACCCTTGTCTGGCTAAAAAAAATGTCGCGGCACACCTAACCTTAAAGCGGTTGAATACTTAGAGAAAGAAGGGAAAAAATTGCAAATTTAATGTTCATTTGTCTTTAATGCGATCATTGAAACTGTTCGGATGAATTTTGTATTATATCGTTTTCATTTTCACTTTTAGAAATTATATCCATCATGGATAGCCCTGCCTGAAGAGGTAAAGCGCGGGGTTTGAAAATTATTTATCCCTTATGTACCAAATCAGAATTATTGCATTCCAGATTTCTCTGTAATTTGAATGGAACCAAGCAGCTGTTAGCAACGCTTCTATGACATTTAACGCATTGCCCTTCCGGTGCCTGTTCGTTGCCAACCGAAACAAAGCCAAACTGTCTCCTTCATTTTCACCTCTAGGTTTGACTACCAAACATATCGACCTAACCATGTATGCCTGTGCAATGTTCGTTCAGCCGACATCTCGATGCTTGAGCATCCTTAGCATGCACCAAATGCCAGCTTCTCAAGTTACAGTGGGATCTCAGCTTTGAATCTAGAATCATCCAGATTTAGCAATACATCATCCCTTCTTAGACAGATCCGATCTTTCCAGACCAGCACAGTTCAGCCGATATTGATCAAGCCGCTAAATATATTGGTGCTGGAGCAGCAACTGTTGGTGTTGCTGGCTCAGTTGCTCGAATTGGCAGTGTCTTTGGAAGTCTGTTGATAGGCTATGCCCGCAACCCCTCATTGAAGGGTCAGCTTTTCTCCTTAGCCATCTTGGGGTTTGCCCTGTCCGAAGCTATGGGTCTCTTCTGTCTGATGATGGCCTTCTTGTTGCTGTTTGCGTTTTAACAGACTAGTCTCGGACCTAGACAAATATATTATTTAATACAGTTTAAGCAAACAAGAGATACCCGATGTAATGGTGTGTTTAACAAAGTAACAAAAAATATCTTGTTCATGCTTTGAAAGAACGGTGCTTCAGGCAACAGTTTTTGCATGGATTTTTCAGTTCTGTTTTCCGAGGAAATTCGGGCAAATTGGAGTATTTTATATTGACTGTAGAAAATAAATTGTGATGTAGATGGGGTAGTGTTTGTGACACAGGCTAGAGTCTGGTGTAATAGAACATTGGTGTCTCCGCTCGGAGCCGGCTGGTTGTTGTGTAGCTATTACTACCACCTCTTCTGTGGAAATGGTTTTTGTGTATTTGTTTTAAAATTCATGCCAATAAGTTATTAAACAAACAACAACAAAAAGCCACCAAAGTGAGGTAGCTAGGATCATATTTTGTTAATTCTCCTCGGATTTTCTATTTGTCGTGAGTTGTCTTTTCGCAAACTGAGGCAGACTAGCTTTGTTTAGGCTCCCTGGTGTCTGCTGGGACAATGTATCCACAGCTTTACTTGTTGACTGCACCTTACCGAATGCAGTTAAAAGATCGGTCGCAGCTCGAGATGAAAGCAAGGACCATTCTTAGAGCAACGGTTGGAATTTAATACTGTATGAACCACGGCTGAGTGTGAAACAAACAATAGGCTCTTATCGACAGCGTTGAGGAAAGACAACATAAATTTTATCTCTTTAGTATCTGCATGCCCTTCTTTAATACTTTCACAATATTTAGCCGATTTTTATTTGTAAAATTACTGCCGCGGCACCGTAGGCATACGCTCGTGGTACCTCGAGGTGCCGTGGCACCCAGTTTGAGAACTGCTGTTGTAAGTTGTTTAAACCAGGTGTTCCCAATCTTCATATCATTTCCCTTTGCCCATTCTGCTAATATTTCTCCTTTGTCATTTAATGGGTTAGACTTATTGCGTGAAGTAATTAAACTTTCATAGTCTGCTTTACTACCAGAGTCATTTCCTGTTTTCCATTTGAGGCTCGGTCAACTGGGAATTGTTGTTCAAATATTCGCTGTAGGGTGGTTTTTAACCCAGCGATGGAGATCATAAAAGAAGATGCAACATCCCTGCCTGCTATTTAATCAACACGTTTTAAAATAAAATGTGTTTGATGGGTGACATACTCGTTTCTTGTCTATTCTTTCCTCCTCCCCCCCCCCCCCCCCACTTTTTGCCTCAGGTCTTTGTGTCTATGCCATTTTCATTTTTTTATTTTTTGTTTGTTTTGACAACGACAAAAAACAAAAATACAAACAAATATTATTATTATTATTTCGAGAAGTTCAAATTTGCGGATAATTGTTCAAGTGTATTTCCCTAAGGCATCTGGTAATTACTCTCTCTCTCCAGTGAATGGATTATACAATTAATGTCCCCAACGTCTTTGGCCAGTATTAAAAACCAATCAGGACTCGCAAATAGTAATGTTTAACACCTGACTACATTCGAACTGACATTCTTTGAAATTTTCATCTTAAAATATTCAGTTGTCCGGATTTTTAGCGGTAAGGGGAGGGGGTGGCAGAATAAATAACCTTGAAGGACAAAGAATAAATGTTTTCAATCATCACAGAGGAAATAACTTTGTAATATTTTATCAAAGCTGTTTCATGCATTTGATATGATATGAATCTCCACCCAGAGGCGCTGTCCAAAACAAAAGATTGGTCGGGGGGAAGGCCCAGTCCTGTTACAAATTTGGAAGCTAGGGGACTTATGCGAGGATCGGGCTGTGGGGTGCACAGGGTGAGGGTTCGGCGAGGGGGTTGTACCTTGAAGTATCAGGTGCCGACTCCACAGTGGAGGCTAGCTAGAGTGGATCTAACACCCTCTATCACTTGCCTTGGTTGTACAATCTCTCAGCCTGCCGTTCGTCCATATCTTGATGTTGTCCTCCCACTTGTATTGTTGTCTACCGCTTGCTCACTTGCCATCTATCTTTCCCTCAAGTGTGGCTGTTACTGTCATTGTTGCTATTATTTTTTTTTTTTTGATGAAGTAATAAGAAAGTCATTAACACATACTTGAGAACATAATCTATATATGGTTAAGGAAGACACTTCGCCCCCTTACAGATTTTCTACGTTAGAGTAGGCCAGGAACCTCGGCATTACGAAGCTCGTTCGCAACGCCTAAGCCACAGACGCTGACTTCAGCCTTGTACACTGTTGGAAAGGAGACCTGTATCGTCTGTATATCTAAGTTTCCATCATCACAGGCCTATAACACTTCGTGTTGTTGGGTGACTTGATGATGTTTACTCTAATCATCTTTAAAAACCTCTGTCATTCAGACGCAGATCAGCTTTAACCACCTCTGTCGATCAGATGCAGATAAGCTTTAACCACCTCTGTCGATCAGACACAGATCAGCTTTAACCACCTCTGTCGATCAGATGAGATAAGCTTTAACCACCTTTGTCGATCAGACGCAGATCAGCTTTAACCACCTCTGTTGATCAGATGCAGATAAGCTCTAACCACCTTTGTCGATCAGATGCAGATCAGCTTTAACCACCTCTGTCGATTAGATGCCATCAGTGGATGAAGCGTGCGTGTAGCGGCTCTAGTCGTCGCTTACTTTACGTTGGTGAAGAAAAAATATATTACTATTTATTATAATAATATCAAAGACAAAAAAGAATGGAGATACTGACATTTTATCAGTACATCATTGAAGACTGGCTAGTAAACAGTAACGTGTCTGAAACTGAAATACAGTGCGGACTGCTTCAAGCGATCTTGAATGTGGCAAATTTATGTTGTGAGGAACAGTTTGTTTCTACGTGGCAGTTTTTCTAGCTTCAGTTCTTATCTAGAAAATAGAAATTTGTGATAAGAAGAACTATTCCTTGGGTACCCGGTGAGTTCTCCTTACTAGGTCTGCACTGTATTTTGGCCATACCAAACGCCATGGTGGATTGTGGAAAAAACAGTTGCAGAAGACATGGTACTTCTGTCACCAGCATGAAGATCGGCATCGGATATAAGTGACACCTTCATCAGTAGGAGATCGCACGAGGGGAGGGGTGGGAGCTAGCGAGAGACTGATTTTGTTTCAGGCAGACCATCATCAGTTCTCGAGATGCCTAGTGGCACATGAGGCTTCAGAGAGGACTTTCCATGCTTTCCTGTCCTGTGCAATCTTCAGTGCAGTTTTCCCTGTCAAAGATGCCGCACTCAGGTCACTTTCCATCGTTCGTCTCCATGTTGTTTTTGAGCGCCCCTGTTTTCTCTTTCCCTCTGGTGTCCATGTGAGAGCTGTTTTGGCAGGTATATCAGAATTCATTCTCATAACGTGGCCAAGCCATTTCCACCTTCTCTTGGTAATCATACTGTATAACGTTTCTTGGTTTGTGGCTTGAAGTAGTTTACTGTTTGAGATTGTATCTGGCCAGAAAAAGTTGATAATTCTACGTAGACATGTGTGGTGGAAGGTGGACAGCTTGTGTGCATCCTTTTTGGTCAATCTCCAGCATCAGGCCGACCATGATGAGAGCAAGTTGACCATTGATAAAGGAAGTTACACGAGATAGAAAAAGAGGCATCAGGTGGTCACTCAACTCTGTTTTAGAGGATTTGGTCTATGCAGATGACATCTTCCTTATATCAAGCCGTCACGTGGAAGCTCGGGAAAAGATTGAAGGACTATCAACAACAGTCCTTAAGATAGGACTCAAAATAAACACCAGTAAAACTAAAGTAATGAGAATTAATTACAAAACAGAAAATCCAATTATTTTAAAGGATGAAGCAATAGAGGAAGTTGACGAATTTATATGCCTCGGAAGTAAAGTTCTCCAGATGGAGATTCTGAAAGGGATGTAACATCAAGAGTAAACAAAGCAAATCAAGCATTTGCAATGATTAACATGGAAGTCAAAGGGATTTAGTTTAAAGACAAAACTCAGAATATACAAGAGCAACATTTTAGGAATACTATTATACAACAGTGAATGTTGGAAAATGATAGCAGGAATTACAAATAAACTTAAGACTTCAACAAAAATTTTTTATGAGAATCCTACGAATATTTGAAGTCAAACAAGATCACAAATGAAGAACTGGGGAGGAAAACAGAATGTGCATTACTTGCAAATGTTATCAAAATAAGACGATGGACATGGCTTGGTCATAATTGCAGAATGCCTTGTGACTGGCAAAAACAGCTCTCCGGTGGACAGTAGATAGAAAAAGGAGACGTGGACGACCTAAGGAAAACTGGAGAAGGACAATAGGACGGGAAATAAAAGAATGTAAACTGACATGTGATACCATGGGTAGAAAAGCAGCAGACCGGCAGCAATGGAGATCACTTATGTATGGCTTATGTCTCAACAGCGACATAAAGAGGATATAGATGATGAGAGCGACGTTGTGCAAAGAACCTGCTGCATGGTGATGATTTATTGTTACTGTTTACTATTTATTACAAAGAAAGCGACTCGGTTTGTTTCTAATATAGCGAATATGCCTACGCCAATTATGTAGAAACTGTAGAGTGCAAAAGCTACCGTTTACTATTGCTACAATGCTAACTGCGCTTGTACATTTCCAACAGTAAGGGGAGAATGAGGAAAGGAGTTACCTGCTAATGCTTACAAAGGCGAATTTATCAAACCTCCTCATTCGATGCAATTAACTTGTTTTCAAAGTTTTAGTCCCGCCGAATTAGCCTAATACTATATCTTCCTATTTTTCCCCCTGCTTTTTCTCCTTGCTCCATTTACTGACCATGTTGTATCGTTCTCGAGAGGTTTGTAGATCGTATTATATGTCTGTACTATTGCATTTCTGGCCTTTTCATTGCTGTTGAAATAAGGTTAATTGTTGCCAATGTGTCGTCTAGATATGAAATCAAATATGTACCTTCGGATCCACAGGCGAGGGTGCTGACTCTACTGTGGTCTTCAAATGAACAATACATTATATAACAATTACAAAGAATGCATTCGGGATCGCGAGAGTACAGTTGGGCAAAGAATTACAACACAAAAACGAAAATGGGAAATGAATGGTCTTGGGGGGGGGGGGGGGGAATAAAGAGAACTTCTATGGGAAACAGGGGAATATTATTACGAGAAGCTAAAAACGCTGTGCTGAACTCCATGTTATGAGAGTTGGACGCAACAGAGTGGAGTGGAGAACTAGAGTGCGAGCGCTATAGGAAATCTAACGGCTCAGAAAGGATGATGATGATGATAATTATTTGACCCATTCGTTAATGTCCTTGAGGGAGACTCCTTTACATGTTGGGAATCAAACGGGCAGATCGACTGGCCAGTTACGTACCACTTGGTGGTGAATTGATATATGACAAGCTAGATGTAGTCAGGACCCTTTGGGAGCTAGTGAAGATTGGGGAGTCACAAATAGATCATTGTGGTCTGGGAAGAGTGACGCTGACCACGCTCAACACACAGACAGTTACTGGTGTCATCGGAATTGGAACTCTTTGCTTGCTGCTGAGACGGAACGCATATGGGGGATCACGAGTGCTGTGATGTCGATTCCTAATTCAACTAATAACACTTCATTCAACTGATAACACTTCACTATAGAACTGTGTATCCACTAAAATACATTGGTAGTTTTTAACTGGGTGACTGAGCTCCCTTGGACATTGTCTACACAAGGAACATCGTCTCCCACTGCCATTCACCGCCATAGGCATGTATAACAATTCATTTTTGTATGCATTTGTTTACAAATTTCGTATAAATTGAAATATAT
>CAJHNH020002489.1:45000-62500 GCA_905116865.2 Candidula unifasciata | reverse complement strand
GGCAGACAGTTCAAGATGGCAACACAGTTAGTGAAACTACACGTACCGTAGTTAAAGCCTTAAAAAGCATGTCATTCACTGCACCTAATTCCACAGTATTCGTCTCTGACTCTTCTATGAGAGGCAGTTGGTACATTAAGTCCCGCTCTCTTCTCTCTTTCCATCTCTCTCTCTCTCTCTCTCTCTCTCTCTCTCTCTCTCTCATTCTCTCTCTCTCTGTATATATATATATATATATATATATATATATATATATATAATATATATATATAAGGCAAAACTGTGCCTTGGTTATTCATTGCCACAGTTAGTGTAACATACGGTCTCATAAAATGAGCAGGTTTATGTTTGATCGTATCCCTCCCTCTTCTTAAGTGAGCCTGCGTCCGTTACGGACTGAGGTTGCATTCACTTTATTCAATGAAGATGCACCCCTCCTCAGCATATGCTGAGAGATCGAGAGCATACGTTTGCTGGTACCTATGACGCGATCAGGTTCATCGCGACACTTTTTGTTTTAAGGTGATCTTTAGCTTTCTGAGACACTGAAAACCGTCGAAACCGACAGGTAAATCACAGCCGCTGCTGTGTCTGCACCAATGTATTCTCTTGATGTTGTTCAACAATGTTTTTCGCTGCGCTTCAGGACATCGGGAATCAGCTTCTCTTTGTCGTTTCTCCATAATTTTTGCTGGGAAATGGCACATTCTCGTTTGTAGGCATTGATGATGTTTCTTGCTGTGCTCTCGTTGATACCAGCGACTTGAACAGCCTCATGGGTGGTTTTTCCTATTCACGAACAGAAGCTAATATGGATCTTTATCTGCACCAAGGAAATTCGCTGGAATAGCCTTTGCATCGGGGCCGCATCGTTTTGAAAATTAATGCTCATGTTTGGTTGTTTCGGGAGGTTAACTGGTCGTCTTAACTCATGGGTCCGCTTGGCATAGGCGTCCGATGCGATTCTGTGTCTGTCAAGTAGCTTTCCGTAAATCAAAATAACTTTCCTGTGACTGGTTTTAGTAGATGCCGTCGCACACTGGTTTTCTTAGGGGACCATAATGCCGTTAAAACGGCTCTGGCCACTAGGTTATCACAGCTGCCTTACACCACACAACCTGCAGCACAATTATTGAGTACTTGTCAGCAAGAGCATAAAGATGTTTCATTCTTTTCGTTGATGATTTAACTCTTTAAGACCAAGATTCGTCCCGTTAATCCACGTAAAGGTCGTTTATCGCCATATTCTGGAAAATTTTACAATCGTAAGAAAAATCTTCAAAACATCGAAAACAGAAGTGACAAAACAGTGTGTATTTATCAAGAATGAAAGATAATTGAACGATTGGCTGTTGGTTTTTTTTTCCCTAACGAGTGTCCATTTCCTTCGACATAGAGAATGGTGTTGATGTGGTTATTTAAAGGGTGGATTAACGCCTCTGTAAGAGGTTTGTGTTGCACATAAATAGGACATCCATCCATCCATCCATCCAATCCATCTATCCATACACACACGCACACACGCACGCACTCACGCACACACACACATACATACACAGACAGACAGACAGACAGACAGACAGACAGACAGACAGACAGACAGACAGACAGACAGACAGACAGACAGACAGACAGACAGACAGACAGACAGACGGACGGACGGACGGACGGACGGACGGACGGACGGACGGACGGACGGACGGACGGACGGACGGACGGACGGACGGACAGACGGACGGACAGACAGACAGACAGACAGACAGACAGACAGACAGACAGACAGACAGACAGACAGACAGACAGACAGACAGACAGACAGACAGACAGACAGACAGACAGACAGACAGACAGACAGACAGACAGACAGTAATAGATGCATGTAAGAATCATAATAGATACATGCAAAGATGCATACATGCTTCATGCATTAAGGCTAGGTTTATGTTAAACGTACGTAGAACATACACATGAATACATAGACATACAATGATACGCACATGAAGACATAAGAAGAAACTCCACAGGGGAGCATGTACAGCAGGAGTCTACAAATCATTAGTAAAAGTGATCTCCCGTCTACAAATGTTTCAGCCCACGAGCTCCTAGACATTTTCAGAGATTAATGTATATATGAGTAGTTATTCGAATCACTTTCGTTTTTATTTTTATTTTTTTATTTTACAGGCGTCTATTGTCCAGCATTGATCGATGACTTCGGAATCTGTATTAGGTACACAAAAGCCGGGACCACTGCTTATATGCCCTGTCCTGATCTTGAAATTTATAACCCACACGGTAAGTAGAAATGTCATCATCATCACCAATTTCCACTTCTATCGTTAAAGCAGCGATGGCTATTGTGATTCCGCGTGGTTGTAGAAACTCCTTAATGCCATTATTCTTTAAACTGCATTGGTAGGAAACCTTTTTGGAAACTGGGGTTCTATGGGATACCACCTAATATTAACTTAGTAAAAGCAACTTACAGAGACACGACATGTTGAGTTGTTCGTGAGGTAAAATTAACAGGTGTGCAGCAGGGAAGTCTTTTTTCTCCTCTTCTTTTTAGCTGGTAATATACTGGCTTAAAAAGACGCAACTGCTAACACTAAGAATAACCTGCAATTTTGCCGTCCTTTTTAGGATGCAATTTTCGTTTTTTTTTAAGCCCTACTCTGGCTCATGTCGGCTCTGTGGCGAACGCTTCGTAATGCCGGCATGCCGGGTTCGATCCCAGCTGCGGGCCATGCGCCTTGCGTTGGTTTCGACAGTGGTATCAAGAAAGCCGACTGTCCAGAAAGCAATGGCAAACTACTGGACGTAAATTTGCCTAGAAAAAATACACAACAGTCAGGGGCTGTTGGGGTTGGTTCTGCAACGTCCTGTAAAGGATACGCAACTAATCAACTCTGGCTCATGCCAGGGGCCGTAATATAGCCCGGTCATAAATATGGCCTAATGGCTGACCGCGGTTTCTTTGACCTCTCCACGGTGATCCTCGTCCTCATGGTGGCACATTGTGTCATCGGGTGTTTATCGCTTGTGTGATGTCCTGGTGGGGTAGAAAGTCAGTCAACACCAAGAATGGAATTCAGTGGACGCCTACAAAACATCTTGAAGATGTGGACTTCGCTGGTGATATTTCTTTTCTGTCTTACTCACGGAATCAGGTGCAAATGAATGACCACAACAACTAGGTTTAAAAAAAAAAAAAACAAGAGAGAAAAACTAAGATAATGCGAATAAATCAGGCAAATAGTAATGTCGTTTCTCTTTATGGTATCCTACTCCAGCTTGAGGGGTGATACATCTGTCTAGGCAGTAATGTAGATAAATAAAGATGGGGTAACTAACATAGATATAAAAATGCAAATACAAAAGGCAAGAGGAGCTTTCATTGCGCTATGAAATTTTGGAGGTCAAAATGAACTTTACAAACTATATTTTAGAACTGGATTATAATTATTAGGAAATAACGATAATAAGCTGTTAATCATTTTCATTTTTCTTTTTTTAAAGTAATGAGATGTAGCAAATTTATTTTTTAAATAATTGTATCTTATAATAACTTATTTATTTTTCTATTCACTATTTTGTCAGTTTGATTCATGCAAATTACTAGTAACCTATGCAAAAAGTAAATAAAAATAATGGACCCTTTCCCATCCCTTCAGGCGTATTGGACCTATATGCGTAGACCTATGTTTTATAACCCAATTGGCACGTGGGGGTGATGATGATCGACATCACCCTAGACGCATTTTCTTCCTAAGACTTTACCTGGTACCCATTCAAGGCTGGGTCCACTTGAGAGCCGAGGTCATTTTTGAAGGGGAAAAAGTCTGACTCGATCATAGCCTGAACCCACGACCTTCCAATCTCGACGAGCATCTAGCCACTACACCACAGCGGTGCTAAGTGAGTTTTATTTAGAATGTGGTTTTGGCGTTGCGAACGAGCTTTGTAATGTCGAAGTGCCGGGCTGGTTCCCAGCTACTGCAAGTAAATTTGCCTAGAAAAACCACAACAGCCAAAAAGTGCTGGGGTTGGTTCTGCAATGTCATGTAAAGGTTACGCAACTAACTTAATAACCAATTTTAATCTTTCTTTTCTTTTTTTTTTTTTTTTTTTTTTTTCATTTACATTGTATTTCCATCTCGGTGCATTCGAATTGCTTATAACCCATGATTTTTGAAAAAAAAAAAAAATTTAATTTTACCTTCTGCCAATGATAAAATACTTGAATTACCTTTTTATGTAATTCTGTCAACATTCTTTCACTCCGTCGCCAAATTCGCTGCCTAATTCACAGACTGAAATGGCCCATCATCAATACGTGTCTACGAATATAAAAGATCTTCACTGTCGTCTTTCCCCAGAGTTATCCAAGAATATGACAGCAGAATGAGTGGTGATATCCTATTCTAAATTTTCACAATTCCCAAAAGAATGAATAAAGATTCTTCCTTTTTGAATAGAGATTCTTCCTTTCGAAAAGAGATGTATTATGTTTAATAATAACATTCTTAGGAATTTAAAAGATATTTTGTTAACTTGATTACACTGTTAACTCTTTCAGCCTCAGGAAGGTGTTCCTTTAACTCCCTGCAGGAATGCATACACAGAGAAAAGATGGCTAGGTTGGGGGGGTGGAGGTGGGGTGGGGCCTTAGCGCCCGTCGCCATCCATAGTTTCTAGGCAAAACCAAATGGATCTAATCCTAATTTAGGAGCATAATAATACTGTACATTAGTTTAAATCCCGTAACAATGTTGTGACGCAGTTTTCAACCCTCTCTCCTACGAGTTGAACGGGGTTTCTGGGAATTGCGCCAGGGTGATTCTCATTCCAATGGTGGGGCTTTTTTGTCACCAGGTGTTTGGTGCTCGTCTTGCTGTCCTGGTGGGGTTGAAGGTCAGTCAGTCACACTGTGCAGAGAGGAAAAATAAATATGAATCACATATTAAAATAATATGAAATATAAACATACAGTTTTTAATAGAATTTCTATACACATTATAAATAGGACTACTTAGCCTCTTTACGAAATTATGCATGGGAGGGAGTGGGTTGTTCCCCTGGGGTCGAGTGGGTAAAGTAAAACAAACTGTTGCGTCATACGGAGTTCAGAAAGTATATCACGTCAGGTGTAACCATCAAACGCATTGTGATTCGCTTAATGTAAATGTGTGTGTGTGCGTGCCTGCATGCTTGCGTACATGTGTGTGTATGTGTGAAGTAAAGGACCCTCTCATGCCTAAGGCGCATTGGGCATATAATGTTAGACATATTTTAATAAATCAGTGGCGTCCGTGGCTTAGGCTTGCGAGACCGACTTGTAATTCCAGAGTACTGCGATCGAAACACAATGCTGGCTGTGTGGATTTATGTCATGGCATGGGGCGTCGCAGGTCGACCCAGCCTAAAATGTGTACCAGGGTGTATGTGCAATGCTGACTACATTATGAACCTAGTGCCGATTGGTCTATAAAAATATGGGTGCTCTTCCCCTATGCCCAACGCGCCTAGAGACGTGAAAATGTGAAAAGGAATCTTTACATTTTTTTAAACTTTTTATATTTAATAGATCACTTGGCACACTGTGGATTATATGGTCAAAATCACACCGGCCGAGCACGTAATCTGGTATCCATTTTAAGTTGGGTCGATCTGGGTCAAGTTTGAGAAAATTCCGAGATCTGTTAAATGGGTTATTGTAATAGTTTGCAGACCAAACTTTGTATTACATGTTTTTTATCAGTTATATATCGTACGGATTATATTATTTATATCGAAGCCAAATTACTGAGGGGCATTTAAAGAAAAAAATCTTCACTGAACAACTTACCATAACTAAGGGGAGTGTAATGCGGAGATCTACTTATCTTAACCATTCCAAATTCAGATACCAGAAATTTCTGCATGTCCAGTAATCTCACACACCCGCACACATATACACAAACATGTACATATAAATATATATAGTTTGCCATTGCTTCCTGAACCAGTACCACAGTCGAAACCAAAGAAAAACTTTCTGCTGCTAAATTGTCCTTACCTGGGATCCATCCTGGCACCTTAGCATTAAGAAGCTCGTTCTTAAAGCCTATATATGTATATGTATATGTATATATGAAAAAGAAATATCCTACCTTATACGTTTTCTTCGCGTTCACCGGTTGTAAATCTCGGTGGAAAGTGCTGGTTGTTACTCCACTTTTGTACTCTCGTCCTGTTCAGAAACTGAGTGTTGCATTCACAATCGTTCCACATGACTGACCTATTTGCACGCAGACCTTTGGTTCCTTGCCTGTTAGGCGGGTGTACTATGACTTTGAAGGAAGCTCCTAATTAGTCAACTCATACGACATGCTTTTGGTCAGACAGTGGGTCTGTTCTTGTTTTCCCTACAATAGTGCTCGGGAACCCATATGGGCAACTACTTTATAAATTCGCTGACTCCTATTAACTCCGTGCAGATACCTGACTCTATCCTGAGACCTTGTTACTGTAGCCAGTAAGTGTCTTAGTCTATATACTAACCGTTATAACATTAAGAGATCAGAGGAGCAACAGTAATAACTGTTAAAAGATAGGTTAGTACAGCATATAGTATTAGGAAAACGTGTATCACGTAAATAGAAATCAGCATACCCTTTACAAGCTGCTAGTTTCGCAAACAGTTAAAAATCTGACAGTTCTTCCCCCACTGCGTGTCAAACCAAACTATACAATTGCTCATTATTCTAACTAGGTTTAGCCTTCAGACACTGCGAAGATAACGGCACATGGCGGCTGGCTTTCCATGGCAAGGCTTGGACAAACATTTCAGCGTGCTTACAGAACACCAGCTTTCATGTAAGTTTATTAATTGCTGTTGTAGTTTTTCTATGCAAATTTTACGTTTAGTAGTTTGCCATTGCTTCCTGAACCAGTACCACAGTCGAAACCAAAGAAAAACGTTCTGCTGCTAAATTGTCCCCACCTGGGATCCAACCTGGCACCTTAGCATTAAGAAGCTCGTTCTTAAAGCCTCTGTCACAGACGCCGACTCAGGAATGTTAGCTCACTCGTAAATCCTAAGCACGTTTACTTTGTCCTGACTTACTCACAGATCCAGGCAACATCTCTGTGATGTAAGGAACAGTGCCCTCAAACCAATTATCGGGATCAGGAAGGTGTCCCCAACCTGAAGGTTAGGGCCATCAGTTCCAGCCATCGAATGACAAAGTCCGTAAGTCCCTCGAGAGCCGCCTTTTCCATCTCATAAGCACTAATTCACCTTGGGGACTTAACATTCAACACAGTTTTATGTAATATCTTTGAGTTACAGCTCTAGTTACTGGCGGCTTTTACTTCCGGTCTGTATTTTGGCCAACACGCGTGTTAACTGTTATATACTTTGTCGACAGCAGTGGGATTTCTGTCAAAGGTACGTTGGTTAAGTGATAGAAACGTGTATTCTTGTTCGTACTTGTGGTACTGAACTAGAAACAACCCCATACAGAAGTAAAGCCACGTTCAACAACATGTGGCAAAAAAAGTTTACTGCAGGTATTGTCAAAAAACTCATCCGAATGACAAAATGTGTGGACAAAATCCATCTGTGGGTGTTACAATCATTTTAAACGGGATTGTTTTTTTTTTTAGGAAAAAGTTTAAGGAAGCCAATATAGGACAGGAAATGTCTGACTCTGATTTAGACAGTGAACCCATAGACACCAACGCAGTAACACTTTAAAGTTGTGAAAGATGTCAAACTTGCCAACTATTTCATGAGAAAGATAATCTACCTTGTGGACATAACATAATGGTACATAAAGCAAATTCTTTTATCACCTCTCATGGAACACTTAAGTTGTATCATGGCATTGTTAATGACAAAACAGTTTCAGTTTGAAGAGATTCTGGTTCTAACATTTCAGGTATTCATCATGATTTGATTCGATCTGAAGATATTTCCAATAAATATATCAATTGCCGAACTTTTCGCGGCACCATTGAGAAATATAAACTAGACTTTATTAATGTGAAAACTCCCTTTTTATAAAGGAGGATACGAGTTGCAGTATTGCCAGCACCATGTGTGGATTAATCCATAGTAATGAAAGAGATCTGAGAGAAATGTCTGAACAAGAAATTTTACAGTGGGAAAAAGAAAACATCAAAGAATTGACAGAAAGTGAGAAGATGATTACCAGTGATCAAGATTTTTGCCATAGTGTGAATGCAGTATTACAAATGGATGAAAGCGATTTCCACAGAAATAGTGAGCAGTCGATGAGTCAAGAGCTCTCATAGCAGTAAGCAATTTTGGAAGTCAAACGAACTTAAAACTAATACTAAACTTAGGATTGTTAATTATAATTTCAAATCAGTCCTGTTGTAGGGAGCGGGAAAATGGAGATCACCCAAAACAGTTACTAATAAATAAACATTTATTAACTAGTTCCTGGCAGAGTAGAGGGAATTAAATGGTATGATATAATAACTATTGTTGAGCTTTGGAAGAGAACAAAACAAGTTCCAGTTGACAGACAGGTGAAGAAAAGACGCTCCCGTTTGATAGGGCATACGTTGAGAAAACTGAGAAGTATACAAGTAGAATGTCTTTGCACTGGAACCCACAGGGGCATAGAAATAAAGGTAGACAACCACACACATAGAGTGGGAAGATAGAGAGTGAAGTCAAAAAGATGGGAAGGATATGGGAAGAATTGCATGCAATAGCGAAGGGTAAAACAACTTGGCGTGAGAAGGCAGAAGAAGAAGATTATACTTCATTTATTGACTACTGCTCAATCAAATTGCCATTAAACATAAAGTCAAATTAAAGAGTCATTTTACGTCAGTGGCACTTCAGGTATACCTTCACCTTCACCAGCTGTAAACTCCGACACAATGTTCTGGCTGATCATCCACCTCTGGACTTTAGACGTGTTCCAGAAACTGAGTGTTGCGTGCACATCCCTTTTACAGATCTGACTTATTTGTATGCAGACTGTTGGTTCCTTGCCTCTCAGAGAAATGCACTCCGACTTCGAAGGAAACCCCCAATTAGTAGACTCTTACGACTGTTCGGGAGGCAGTGGACCTATTCTAGTTTTCCCTATAATGGGGCCCCAGAACTCACACGGCAAACTTCATGTATATGATGTTAGGCATATTTTAGAGACCTATTGTTAGTCGATGGGTGATTTTGTCATCATCACGTCTACCCCTTTTACTTCCTTTGACATTTCCAGATACCCATTTTAAGCTGCGTCGACTTGGAAGGAGAAGTCGGATTTGAAAAACAGACTGTATACAGATTAGAAATTAATTATAAAGACTTGCAACTTTTTTATCCAGAATATTATTGCTAACCAAGCTTGCAGTTTCTGGTGTAGTTCATTTTTTTTTTCTCATCTGAAACTTTGTCTTCAACGCTTCGCTGAGCATTTACTTTTCCATAATGACAAACAAAAAATTAGGGCCGCTGTGATGCAGTGTCTAGACACTCGCCTGTGGGTCAGAAGGTGGTAGGTTCATGTCTTGGCGGATGTTTCTTTCTTCTTCAAAAATTGATTTTGGCTTTTAGGTCAACCTAGCCTTCAATAAGTTACAGGTAAAGTCATGAAAAGTAAAGATAGTCAACTGATGTTGAACTACCGAGTACAAAATTTTGGTCTCGCCCTAAATGTCCATTACGCCTGACGGCGTAGAAAAGTGTCCATTACTTTACTTTACCTACACACATAACATACATATTCTTTTTCTCCTTGTTAAAGTTCATCCAGGCTGTAAATTTCAACTGAAAGTTTTGGTCGTTCGTCCACTCCTAAACGTTAGTCTTGATCCAGAATTAGAGTTTTGCATGCACATTTGCTTTACAGTTAGGCTTATTGGCATGCAGACTGTT
The DNA here is from genome assembly GCA_905116865.2 of Candidula unifasciata. Lineage (NCBI taxonomy): Eukaryota > Metazoa > Mollusca > Gastropoda > Stylommatophora > Geomitridae > Candidula > Candidula unifasciata. Next base: position 52,599 of record CAJHNH020002489.1, on the reverse strand, counting down.
GGCTCCTTGCCTCTTAAGCAGACGCCTTCCGATTTAGTCACCTCCTACGAAATGCTTCTTAGGACAAGTAGGTCTATACTTTGTTCTCGAAAAGGGAACCTCAGAACGCACACGGGAAGTATATTCCTCTAATGTAATAATAACAATACACAGAACTGTAAAAACAATTTACGAAGTATAAATTTGACTTCGCTCTTAGAAAAACATCGAGAAAAGATATAAAACCGAACGAAAAGTGTGTTAGCAAACAAAATTTTTTAGAAAAACAAATGCCATAACAAAGTTTCTAAAAATAGATTGTTCGTTTTAGCAATAAATAGCAGAATATCTAGCCTATGCAATGAGAACAAATTACCCCCCCCCCCCCCCCCCCCCCCCCCCCCCCCCCCCCCCCCCCCCCCCCCCCCCCCCCCCCCCCCCCCCCCCGGGATCAGCCACCACCAAACCAGACGAAATAGTCACTGTTACACAGAGCATTCAATGTATTCATAATCAACTAACATTAGAGCATTGAATGTTATTTGCTCAGAAAATCTCTAAAGCACGCAATATATAACGCGCAGTAAACTTTAACAGATCTAACATCTAAAAGACAGAGACGTATTTTCTTCTCTTCCCACGCAATATTTAAATTAGCAACAAACCCAATATTCCGAGGATTCTGCTCTGATAAACATATTGACACCGTTACTAGCAGTGCTGAACTAGACACTTTGAGCAGTGCTGAACTAGACACTTCGATCTGCGTTACCCTTGATTTTCTAAGGCATTTATCATCTTGTTGGTTGTTTAATGGGCACTGTCTCTAAGTTGACATTACAACTGTTATTATTTGTGTCCTGTGCGTCCTCCCTCGCACACACTGACGGCAAAATATTTCATCCAAGGGGGAAAAACATTAGGTACATTCATTGCATCCTCTTTTCTTTGTTTGCCCTCTATTTTCACATTGTCTTCTTTTAGCTTCCTCCTGTGTCATTCCCTTTCTCTTTTATTCTTTTCTGTGCGTTCAAATTGTAACCTCCACCTCCTTCTTCTTATCCTCATTAAATACATTTAAAACATCGTCTTTTCTTTGTTTCCTCTATTCAATATTCGTATTGTCTTCTTCTGATTTCCTATGTATCGCTCTCTTTCTTCTTTTATTCCTATCTGTATTTTCAGATTTTCGCCTCTTCTTCTTCTTCTCCTTCGTTTACTGAGGCGGCAACAAAGTCTTTACATACGGTTTTACCTCTTTTCCTGAATATGAACCAGGAATCTGAAAAACGGTGGGCCATTTACCTGTTTCCGTAATTTGGTCTCTCCAGATCAACCGTAGGATTAAAGGATTACCAGCAGCTCGATGAGCAAAGAAACTGAATCATCACTATCATTAAATGCCAAAGAAATACTGGTGTCATTGACCACTGTCCTTACAGGACTACAAAACACTGCCCTAATAAAATTTTATTAAAGGATGAACAAGAGATTCGCCCATTTGGTTTCCCACCAGGTTGCGACTCTTAGAGTCACATTAGTGGTCACATTCACAGAGAGTATCTGGACGGACGGCCCGAGGGCCCGACCGATAAACGGACGGCCCGAAGGCCCGACCATCGAACGGACGGCCCAAGGGCCCGACCGATGAACGGACGGACAGCCCGACCACCCGACCTACCCACCGACCAACCGACCCACAGACAAACAGACAGACTGACATACAGACTCTTAAACAGACATCTAATAATTTTCCTGAATCTCATTCCTCAGGATGACATCATGTTCAATCCATCACTCAGCTACATTTATTTGTTCATCGCTGGATCCTCGCTTTCCTTACTGTTGGTCACAATTGCTCTGATCATCTTTCATGGATTCAGGTAACATTTGACATTTCTGCATTCTAAATTGTTTGTCACAAGATCTGAACGTCGCCATCATTGATGTCACATAACGTTTGTCTCTGGGTCAGCAGTTGCTTTTGTCTGATTATCTTTCTCCTCTTCTGTCGCTCATATGCAGTAGAATTTATGTTGCATAAACGATAACAGATATAAATTTTTATAATTAAACTAGCTTTTATTATTGGGTGTTCCATTATTCCCTTCACGGGGACTTTGCTTCGCGCCGACATATTATCAGATAAGAAACTACACAACTCTCATGTGTGTGAGTGTGTGTGTGTGTGTGTGCGCGCGCGCGTGCGTGTGTGTGTATGTTGTTCAACCCCACGATGACCGTACAAGGTGCGACCAACATCGTATGTCGCAAAGTGCCACTATTCGGTTGACTCGCATTCAGACACAAGTCACAGAAACCCTGTTCAACCGTTAGTTTACATTAGGGTCCCCGACTACAGCTGGGGTGGGCCTTTGAAATAACGAAAAATGGGGTCCTTCTTTTGGATGAGAATATCCGACTGTTTTGGCGCGGTCAGTCAGTCAATAGAATGTCCTTTGCTAAATCTTGCTCCCATAACAACCTTCCGGAAAACTTCTCCATTACAAGTAAGATGTCCCGCATCCGATTCACCAGTCTGGAGATCATCCGTGTCTAATTCTTTTCTTTTTTTAAACTGGAGCTTCCATTGCTCTAAGGACTTCAAATAATGTTAAGGTCCTTCCCCCCCCCCACCCTCCCCCCCCCCCAAAAAAAAAGCACTTAAAAGATTGTGGGTCCCCTCCCCCGGCCCTCTGTCTTAACAGCTTCATGGGCCCATGGGCGGACCAATGTGCTGGGGCCACTATTATGACAACCAATAAATGCAAATTGTCGCTTGGTATATACAGATTAGTTGGAGCTCTATCCTCGTGTTGAGACGGCGCTAGAGCCCCCCCCCCCCCCCCCCCCCAATATAAACAATAATAAAAAACCATACATTTAAATTGCATTTATCAAAATTAAACAATATTTACAGTAAGATGGGCAAGAATGTATATTTTGTAAATTTTAATTTTTTTGAATTTTTTTTAAAGTTATTTTTTTCAACTGCAAAGTGTTTCATCGGATCCTCTCACTAGTCGTTTGTAACACATCTGCTTCAGTACTTAACATAGATAAAGCAATCAGACTGCCTTGTTGTATTTGTGCTCTGATGACATTTAAAAGTATATTTCAGCCGACAAAATAAATGCTCAGCTCTAAGGCCAGTAAAAATGTCGCTGGTGCCGCTTCCTTTTGTAGTGCCTTAAGCACGTGCTTGGTGTGCTTACCGTTAATCCTGCTCCCTCGAGTTGGACTTGTTAGAAAGCGGTCGTATACAGAGGTGCGATAGTAAGTATATAGATCCACCTGGCATCAGACAGATGCCAGTATATGTTCTGGGAAGTTGAAGAGGGCAGGTGACATGGTGCACACACACACAAAAATGTTGCTTCAGACATGGCTACCTATGCCGTGCGCTTGGGCTATAAGAATGTGTGTGTGTGTGTGTGTGTGTGAGTGAGAGAGAGAGTGAGTGAGTGAGTGAGTGAGTGAGTGAGTGAGTGAGTGAGTGAGTGAGTGAGTGAGTGAGTGAGTGAGTGAGTGAGTGAGTGAGTGAGTGAGTGAGTGAGTGAGTGAGTGAGTGAGTGAGTGAGTGAGTGAGTGAGTGAGTGAGTGAGTGTGTGAGTGAGTGAGTGAGTGAGTGAGTGAGTGAGTGAGTGAGTGAGTGAGTGAGTGAGTGAGTGAGTGAGTGAGTGAGTGAGTGAGTGAGTGAGTGAGTGAGTGAGTGAGTGAGTGAGTGAGTGAGTGAGTATAGGTAAATGCGTTTATTGCGGTCGCAGATTTTATTATGTGATAAGTACGAATGGTTCTTCCTTATTTTAATACAAATTGTTCTTCCTTATTTTAATAAGTTGTTTATCTGTTGATCTTTTTGTACACTCACATCTGCTATTTAGTATTCGATTCTCATTTTCTACGAAATTTGATGTCAAGTAATCTCATTAGGTATAGATAGCGTCAGCCTATATATCCGATGACCGTAAGCCCTATTTATTCGGCGACCGAGAAATCTACTCTGAGATTTTCTTTTCACCGATATTCTAAATCTTGTTTATCGTGAAGGTTGGATTTGACACGTTTAGTCAAAGTACAAAAACATTACTATTTTTCAAGCCACTGGTGAGGTAGCATATGGTACTATCCAGTGTTTTTATACGAGCTAGCTTTAAATAATAATCTAAAAAGTGTGACAGGGATAAAATAACTATTCTTTTGTGTTGTAAGCTGTCAAAACTATTGTCAGGGATGTTAAGAGCGTTACGCATGTAAGTGCCCGCTGCAGTCGAACAGTTTGAAGATGGTTGCGCCACCTTTTGATTCACCAGAGAGGAGTAGCACACACAATCGGCAGATCAATATCCGTCTGTAAATTTTAGTTCTTTAATGTCCAAGAAGTTGTTATTTTAACCCCTCGAAGCCCAAGGAATTGAGCTTCAAAAGTTGTAATTACTAAATAATACAGATAAAAAGGGACAATGTAATATCAGTCTATGAGAGAAGACAGAAGGGACATTATTCTGTCTTTGGAATGTCCAAGAAAACTATGGGTAAATTCTTGGTACGGAAAGTTCTTTAAAACATGTCTCTGTACCCTGTTTTGCCTGAACTGATATAGAAGTCCGGGTCAGTAGAAGCAAAATTTTACTTAACGAATTCGCAGTCTTGTATTTATTTTATATGTTTATTTCTTGCCACTAATTCTTTTTCCTGAATTATTAGCTGATGTCCGAGCGCTTGAAAAACCTTTCTCTTTTGAGTGGTTACATTTATTTCCTCGAGTAAGGAGAATTGTCTGAAACTTTTCTCCAGGGTATGCCGGTGTTTTGAGAAAAGAACAGGTACACTGACTGGTTCTACTCAACTTGGTGGAATATTGATGCATAATAAGGCAGACGTGGTTAGGGCCTTATGTGAGAACGTGTACAGTTCGGAAAAGCAAATGGATCACAACAGTCTGGTAAGAGGGATGCAACGGGGAGTGACGAGGGAATCTGGCCAATACTCGTACCATTGGTACTGGAACTCTATGGTAGCCGCTGAAGCTAGCGACGGAGCTCTTATGGGAATGACCCGAGTGCTGTGATGTCGGTATTTGAATCAGCTCCACTCAGCTTTTTGTGCTCAGTGCTTATTCTGTACTTTCAGCTACTTCTTCTCGTTTTATTGATACCAGACTATGATTTCCCCCGTTTCCCTTGTATTTTCGCAGAGGCCATAAGCGTCATTTTTTTAATGTAATCTTCTGCTTGGTAACATTGCTTAAAGCCTGTTCACTTTCTCTACTCTATAATTATTTTCTTTGGAAAAAATAAAATATTTGCGAGTTTTTTAAATTTTATTCGCGATTTCCTTTAACATACTCTCAATAGTCCTATTGAGAAATCTTAGAATTGAGTATTTTACTTCATTCTCTTCGTTCCAGTTTTCATCAGATTAATTTTTTTTTTTTTTTTTATTAATGATACTGCTTTTCTTTTCCTACTGAACTTTAATTTCCTCTTCGACCTTTTCGCTTACTCATTTTCTAACCGTAATCTACTTGTGTTTTTTTGCACAACATCCTAGCGCTCTTCCCTCATCTTCTTTTCTTCCTCCTTTCCCCTCTTTCTTCTTCCTTCCTCCACCATCTTCCGCCTTCTTTATCTTCCTTCTTCCCCCTTCTTCCCCCTCCTTTCTTCCTTCTTCTTCCTTTCCTTTTTTTTTTTTCTTTTTTCTTTCTTCTTCTTCCCTTTCTCCTCCTCTTACTTCATCTCCATCTTTATTTTTTCCTTTATTTTGTTCACACTATCTTTTACTTATATTCCTTCTTCGTCTTCCTCTTCCCCCATCCCTTCTGTGTCTTCCTTTTGGCCCTTTCTCCTTATCGTGTCCTTCTAGTCTTCGTTCTCCTCATCCTCTTCATTCTTTTTCCTTTTCATCCTTCTCTTCTTCTCCTACTCATTTTCTTTCTCCTTCTTAGCCTGAATTGTCAATATTCATGTCACCACATTCTAACACTGAAAATATTTAATGCTTTTAACTCATACCTTTGAAAACGCTCTTCGGGATTTACACCGGAACATAATTCGAATAGTGCATCATCAATCAGGAGAGGAATTCGTATAAATTACACCTTTGGGCTGCTCCTGTAATAGCCCAGAGGCCACCTTTGCCCTTGGGTGTTTCCATATTTGAGTGTTTTTGGCCACGTGTGAATGTAATACAATTATTGCAGTATCAAGTTAGCTGGCGACGCTGCGTGTCTCTATTTTGATTCATGTCCCACTGGGTTACATCCGTGTTTCTTCCGCTGACAACATTATAGGGAATAATTTAAAATTATTGTCGGTGTTTTTTTTTTTTTTTTTTAATGAATGCAGCGATGTATATTGCATTTTTTATTACTTCATACATGCTGCTTTTGGCTCTAGTTTCCTTTTAAGATATTTAAGCTCACAGTATAAGCTTTTTTTTTTTTTTTCTAAAGCTGTTTCTCAGTTCAGATAGATACACGTGAAAGAACAACTTCATAATTTTGGGAAACACTTTTATTGATTATTCTCAGCAGCTACAAATAATTTTTTTTTCTTCTCATTCCCCGGCTGTAAACGCCACGGACAGTTCTGGTTTTGTCCACTTCTGGACCTCGGTCTTGTTCCAGAACCTGGGTTTTGCTTGTACACTCGTTTTACAGATCTAGCTCAGTTGTGTGCAGATGGAATTTTTCTCTCCTCTCATACAGATGCACTCTGCCTTGGAAGTAAACACTAATTAGTCGCCTACTACGACAGGCGTGTATACATGTATATGTGTAAGTGTGTGTAAAAACATGGTTGGAAGGTTTGAATCCTTTGCCATCAGTTTTCTTTACCACTGGATAAGGCTGACCAGATCGCTGACAAAGTATCCAACATGCAATGATATTAGAACACCTTTCATTATCATCATCTGCATTGTTATTATTGGTGTTATTATTCTTAAGAGTTAAACATCGTGGTGTACCGGTTAGACTCTTGCCTGTGATCCAAAGTTCGTGAGTTCAAATCCCCATGGTGCAGGAATTTTTGTGTAAGTATGACCTTGGCTTCCATATCGACACAGCCGTAAAAAGTCCAAGGTAAAATCCTGGGAAGTAAAGGCTACCGACATGATGTTGACGACACTGATTAGTCTATAAAAATATGAGTCTAGTCGTATATACCCGATGCGTCTCTGGTGTGTAAATGGACCTCTTGGTCAGCCAGTAACATATCCTTTGCAGAACCTTGCTCCCATAACAACCCTCCGGAAAATTTCTCGATCACAAGCAAGATGTCCCGCGTCCAATACACCCATCTAGAGATCATATGTTACATCATGCACCCATCCTATCTCTGGCCTTCCTCTTCCCAGGCATATACTATTCCATTATTGTTCTCTCTAAACTTTTATGACGTTTTAAGTGACTAAAATATTTTCATTTTTTATGTGTTTAAATCGATATAAATTCACCTCCTTGTGTGATGCAATTTTTCGTTATTTTGAAGCCCTACTCTAGCTCTTGCCATGGGGCCGCAATAAAGCCCGGCCATAAATATAATCTAATGGCTGAACGTGGTTTCTGGGACCTCTCCACTGGTGATCCTCATCCACATGGTGGCTCTTGTGTCATCG
>CAJHNH020002489.1:27500-40000 GCA_905116865.2 Candidula unifasciata | reverse complement strand
AAATATTAATGAGAAGCAAAGGAAGAGAAGGAGGAGGGAAAGATGAGGAGAAAGAAAAAGAAAAGAAGAAATTTGAGGATGCAGAGGGGGACGACAACAAGGAGGAGACAGGAGGAGAAGAAAAAGAATAAAGTAGAAGGAGGAATGTAAAGAACAATGTAAATACAGTGTTAAATAATAAAACAATCCATCGAACAATAATAATGATAATAATATGTAAATGTGATAAGCTCCACGGTATAATATTTCAAAATGTTAAACATCGACCTCAAAATAGAAAGACCTTATCATCAGAGCTGATATGTATATCATTAATTCCTAAAATTGTGATGGCGAAATGAATGGATGTCAGTGAGAGCACCTTGATTTCATCACATTAGCAATAACGAGGCACTTATCTTGTCAAAGCCACTAAAGGACAATATAATTCTGTCACTGAACTAGGCTTAATAAAGTTTACCTAGTCGTAGACTCGCTGCTGTTCTAAAAGGAATGCCTAACCAAGACCCCCCCCCTCCCCCCCCCCCCCCCCAAAAAAAATCATAATTACGTCAGTAGCATAGCAGGCATACGATGCTAGGTTGACACTAAAGTGGAGCGGTGTCGGTGCTCGGTGGATAATCTTCTTCTTCTTCTTCTTTTTCTTCTTCTTCTTCTTCTTCTTCTTGTTCTTCTTCTTCTTCTTCTTCTTCTTCTTCTTCTTCTTCTTCTTCTTCTTCTTTTTCTTCTTCTTCTTCTTCTTTTTCTTCTTCTTCTTCTTCTTCTTCTTCTTCTTCTTCTTCTTCTTCTTCTTCTTCTTCTTCTTCTTCTTCTTCTTCTTCTTCTTCTCTTCCACCTTGTACCTCAGCGAAGTGTCGGGGGGAGATGAAACATTCGTTGATGAGCTTTGTCAAGAGCACTATTAAGACTGATGTTCATTTCTGTAAGACTGTTCTTGATGCCATCACTCCATCTTTTACGAGGCCCTCACATGCTTTAAACTCCAGGGGAAAGTTCTGGTTGTTCGTCCACCTCAGAACGTTATTCTCTTTTCATAACCTGACTGTTGCATGCATATCCGATTTACATATCTGACTTATGTGTATGCAGGTTATTGGTTCCTTGCCTCTCGAGCAAATGCACTCCGACTTTGGAGTGAAGTCCTAAAACTTCGAAGGAATTCCTCATTTAGTCCACATTTACGACACTGCTTCAAACTTGAGGAGGCTTTGGGTCTATTCTTGTTGTCCCCATAGTAGGGCCCTGGAACCCACACGGGAAGGTGGGTAATGTAGTCAACACCACGCCTGGCATCTTCACTTCCTGGGCAGGATGGGAATTTGTCTTTGTGTGTCTTTTTTTTTTTTTTTTTAATAGTACCAAATTTGTTTTAAAGGTACTAAAACACCCAAAAGGTACTAACTGTTAAAAATAAATTTTGCAAATCGTTGAAACATCTTTATATACTCTTTAAAGAAAAAATTATTCAATGAAACGCCTAGCTACTGAAGGGAACATACATACTCAAAATTTTGACATCCTGCATCTTCGTAACGCAATAAGTAAAATTACTCAAATTTCACGCAAGAATTCTTTAGGGTTCCATCAATCAACTGACAGGTGGGTGTGTGCGTGTGTGTGTTTTTTTTTTTTTTTTTTTTGGTGCCTCTGGGTCACGATAATTTTAGGCGTACGGTCTTTCCCTTTAGTTTGGTGTGTGGCCTCCTCTTGTGTAGATCAGTGACTTGGCATCTCCTGGGTGTGGATGCGATCACATGTCTGATTTGGGCCTGTAGGATGGATGCCCACTCTTCCTAGAGTGCCTGGGACTGATCACGACCAAAGGCTGTACCAACGCCTAGGCGACAAACGCGGTTATGTAAAGGTCATGCTGACTGATGATGATGATGATAACGATAATAATGATAAGAGTCCTCTTAATATCCCTTGTCTATTGTGGTGCCAACGTAGTGTATGTAAGGGTTAGACCTTAGTATGTGGACAATAATGTCTTGGAATCAATTCTGCATCGAGTCAGATTTTTTTTTTTTTACGGCCTCGACTCCCAGATCGACTCCGCCTAAAATGAGTACCGGGTAAAAGCCCTGGGTAGGAAATACTGGCTGCCGGTGGGACGTTGACCTTAACTCTTTGAGTCCCAGGGGGTTTAGCATCAGAGGCCTAAGGGGTAGTCAAAAGAGATGTAAAATCGGCGCATCCTGCGTCTAATGGGTCTCTATGTAGAAACCTTTAAACTTATGATGCGTTCCTTGAGACTCAGAGAGTTAATCATCCCCCGAGTGCCGATTGGTCCATAAAATATATGTCTAGACTCACACCAGTGGGTGGAAAGGTCGTGAGTTCAGATTTTGACAGAGCCAGCATTCTTTCAAAAACATTACCTTGGATTTCAGGTCTACCCTGCCTTAAATGTGTACCAGGTCAATTCTGGGAAGTAAACGCGGCCAGTGTAGTGTTCACCATATCAACCACCGAGTGCCGATTGATGTAAAAATATCGGTCTAGCCCTATATGCCCACCGAGTCCTATACTATATATACAGTAAACCTAAGAGTGTGGAGATGGGTAGTTTTACTGTGGTTTTCATCGACCCCTTGAATATTCTTTTATGAACTATACCCTCTATTTACTGTTCTTTCAAAACCATTATGCCGTTTATTCGAGCAGAGATGTTTCAATTTCCGAGACACGATACTGTCTTTGGACCAGTTCCCCCTCTATGTACAGATCTGCTCGGGTCTCTATCGTAGTTGGCTAAATCGGATTGCGCGATGACCGGGTGACGAACTCCTTGTAGTCCGGGTTCACTCCCGGGGGTAGGCAGAAAAGCCAAATTTCTCCCAGATTTACGGTATTTACAAGAGAATCAAGACCGAAAGGTGGCGATATCTAAAATACCGAGCCTAAGGGTTAACAACTCATGGCTTCTGGATACTAAAACAAACACACAAACAAACAGATACAGATCTTGAAGTGTAGTTGTAAATAAGATCTTTTCTCCATCGTATGGATTTCTGTGGTCGCATTTTGGCAGTGGAAAAATTAGACTCACATGGCCCCATCCAATTCCCCACCCCCCCCCCCCCCCCATCAATCATGTCGTAAAAGGTGACTAACTCATGGTTCGCTATAATCGGATGTATTGCGTCGTAAGGCACAATCCTATAATTACAGTGTTGCTTTAAACCGAAACACTCAAATCAACCGCCCGTTAACGGCAAACAGAGAAGAAGACAACTGTTCCTCCCCCCCCCCCCCCCATTCCCCCCCCCCCCCCCTTTCATGATTAGTGATTAGAAAGGATTATCATGACAGCACTGCGGACATATCCATAGGTGCTCCGGTTTCCTTCTCAAAAGCTCCACAAGTGTAAAACGACTGATGACGCCTATCTCTATCTATCTTCTTTTACCCCACCAGGACATCACACAAGCGATAAACACCCGATGACACAAAGTGCCACCATGTGGATGTGGATCACCCGTGGAGAGGTCCCAGAAACCGCGTTCAGCCATTAGACCATATTTATGGCCGGGCTATATTGCGGCCCCTGGCAAGAGCCGGATTTGGGCTTCAAATAACAAAAAAAATGCATCTCACAAGGAGATGATCGAATTACTAGACTATCTGATGAAGTCTGTTCTGTGTTGGTTAATGAAACGTCTTGTCCTCTTGGTAAAATGTTCATTTCTTGCAGCTCCAGGCTGCACCCCCATGTCCATCATTCTAGACAGGGATACGGAGTCATGTCCTTTGCCGTGCTCCTCGGTACGGTACGTGCAGCGAATGGCATTGATAAATCACTTCTGTCAAGTACTGAACAGGCCATAGCAACCGCAGTGTCATCAAGATAGTCTGCAAGCTCGTTGTTTCCCCCTCTTCTGCATGAACTGAATTTAGAAAGTGAGGTGGCGGCTGGACGCCGGTTCAGGTCCTGTCGAAGCCAGACTTGAACAAATGACCTAGGCACCCAGGTCGACAAGCCTTAAATTGTTAACAGGATTAACATCATGGCACACGGGTAGTAACCGATAAGTGCTCCGTCCCTCTTCTAACTAAAGTCTAGTCCAAATTAGCTCAGCACAGGGCCCAGGCTCTGTAGTACCGGCGAGGATCCTGCAATACTTTGAATTCGTTTTTAACTCTAAATTTTACCTGGGTAGCGCCGTTAGGCTACTATTTTCTATTTCCAACAGCCAATGATTTTTTACGTGCTGAGCAATGCACACGGGCGTCCGATCTCACTAGTCAGAGACCAGGATGAATTACTGGAAGTCAAAGTCCACGTGAAAAAATTCCGGGCCTTACCGGGGATTGAACCTGGAACTTCTAGCACTCTTGGCGGACCTCATGCGTCGAGACCACGCAGTTCCTAAGCCCTAAATTGTTACCAGGTGAAGTCCATGAAGTAAAAACACGGACTGTGTGATGGCTGTAGTGGATGTTAGAAAAACTAAACACTTTCTCAGACTGATTTTGCACTTTTTCTTGTTATTGTCCTTCCATTTGAATCACTGTCTATTTCTTGCTCTCTTGCGTTCAATTTCTTCTTCCCGTATGGTTTTTAAAGAGTGTTAAGTCTTTTAATATGTCCTAAATTGTACAAATCTCTTTTTACTATCAGTCTTTAGATAACCTTTCAATTAAATTAACTTGTTTCTATGAAATACGACACATTTGTCCGTCTACCCACATCTCCACAGACTAAATTAGATATTCTAGTAGCTTATTCAGTGTCCAGATTTCTGTACCATACAGTGGAGTACTTCTTCTCTCTTCCTGTTCTGCCTTTTGGTGTCAGGTTCTGAAGAGGTATCGGACCCGCGTCTTGGTATCTGCTGGTAAAAGCAGGTATTTACGGTGTCGGATATTCCGTCTACCCATTGTTTGCGCGGTCGAGCTCTAGATTTCATTATGTGTTCATGACAGGATTGACTGTGGTGCGCTGTCTGGTGGTAGCTTTGACTCATGTCTATACAATTTGATCAATTGGTAACAGAGTTTAATCTGATACAGCAGAGATTTGTATACATAATATATGTCTGTCTATCTGTCTGTCTGTCTGTCTGTGTGTCAATCTATCTATCTATCTATCTATCTATCTATCTATCTATCTATCTATCTATCTATCTATCTATCTATCTATCTATCTATCTATCTATCTATCTATCTATCTATCTATCTATCTATCTATCTATCTATCTATCTATCTATCTATCTATCTATCAATCTATCTATCTATCTATCTATCTATCTATCTATCTATCTATCTATCTATCTATCTATCTATCTATCTATCTATCTATCTATCTATCTATCTATCTATCTATCTATCTATCTATCTATCTATCTATCTATCTATCTATCTATCTATCTATCTATCTATCTATCTATCTATCTATCTATCTCTAATCTATCTCTCTCTCTATCTCTAATCTATCTCTCTATCTATCTCTCTATCTATCTATCTATCTATCTATCTATCTATCTATCTATCTATCTATCTATCTATCTATCTATCTATCTATCTATCTATCTATCTATCTATCTATCTATCTATCTATCTATCTATCTATCTATCTATCTATCTATCTATCTATCTATCTATCTATCTATCTATCTATCTATCTATCTATCTATCTATCTATCTATCTATCGATCGATCGATCGATCGATCGATCGATCGATCGATCGATCGATCTATCGATCGATCTATCTATCTATCTATCTATCTATCTATCTATCTATCTATCTATCTATCTATCTATCTATCTATCTATCTATCTATCTATCTATCTATCTATCTATCTATCTATCTATCTATCTATCTATCTATCTATCTATCTATCTATCTATCTATCTATCTATCTATCTATCTATCTATCTATCTATCTATCTATCTATCTATCTATCTATCTATCTATCGATCGATCGATCGATCGATCGATCGATCTATCTATCTATCTATCTATCTATCTATCTATCTATCTATCTATCTATCTATCTATCTATCTATATCTATCTATCTATCTATCTATCTATCTATCTATCTATCTATCTATCTATCTATCTATCTATCTATCTATCTATCTATCTATCTGTCTGTCTGTCTGTCTTTCTATCTATCTATCTATCTATCTATCTATCTATCTATCTATCTATCTATCTATCTATCTATCTATCTATCTATCTATCTATCTATCTATCTATCTATCTATCTATCTATCTATCTATCTATCTATCTATCTATCTATCTATCTATCTATCTATCTATCTATCTATCTATCTATCTATCTATCTATCTATCTATCTATCTATCTATCTATCTATCTATCTATCTATCTATCTATCTATCTATCTATCTATCTATCTATCTATCTATCTATCTATCTGTCTATCTGTCTGTCTGTCTGTCTGTCTGTCTGTCTGTCTGTCTGTCTGTCTGTCTGTCTGTCTGTCTGTCTGTCTGTCTGTCTGTCTGTCTGTCTGTCTGTCTGTCTGTCCGTCCGTCCGTCCGTCCGTCCGTCCGTCCGTCCGTCCGTCCGTCCGTCCGTCCGTCCGTCCGTCCGTCCGTCCGTCCGTCCGTCCGTCCGTCCGTCTGTCCGTCTGTCTGTCTGTCTGTCTGTCTGTCTGTCTGTCTGTCTGTCTGTCTGTCTGTCTGTCTGTCTGTCTGTCTGTCTGTCTGTCTGTCTGTCTGTCTGTCTGTCTGTCTGTCTGTCTGATATAATCTCAGGGTCGGTCTTGAAAGATCTGAACATCAAGGAATATTGGCTAAGAAACAGCATCCTGTCTCTCAAAAAAGCTGAAATAATTTGATCAGATCAAGCGTCACGACGGATTGAAAAAAGTAATAGCAGAAGGCTACCAGAAATATGGCCGACCAACACGAAGATGGGCACATAATATTATTGTCTCCTGGAGTATGAAAGTACATAAGGTGGGAGAGCTGGCGAGAGAACGAGTTGTTTTTTTTTTTTTTTAGTCAGACCTTGATGAGAGCGAAATGACCTGTTAGAGCGAAATGACCTGTGAGAGCGAAATGACCTGTTAGAGCGAAATGACCTGTTAGAGCGAAATGACCTGTTAGAGCGAAATGACCTGTTAGAGCGAAATGACCTGTTAGAGCGAAATGACCTGTTACATGATGATGATGATGATGATGATGATGATGATGATGATGATGATGATGATGATTGGTCTAAATGTTAGCAGGATAACTTTATGGGGGCACAGTTCTAAGGATTGGGGTAAAAGCTACAAAAATAAAACCCCATATTTTTCACCCTACAATTCTTTGCAACATAAAATGTCACAACGTCGCTTAGTTTCTGCCAACCCCTTCCTGGTTGTAAGTTTTCTTTATGGCTGTGCCCTGTAACAAAAAAGACTCACTGTTAAGCGTCACCTTTCACAAACTATTAGTAAGTGAAATATAGATTCTCACTTTAACCATCTTAGTGTCAAATTGACTCACAACAATATTTGAAATGTAAGAACATGGTTTCTGTCATTTTGTTGGTTGTAAATTGTTTTTTTTTTTTTACAGTGTCGTCGATGCAGTTCAGTTGTATCTATAGAAGTGTATTTGTTTCTGTCGGAGTGCAGCTGTGTCTGTCGGAGTGCAGTTGTGTCTGTCGTGGTGCAGTTGTGTCTGTCGGAGTGCAGTTGTGTCTGTCGTGGTGCAGTTGTGTCTGTCGGAGTGCAGTTGTGTCTGTCGTGGTGCAGTTGTGTCTGTCGGAGTGCAGTTGTGTCTGTCAGGGTGCAGTTGTGTCTGTCGGAGTGCGGCTGTGTCTGTCGAAGTGCAGCTGTGACTGTCGAAGTGCAATTGTGCCGACTGGAGTATAGTTGTTCTAACAGAATATACTTGAACCCGCTGGACTTGAGTGCAAGTGTATCTACTTTAGTGCAGTTGTGTCTACTAGAGAGTGTTGCTGCATCTATCGGAGTTCACTCTATCACAAACTAGAATGAAAACGTCATTTATCAGGCTGCTGTACGCCAATCCGCTTATGTCATCCTCCCAACTATATCGTTGTTTGCCTCTTGTTTTATATTATTTGTTTTCTCTTACTTGCGTTGATTCAGTAAATGAATGAATCAACTAAACAAGCAGTCAGATGCAACCTCCACAGTGAGGGCTCGTTGCAATAGATCCCCAACACTTCCTGTCTCTGGTCTTTGCTGTACACTCTCTCTTAGATTTTTTAACTCCAAATTTTTGCCCGGGCAGGGCGATTTGGCTACTCTTTTCGATTTTCAACTGCCAAGGGATTTATCACGTGCACAACAATTCACACAGGCGTCCCATCTCACTACCCAGAGAATAGGGTTAATTACTAGAAGTCCAAGATCACGTGAAAAAAATTCCAGCCACGGGGATCGAACCGGGAACCTCCAGCACTCGAGGCAGACACCATGCCTCAAGACCCCGTAGCACCCTAGCACAAAAGGGTTAGGCAATAATCTGTAGTCCAAGCTCACTTCATCATCATCATCATTATCATCATCATCATCATTTTGAACTGGCCAAGTTTAACTGCTATCTAGGGAGCCAGCCTCTCCTAATTAGTTATAATTTTGGCTCCTGTTCGTACTAAAATGGAAAATTAGTTCACGGGAGATACTATACTTTGAATGTTGACAAGAGAGATCAAAGTCTTGGGCGTAATTAATTCATGATCTAAAAAGGAGTGGACAGGACATAACTGAACGAAGAACTCGACTGTGAGCTTTAAGCGACACATAAATGCAATCTGGAGGATGTTAATGCGGGTGTTTTTAATATTTTATCTGTACTTGTCTCTATTTTATATCTTTCAACAATCTTCCTTTCACTCCCTGCATCTCCCACACTTCTGTGTTTGAGTTGCTCTGATTAAAATACTATTTTTTAAAAAAAGCCTCAAGACTAAGAATGTTTCCTTTAAACCCCCAGTCTTTTTAACAAAACTGTTACTCGCTGGAATATAAATTACTCTGGTCAGGCAAGAGTTTGCACAGGACCTGAATCAAATTTGCTGCCAGCTCAGATCCAGTTGGTTTCTTGGGCTTTCTTCTGTCGCGGTTTTAAAACTAGATTGTTGAGCTCTTGAACGTGGAAGAGTCGAGAGATCTGTACACAGAGCACTGTAGACACAGGGGAGTTGTTGATACTTTAGCCACGGTTAAAGGTTTAATTGAGTGCGGCGTTTGGTGTTGAAGTCAATTGGACGTGAGGGGAATCTTGGTCTAAAGTGATCCCTGTGTGGGTCCCGGGGCCCTATGGGGAGAGTAGATTTAGTGCCACTGTCCCGTAACAAGCATGTCGTAAAATGGCGATTTATTATGGGTCCTTCCTTTGAACTCAAGTGCGTCTTCCTCAGAGGCCAAAGTCTGCACACAAGCAAGACAAGTGTGTAGAACCGATGTGCATGCAAAACTCAAGTTCTGGAACAAGACCAAAGTCCGGAAGTGGACGTACAACCAAAACGTTCCAAAGGAGTTTACAGCCGGTGAAGTCTAAGTAGAAGAAGCCAACAGAGGATGATTAGGCTGCCGTGCAGAGGTGACATCTTTAGAAAACAACAGCACATCTAACATAAGAATAACCAAATGTTATACCAGAAGTAGAAGATTTGATCATTTACACAGACGGTTCAGTGTCAAGAGGCAAAAGAAGTTCTTGAGGTTTCTTAGCAAAAGTTAAAGATTGACGTTAGGTGCAGTAGAGCCTTGCATATGATACCACAACATCCAGCTTAAGAATGGAGGTGGAGGCGGTCACCGCAGCTTTCCGCTAGTTACAGAACACGACACAAACACACACACACACACACACACACACACACACACACACACACACACATCGTGATTGTAACTGACTCAGATAGCATGCTGAGGAAGATCAGGACAAGCATGTTTCGTGCAGAGTGGCATGCTTCGCTGCAGAGGACACGGCTGAGGAGTATTGTCTGGATTTTTACCCCGGGGTACGCCGGTGTGTTAGGAAATGAAAAGGTGAACAGACTGACTTGTTCTGCACAACCTTTAGGAATACTGATACATGATAAGGTAGACGTGGTTAGTGCCTTGTGGGAGAGCGTGTTCAGTTCGGAGGAGCAGATAAATCACCACAATCTGGTGAGACTGATGCAGGGGGGAGTGACGAGAGTTTCTGGCAGATGCTCGAAGCTCAGAGGAAAGGCAAGACAGATGTTTAATCAGAATGCTACTGAAACCATTAGTATCGGAACTCTTCGCTGGCTGCTGGAGATGGGGATGGAGTGCTTATGAGAATGCCCTGAGTGCTGTGATGTCGGTTCTAGAATCAAATCAAATCACTAAGACCCAACTCTTTTGTGTGGCACAGAAACCTGGAGAATGAACGAGTAATT
Source organism: Candidula unifasciata (assembly GCA_905116865.2). NCBI lineage: Eukaryota > Metazoa > Mollusca > Gastropoda > Stylommatophora > Geomitridae > Candidula > Candidula unifasciata. Next base: position 29,627 of record CAJHNH020002489.1, on the reverse strand, counting down.
AGAGAAAAGGACCTTGTTTACTCACTGGGCTCATCAGGAATATGGTGATAGAACCACATTCAACGGGTAATCGTCACCACCTTTTTAATGTTTTATTCGTTACTCCGCCCATTTCATTAGGCTTTAAAGTATATGGCGCATCCCAGTAATGGTTTTAACCAGTTTGTTTTGTCACGGATGTGTCGTTGACACTTTTCCCTCTTTCTATTGTACAATAGGAAGTCATAGACAACATAGTCCATGTGCGTGTGATGTGTAATGCTGACCAGATCACCCACCAAGTGCCGATTGGTCTATACAATTTAGGTCTAGCCCTGTATGCCCAATACGCCTAAAGGCGTAGGAAAAGGTCCTTTACTTTTTTCTAAATGGTCCTTTATGGCAGCAGTTCTCAAACTGGATGCCGCGGCCCTCAGGGGTGCCGCCAGCGTATGCCAGGGGTGCCGCGAGCGTATGCCAGGTGTCCAGCGAGCGTATGCCAGGGATGCCGCGAGCGTATGCCAGGGGTGCCGCGAGCGTATGCCAGGTGTCCAGCGAGCGTATGCCAGGGGTGCCGCGAGCGTATGTCAGGTGTCCAGCGAGCGTATGCCAGAGGTGCCGCGAGCGTATGACAGGGGTTCAGCGAGCATATGCCAGGTGTCCAGCGAGCGTATGCCAGGTGTCCAGCGAGCGTATGCCAGAGGTGCTGCGAGCGTATGCCAGGTGTCCAGCGAGCGTATGCCAGGTGTCCAGCGAGCGTATGCCAGGGGTGCCGCGAGCGTATGCCAGGTGTCCAGCGAGCGTATGCCAGGGGTGCAGCGAGCGTATGCCAGGGGTGCAGCGAGCGTATGCCAGGGGTGCAGCGAGCGTATGCCAGGTGTCCAGCAAGCATATGCCAAGTGTCCAGCGAGCGTATGCCAGGGGTGCAGCGAGAGTATGCCAGGGGTGCAGCGAGCGTATGCCAGGGGTGCAGCGAGCGTATGCCAGGTGTCCAGCGAGCATATGCCAGGTGTCCAGCGAGCGTATGCCAGGGGTGCAGCGAGCGTATGCCAGGGGTCCAGCGAGCGTATGCCAGGGGTCCAGCGATCGTTTGCCAGGGGTGCAGCGAGCGTATGCAAGGGGTGTCGCGAGTGGATGCTAGGGGTTAAAAAAAAAAAGTAAAGATCCCTTTTCACGCCTTTCGGCGCATCGGGCATATGGGCAGAGCGTCCCATATTTTTACAGACCACCAGGGCAATAATCAAAAAACTTTCAAAATCGGCTTCAAATCAGCGAAGACAGCAGTTTGAAACAGAAGTACCGTGCAGGAAGCCTAGAAGAATTCTGGATGCAGGTGTATAAAAAAAAACAATGCTATTAGCAAGGCTAGAGGGAATTTTCAACATACGCTTACATTAGAAAAAAAAAAAACAGATACTGGAGCAACCTTCAAGTGACTTCAGGGTACAATTAACTAAAAATCACATAAAGATAAAGTAAATAATGAAAAATTCATCCAAACAGTTCATTCATGGCATGAAAGATAACTGGATATTAAATCTGCACTGATTTTTCTTCTTTTCCTAAGTATTTAAACCGCTGTAAGAGTAGGTGTGCCGCGAAGATTTTTTAGTCTGGCGGGTGCTGCGGTGAAAGAAGTTTTAGAAACGCTGCTTTTAGCGATAACAAGCGAAGAAGTAGAAAATAAACTTTGATGAGAAATTGTGGGTATATGATTCACCCCACGCTTTTTGCAAAGACAATATGACATCCGATGTGTAATTTTTTTTTTCAACTCCATAATAAACAAACAAACAAAAAAACAAACAATTCTAACAATGCCATAAAACAAACTTGAGAGCAACTCTGAGTCACTGTTTTTGGGTAACAATCAGTATTTCAATTCCGTGGCACTGAGCCATCAAATCACGATGACTATCTATCGTGCGTTTGTTTCACAGAAGTTTGTTTTCTGAAGTAGCGATGGGCTCTTAGCCTATTGCCAGGGAATTGTATTCCTAATTGATTTCCGTCCAATTTAAGTTTATTCTGTGCTGGGGCGATGTACATCTGAGAAATGTTAGCTCTGATTTTCTTTGAAATAGAAATTCTTCCGGGTAAAGTCACACCATTTTTATATTTAACACTTCAGTGCAAGAGGGAAAAAAG
>CAJHNH020002489.1:0-20000 GCA_905116865.2 Candidula unifasciata | reverse complement strand
CCCTTTGGGAACAAGCAACGGAATCAGTAGAGAAACAAAATTATTATGACCTGAAGAGAATGAGTCACCTGGATGTCATCAGACGGTCTGGCCGGCTCACTACACTCAGAAGAAAGGCAAGGACGGACATATAACCAGATTGTGCCTGGCGCCATCGGTATTGGAATTCTGCGCTGACTGCTGAAAATGAGGACGGAGCACGCATGGGAATGCCCTGAGTGCTGTGATTTTGATACTTGACACAATCTAACTCAACTCACACACACAAACACACACACACACACACACACACACGCATGCATGCACGCACGCAGGCCGACCGACACAAAGACAGACAGACAACAGACAGACAGACATGTCATTCCTGACTGGCTTTTGTCTGCTCAGATAAACATTTGCATCCTTGTGAACCTAGTCCGGTTGCTGATGACCAAACTGAGGCAAGTTCCAAACGTCAACGAGAACAGGTTTGTTTGCACTCTGTGTATTATATACTCCTATGTATATTCCTACGATTCGTATTATAGCTAAAGTTTGTTCATCTTCTCGTGAACACACTTGCAAGCCATTTTCTCGAAAACTGCCTGTTGATCTGTCTGTCTGCATTTATGTCTGTCCATCTATCTAAATGTCTCTCTCTCTCTCTCTCTCTCTCTCTCTCTCTCTTTGTGTATGCATGTTTGTTTGTATGTATCTGTGTATGTATGTATGTATGTATGTATGTATGTAATGTATGCATGCATGTTTGTGTGTGTAAGTGAGTGGGTGAGCGTGTGTATGTGGGTGTATGCATGCACGCGCAGGTTTTTGCATGCACTTTACAACTCATGCTTTTGTGTTCTTTTATAATATTCATAATATGCATAACATCATATGATCATAACATGCTTTATTGGTAAAATACAACTGCTGTGCGAAAGATGGTTGACTGGAAGGGCCGAATGTAAGACGGGCCTGCGTGCCCAATTTGTGACCCTTTGAAAATAAAGTTCGTTTGTTCGTTAGTTCGTTCTGTCTAATCTTTCTGTCTGTCTAATCTTGCAGTCTAGTTGGAGGAAGAGAACTGCGCTATGATTAAACCGTAGTAGCTAATCTTAGACGGTTGATGTTTAAAAGAGAAAGCTCTACTGGAAGCTTGAAGCATTGAATAACTCATCAAGTTCGAAATTCATACGTGACCTAGGCCTAAACACTATTAATCTACAATCTCTCTATGGCGATTGCTGCCCAAGATTTTTAAAAAAAAAATTTCAATCCTAGACTAATACATCATGCCTTGGCCATTTCTCTTTTCTTCGTAAAAAAAGTAAAGGGCCCTTTTCCACGTCTTTAGGCGTATAGGGCATATAGGGCTAGACCTATATTTTTATAGACCAAACGGCACAAGATGGGGGAGTGGTGGTCAGCATCACGCCGGCCGCCTTTACTTTCCCGGGACTGCACCCGGTACCCACTCAATGCTGGGTCGACCTGAAAGCCAAGGTCATTTTTGACAAAAGTCCGGCTCCGCCAGGGAGCGAAACCACGACCTTCCGATCCTCGACGAGCGTCTAGCCGCTCGGCCACGGCGACTTCTTCCTCGTTGCCTGAACTTAAACTGAACCCCTTTGAGGCTCCCTGCTCCCCCCCCCCCCCCTCCGCCCACGGTTTTTTAAGGAATGGCTGCGTCCTCCTCCCCTAAATAATTTTTTACGGTGATTTCGAGACACCCTATAACCATCTTTAGAAATTATATTTGAATTATGTGTTTCTACATTTTATTTTATTTCAAGAAAAATATTATAATTTTTTGTCATTCAGAACAAAAGTTAAAATAATGATAATAACAAATATAATTTAAAAGTTGAAAAAATATAATAACAGTTTTTTTTTTTTTATGAAATGTGTAAACACTTACTTGAAGGGAAAAAAGACTTTATATGCACCCCCCCCTCCCCCTCTCCCTCCCCCCCCCCACCCCCCAACCGTTTCCTTAATATTCTAGGCAAAATGGGGGAGGGGTCAAAGTGAGCCTTGTTTGGACCCCCCCCCACCCCTTTTGTTTCCCCCTTTTTATCTCACTGGGTTTGACTCCCCCCCCCCCCCCCCCCCCCCCAACCACCACCACCACCACCCCTCCCCTCCCCCTCCCCGCCTATTTATGCATAGAACATCTGTTAGGCATGTCTGTTTACAAGGAACAGTTTTTCTGAAGCAAAATCCTTAATTGCAATGCCATCATATTTGACTTCAAAAAATGTACTGATTTAATGGTTATTATCTGTGCAGGAAAGCTGCCAAGGCCACACTGATTCTGGTGCCTCTGTTCGGTCTTCAGTTCCTCATACTCCCAGTGAGACCAGAGCTGGACTCCGTGTTGTACCCGTTTTACTTGCACTTCATGTCGCTCGTCATGTCCTTGCAGGTGAGTCTACATCAGCGGTTCTCAGCCTGTGGGTCGCGACACTTTTGTGGATCTAACGACTTTTTTACCGGGGTTGCCAAAGACAATCGGAAAACACATATTTACTGAAGTTATAAGGAAGCAACGAAAAAAACTGTGTGGTTTTGGGTCGCCACAACATGAGGAACTGTATTAAATGGTCGCGACATTAAGAAGGTTCAGTACCACTGGTCTACATGCATGAAACGCTCACGGTTAGAGATTTAAGACGTATCGTTGATTTGCTGGCTGCTTAGTTGGTTGGACAGACTTAGCTAGCTGGCTAGTTCGATGGTTGTCTCTGACTGGTTGCTTTGTTGTAAGGAATATTATTATTGATAGATTAGGTCACTGTTGGTTGGTTAATTAAGTGCATGGAGGTTCATAACGAAGGCGAATGGGCGTCGCTTAGTAAAACAAAGCTTGGCATATTATATCACAACATGTAATTTGAGAATGGAGGTGGAGGCAGTCACTGCTGCTTTCAGCTGGCGTGAGAATCAGCTGTACACACATGCCGTCATTATAACTGACTCACAGAGCATGTTGAAAAGGGTAGAGACAGGCATGCTCCTTGCAAAGTGGCAAGCATCACTTCAGAGGACCCGGGTAGTTAGCATCCTTTGGATATTTTCTCTAGGTCACGCCAGTGTGTTAGGAAGTGAGCAGGCAGATAGACTAGCCGGTCCTTTACCACTTGGTGGTGAACTGATGTATCACAAGCTGATGTTTTGAGCGCCCTTTCGGACCGAGTGAACAGTGCTGAGGCACGGATAGATCATTACGTTCTGAGGAGAATGCACCGCGAGGAGTTACAAAGGGATCTAGCCAACGCTTGACACTCATGAGAAAGGCGAGACGAATATACATTCAAACAGTTACTAGTGCCATCGGAATTTTAACTCTTTGCTTCCTGCTGAAGATGGAGACGGAGCGCTGATGGGGGTGTCCTGAGTGCTGTGATGTCGATTCCTAATTCAACATGCAACATTTGGTTAATTAATTGGTGGGCTGGTTGTGAGATTTGTTGATTCAATGTGTTTTTTTTTTTTTTTGGGGGGGGGGGGGGGGGTTGACTAGCAGGTAATTCAGTTGGTTTATTGGTAGGTAGATTGGTTCGTTCGCTGGCTGTCAACCCATATAAAAACTGATATCAAAAGCACGCCATGGTCAGCGATTTCTTATTGCAGTAACTGGAGGATAGAAAACAAAAATTTTAATTCCCACTGAAATTATGTTGTCTGTTAGCGCTAAAACATGGTTTCAGATTGTGCGAGCTTTCAATAGCAGAAATCTTAAAATAGAAAAATGAATTTCTCCTGTCGTATGCTGTATTTTTTTTTTTTTTTTTTTGTGATTATCGACACTATTCACTACAATAACAGCAATATTTGTTTCACCTTTAATTTCCAAACCTCTTCCTATCTGTCGATAGGACCCATTTCCTATACAGTTTACTTGCTGTCATTTTTGTGTTTATGCTTTTATAGAAGTGATCGTTTTAGGGATAAAACCGCACGGTCTCTAGAATGTTTTTATCGTACGAGGAAGGTACCACAAGGACATCACACAAGCGATAAACATCCGGTGACACAAAGTGTCACATTGCGGATGAGTATCACCCGTGGAGAGGTCCCAGAAACCCCATTCAACATTTGGGCCATATTTAAGGGCCGACAATACTTAGGGCCCCCGACTAAAAGCAAGGGTGGGGCTTCAACGTAACGAAAAAATGCATCTCACATGAGGACGACAAGTACACGCATTTTTGTCGTATGAGGTAGGTAGTTGTCCCCACCAGAACATCACACAAGCAATAAACACCCGGTGACAGCAAGTGCCACCATGCGGATGAGGGTCTCCTGTGGAGAGGTCCCAGGAACCCCCTTTCAGCCGTTAGGCCATATCTCTGGCCTAGGCCATATTTATGGCCCTGCTTTATTCAAGGCCCCCGGCAGAAGCCAGGGTGGGGTTTCAAAAAACACAAAATTGCATCTCACATGGGGACAAGTTATTAAACAATGTCGAATGGGATTGGATTGGATTTTTTACCCCATAGGACATCACACAAGCGATAAACACCCGATGGCACAAAGTGCCACCATGCGGATGAGGATCACCGTGGAGAGGTCCCAGAAACCGCGTTCAGACATTTGGCCATAATGATGACCTGCCTATATTGCGGCCCCTGGCAAAAGCCAGAGTGGGGCTTCAAACAACAAAAATAAAAAATAAAAAATTAAAAATTAAAAAAAAAAAATCACAGGTTGCCTTTTGAAGATCTTTCTTGTTGCATTAACCGTGGAATACAAAACTGATTCTCTTGTAGCATCGTGCGTGAGTCTATCATAGGATAACACTCCAGTTAAAAGTAATACTTTTTACAAGCGTGTCGTAAGCAACTAGATTCTGCTTAAAAAAAGTTTTTTTTTTTTTTTTTTAACGTTATTCTTATGTATATACGTCTGTAGCTCGGCCGTAGCTGGTCAAGGGGACATTACCGGAGAAATCCTTTTTCTATTAGATTACCTCTCTTCGAACTTTCAGCAACAAATCGAAAAAAGAAAATACTCCGCATCAAAGACTCTGAGCCACCGTGATAGTGCTAAAGAGCAAGAAACCAAACCACCATAAAACCAGTTAACCGCCGTTATAAAGCTAGGGGGGAAAAAAATTTTTAAAAACAACATACCAGAAAGCCAGGAAACCACTGTAATAGGGCTAAAGAGGAAAAACAAAATATCAGAAAGCCAATAAACCTCCTAAATGTGTATTGTTTCTTACGTCCTTCTTAGGACGTTGTTTTTTGTTATTTGAAGCCCCACTCTGGCTTTTGCCAGGGGCCGCAATATAGGCAGGTCATCATTATGGCCAAATGTCTGAACGCGGTTTCTGGGACCTCTACACGGTGATCCTCATCCGCATGGTGGCACTTTGTGTCATCAGGTGTTTATCGCTTGTGTCATGTCCTGGTGGGGTAAAAAGCCAATCCAATCTAAACCTCCTAAATAGAGCTGAAGAAGGGAAAAAAAAGACTACCACAAAGTCAAACACAGTAATAGAGGTGAAGAGCAAAAGCAACAACAACAACAACAAAAATCCTATAAAAGCAGTAAATCTCCGTAATAGAACTAAAGTAGAAATAAAAACCAAACCACCGTGTGACGGCTTTGTTTTTATATTGTTTGTGACCATTGCATCCACCGAGCCACTTGGAATTGCGACCTTTCCATCACATCATACACTAGTCACGCTTGCAATTCATTGGCGGTCAGCTCTTCTGTAACAAACCTAAATTATCATCGGTTGGAGAACGATACTTAGATATTTCTCAGAACTAGGCATTAGAAATACATATTTCCATTGTTACTGGCTTGCAGAGCTTTGATGCTTCTATCGATATACATATATCCAAGCTTCGTAATGCCGGGGTGCCGGGTTCGATCCCAGCTGCTGGCCATGCGCCTTGCGTTGGTTTTACGACAGTGGTATCAGGGGGCCGACCGTCCAGCAGCAATGGCAAACTAATGGTCGTAAATTTGCCTAGAGAAACTACACAACAGCCAGGGGCTGCTGGTGTTGGTTCTGCAACGTCTTGTAAAGGATACGCAACTAACCTGAATATATACAAGATAGAAGGGCGCTGAAGTTTCACTTCTGCTAAAGGAAAATGTTAAATGTAGCCAATTAATGACACATGTCAGGTAATCGTACTACCAACTTCATTTTAAACAGATTACTCCAGAACGCATCTATTTGATAGGCAGGGAACCAGCAGTCTGCACACAATTGTGTCAGATCTGTCAAACGGATGCACAGTAACACTCAGGTTCTTAAACAGTACTGCAGTCCAGAAGTAGACGAACAACTAGAATTTTCCACCAGAGTTTACAGCTGGTAAACACAAAGAAGAAAAGATCACTCAATAGTTGCTCTGTTCCTGAGCTAACGAAAACTATACCACATGTTCATCACAACACATATAGGTTGCTGGACCCCATTGGCTCTCTACTCTTACAAGCATGTCCAAAGAGTCTAATTAGGGATTTCTTTGGAAGTGAGAGGGCATATTCTTGAGAGGCAAGGAACTAACAGTCTGTGCATTAAATAGCCAGATCTGTAAAATGGGTGTGCGTGCAAAAGTCAAGTTCTGAAACAAAACAAAATATAGAAGTGAACTAAGTGCTATAACTTTCCGCTGGAGTATATAGCCTGTGAACCATAAAAAGAAGCAAAAGAAGGACGACTGGTCTGTAAAATACGAGTCCATCAACATATATCCGAAAGAAAAATGATTTGAAACAGTGGTGCTCTACATGTGATAGGGGAAAAATGAGTCTCAGTAGATAATTTTGCAGAACAGTCGGCAATTTTTTTTTTCAAATAAAGGAAAATGCTATATGGCAGTATGTGTTGTTTTAAGTTTGAACAACGGATCAGCATCATGGCACACGGGTAGTGTGCATAAGTGCTCCGTTCTTCTTCTAACTCAAGTCTGAGTCCGAAGAAGCTCAGCACAGTGCACAGGCTTTTCAACTACCATGTGATTTTTTACGTGCGCAACAATACACTCGGGCGTCCAATCTCACTACCCAGAGACCGGGACTAAAAGTCCAAGTCCACGTGAGAGTCAAGTCCTTACCAGGGATTGAACCCGAGGTGGACACCATGCCTCGAGACCAAGCAGCCCCTTCTGGCAGATGATACGTTCACGTGCTTATTTCTCACAATTGATGCTCTATTATATACAAGCTGAAACCATTTATTAAACAAATTAATAAGCATCTGCATTTGTTTTTCATTTCAGGGAACATTGGTTGCAATCATATTCTGTTTCTGTAACGGTGAGGTGAGAATTCTCATTAACTGCTGATTTTCTTTATACAATGATTTTTCCGGATATGGAGCGTTTAAAACTAAAGAAACACTAACTGATGGTTTACAGACATTTGTACCATGCAGACTGCTTATGGCGATCACTGATTTGGCGAATTTCTATTGTGAAAAACAATTTTTGTTCCTCTTTAAATGTACTTACTCGAATTTTCGTCTGGGTAAGAGGAATTTCTGGTGAGAAGAATCATTTTTTGGGACCCCAGAGAGTTCTCCTTCAGGTCTGCACTGTATTGTACTCGTGTAAGTAAGTCAAGGGCCCTTTTCCAACCTGGCGCATCAGGCATATAGTTCTAGACCTTTATGTTTATAGACCAGTTGGCACCAGATGGGTGATATGACAGTATGACCTAGGTCATTTTTAATTTCCAAAACATTACCTGGTACCCATCTTAGGCTGAGTCGACCAGGCAGCCTATTAGCCTCGATGCAGATTTGAACCTTAGACTTTTGAGCTGGCATCCCTAGACATTTGGGCACTGACACATAATTACGCCAGAACGTTGACAACAAGAGACAATACAGTATAACCTACAATAGTGTCAAATATTTCGTAATGCCAAGGTGCCGGTTCGATACCAGCCGAGAACGATTTGCCTTGCGGTGGTTTTCACAGTGGTACTGAGACCTGTCAGTTCAGGGGGCAATGGCAAACTACTGAACGTAAGATTTGCCTAGAAAAATCACAAAAGCCAACACATGCTGGAGTCAGTTCTGCAACGTCATGTAAAGGCTATGCAACAAACATTTTAGTGCAATATAGACCAAGCCCTGTATGCCAAATACGCCCAAATGCGTGGAAAAGGGTAAAGATAGTAGTAGTTCGATAGACAACAGTTCACAAAGCTGGGCTGGAAAGAGTTCGGCTTTGAAATATCCTACCCATGACGTATGATTTGGAATAACAGTTTCCCGGGATGGTTCCGGTTCCTCATTGTGGGGCAAACAAGAATATACCCACTCCTTCCTCCAATAAGCATGACGTAGAAGTCACCTAATTCGTGACTTCCTTCGAAGTCGGAGTGCATCTGCCAGAGCAGCAAGAAACAACCAACATCACACGTAAAAGCCAGTAAAACGGATGTAAACGCAAAACCAAGTTGACGAACAACCAGGAATTTCCGCCGACGCCAACAGCCAGTGAACAAAGAAATATTAGAAGAAGAGGGAGGATGGGTAAAGAGGTTAAAAGAGGGAAGTCAAGCAGTTTGAGTGCATTGGTACTTGTCAAACTACTGTTATAATTTGTTTTTCTCTTCAATTGTAAAATATTTTTGAAACTTTTTAAAACAAAAGACTATGGAATTTTTTTTTTTTTTCATGAGCAGTTTATAATGTACAGGTAAAAATATAATTAACATGATAACGCGTGCATTTAATTATAGATTAGAAAAACATTCTTGCAAAAACATCGTCATACTTTCTGTTTCTCCTGTTGCGGAATCTACTGTTCTCCTCTTTGTAATCACATTTGGTTATGTCGGCTAGAAGGGTGGTGGGGGAGGTTGGAAAGGGGCGTGTCCATATACTTATGAGGGCGCCAAAGGCTTGCAAAATACTCAAGGGAGCGTGGTGGTCTTGCCAAATACTCAAATGGGAGGGGGGAGGGAGGGTGGGGGGGGAGGCAAGGGGAGTTGCCATATACTTGAAGAAGCGCGATATGAAAAAAAAAAATTATAAAACCATAGCTGTATTGTATCTAATTTTTTTTTTTTTTTTTTTTATATTATATCACGGGATCTGTAATCAGTATTGTTTTTTTCATTGTCATTTTCATGCTTAGCACATTTCGATTCTGTAAACAACGGCTATTTTTACCTGGATGTCATTACTTTTCATCAAACTGTGTGGTATCGGCCACTATCACAACCTGATAATTATACTTATAATTATTGCGCACTTAAACAAGGCTAGATGTGTCAAAATATGTTTTATATTTTATCATCTGCAACCGAAATGTCTTCCAGGTGAAATCTCTCATTCTCCGGAAGTGGCAGCAGCACAAACTGATGACGGGACACACCAGGAAAAATACCGGCCTGACTTCCTCCACAATAATGGACGGCTACTCTGTCATTGAAAACACACGTGAGGGAACGATTCAAGTTTCAAAGTCTACACACGATCAGCACCACGAAGACAGAGTGAGTATTGACTCGAAATAAACGTCTACGGGCATTAAGACTGTGAGAGCAGTTTCACATTTCCGACCAAAGGTACCAGAACCTAAAGGCATTAGGAACCTGATAAATTTGTTAAATGGTACCAATAACCATGTATAGAAGTTCTAAGTAAAGTAAAGTACAGGACGCTTTTCCACGCCTTTAGGCGTATAGGGCATATAGGGCTGGACCTATATTTGTATAGACCAATCGGCACAAGGTGGGTGATGTGGTCATTATCACGCCGGTCGCCTTTACTCCCCCGGACTGCACATGGTACCCACTCAAGGCTGGGTCGACCTGGGAGCCAAGGTCATTTTTGGCCGCCAGGGAGTAAACCCACGACCTTCCGATCCGCCGCTCGGCCACGGCGACTCCCTTATACACGCTCTATTTTGAAGTATTTGTAGAACATTTCCTATAATTTCCAATACTGAATATCAGCATTTTTTTTTTTATCCTTCAGAACATAATAATAATAATAGATGACTTCTGGTCAGTCCCATTTCAAATGTTCTAGGGTAAAGAAAGAGAAGGGCGGCTCCGCACACCCCTAAACTCAACGATTCTAATCCCCAAGGTTCCAGCGCTGCTGTGTCCATTGAATATTGCCTCAACAGCACATTCATAGTAAAGAAATAGGTGCTTTTGTCTTGACTACAGGTAGTCTAACTATAGGGGTAGTGGCTGGAACAAAAGCAAAATGATGTGGCAAGGACATTTTCCCAATGGTGTGCTTTCTAAGTGATTCCACGAACATGCTAAGGAAGATCGAGACACGATGAGTTCGCAGACAATATTCTGAGCAACTGAGGAAATTTTGTTTACCACGGAATTCAGGGGTAAAGGGAAGTAAAAGAGCGGATTGAATTGCTGGAAGGGTGACGGTAGGTACAGAACAAGCAAAGCACCAGGCCGATGTTCTCAGTGCTCCCAATGATGTAGGACGAGTAAATGATTCAAGATACGACGACGCTATGTCGACAACATACAAAAGACTACAAGAACATCAGGTCAAAAGAGGTATTGTCTGATTCACAGTCAGGATCATCTGTCGATTAACGAATTAACTATAAATAAACTGACTGGCTGACGTTCAAGCCCACCAGGACATCACACCAAGCTTTGAAAACCCGGTGATACAAAGTGCCACCATTCTGATAAAATTTAACCGGGCACAGGTCCAAGAATTCCCCTTTATCCAATAGGCTGGGTTATATTAGGAACCCCGGCAACAGCCAGGGTGGGGCATTAAAAAAAAAACACAATTGCGTCCTATATTGGGATGCAGTATTATAATATAAATACAACTAGAAATCAATTATCTTAATCTATTTAAGTGTTTATATTTTTGTTTAATACTTTTTCTTGTTTCAGCTTTCCGCTTTCCGTTTCTGTCAAGGAATTGTCTTTTTTTTTTTGGGGGGGGGGGGGGGGGGGGGAAAAAAGGGGGGTGGGTGAATCTTGTTCTTGTTTTATATTTTTTTTTAACGCAGTATTTCTTTTATTTTGTTGGTTAGTAAAAATTGTTGACGAAAATGTTTGTTGTCTGTTTTTATATTTTTTTTGACGAGCTTTTAACGTTTGTGTGTGTGTGTGTGTGTGTGTGTGTGTGTGTGTGTGTGTGTGAGTGAGAGAGAGAGAGAGAGAGAGTGAAGGAGTGAGTGTGTGTGTGTCTGTGTGTGAGTGTACGTGTGTATGTGTGTGTGTGTGTGTGTGTGTGTTCAGTCATTTTTCACTCCAGATATGCCACGTTTGCATGCTAACGAATGACTCTGTGATTTGCAGGAAGAGATAGAACTAAGAGCTGTTCCTGTGGTGACGACTCCATTAGTGGAGAAGGACCAGATGAACGAGACGAGCATCGCCCAGACCGACGACTGCACATGAACAGGAGCTTCCTAGCGAACTTAGCTTACATTATACACTACAAGAACTGTTATATAGCGCACTTACATTTCTTCCAACAGACAAGCCTTCTTTTTGCATGGACCGCAGAAATATCTTCTTCTTCTGCCTTTCTAACCCCTAGAGGAGCATAGGCTCCCAGCCAACTGACGCCAAGTCCTCCTATCCTTTGCTATCACATGCAGCTCTCCTCATCCCCCCCACCCCATCTCTTTTTTAACATCGCTCTCTAGCTCCCTGCAGCGCCCGTAGCTTAGGCGTTGCAAGCCCGACTCGTAATTCCAACATGCCGCGATTGAAAGCCACTGCTGGCTGCATGGATATTTATCGTGGTATGGGTCGTCACAGTTCGACCCAGCCTCAAATGGGTACCAGGATGTATGTCCTGGGGAAGTAAAGACGGCCCGAAAAATATGGGTGCTCTTCTCATATTCCCGTTGCGCCTGAAAGGCGTGAAAAAGGATCTTTACTTTACTCTAGTTCCCTTCTCCGTGGGTGTGTGTGTGTATGTCTGTTTGTGTGCGTGCGTGTTTTCGTCCTTTTTTTCTATGTCTGTGGGTTCCAGTGCAAAGACATTCTACTTATATTGTTCTCAAGTTTTCTTAACGTGTGTCATATCTAACGCCTGCGTCTTTTCTTCACCTCTTGGTCTGCTGGAACTTGTTTAGTTTTCTTCCAAAGTTCTTCATTAGGGCTTCTATCATACTAGTTAATTTTCTCTATTCTGCTTAGGCACAAAAGAATGAATGTTAATAGTTTATAATTAACTGCTTTAGTTGTTCTCCACGGTTCCGCTCCATACAACAGTACTGACTTGACATTAAAGATTTTATGTTTACAGTAGTTTTAATTTCTTTTGACCTCCACAAATTTTATAATGCTATACAAGCTCCTCTTGCTTTTTGTATTCATATTTTAATATCTCTATCTGTTTCCCCATCTTTATTTATATTACTGCCCAAAAAGATGTACGACTCCACGCCTTGGAGTGGGATACGATTCAGAAAAACTACATTACTTTTCGCCTGATTTATTCTCATTATCTTTGTCTTTCGACCGAGGATTTTCAGACTTAGCGGTTGTGATCTCGCATCAAAATACATTTAATTTACCTTGCGTCTGATCCGTGAGTGAGACAGAAGAGAAATATCAGCGATACTAAAAAGTATTATTTACGAAGCGAACACTATGGTCGGCTCAAAAACCGTCGACAGTTATTCTAATGATCCCATCTCAATATGAAGAATCAGGGCTTCTATGGTTTAAAAACCGTGAACAGTTATTCTAATGATCCCATCTCAATATGAAGAATCAGGGCTTCTATGGTTTAAGAACCGTGAACAGTTACTAAAATGATCCCATCTCAGTAGTGGTTGAACCAGGGTTTCTATGGTTTAAGTACCGTAAACAGTTACTAAAAGTATCCCATCTCAATAGTGGTTGAACCAGGGTTTCTATGGTGTAGGAACCGTAAACAGTTACTAAAAGTATCCTTTCTCAGTAGTAGTTGAACCAGGATTTCTATGGTTTAACTACCATGAACAGTTATTAAAAGTATCCCTTCTCAGTAGTAGTTGAACTAGGGCCTCTATGGCGATACGCCCTTGCGCTGACGACTTTGTCAACATGATTTCAATCAGCAGGAATAGAAATGGGGGGGGGGGGGTGTCAGGGGCTACATGTCTAAGCTATTTCCCTCGCGCTCCGAACTTTGTGGGTTTGTTTCATCAGATGCACTTTTGACGAGCAACCCAGCAGATCGTCGACGGATGCTACGAAGCTCCCCTCAGTACGTCACGCTCATTTCCACAGGCTCTGTGATCCCATACAGAGGGGAAACTCCCTCCTGAAACACATATCGTTAAAAAAGCGATAAATTAGGGGTATTTGAAAATTCTATCCCTTGACCAGTAACGAGCAGATATCGCAGCGTTGCTGTAAACCACAGTACAAAGTGTCAACTATTTTTTCTTCAAACATCAACACAGAGGGATAACTACCGGCGATCTGGAAAGCTTTTTACCCCCCACCCTCACCCCCTCACACACACACATAGACTCTCTCTCTCTCTCTCTGACACACACACACACACAGACTCTCTCTCTGACACACACACGCACAGACTCTCTCTCTCTCTGACACACACACACAGACTCTCTCTCTGACACACACACACAGACTCTCTCTCTGACACACACACACACAGACTCTCTCTCTCTGACACACACACACAGACTCTCTCTCTCTCTCTCTCTCTCTCTGACACACACACAGACTCTCTCTCTCTCTCTGACACACACACACACACAGACTCTCTCTCTCTCTCTGACACACACACACACAGACTCTCTCTCTCTCTGACACACACACACACACAGATTCTCTCTCTCTCTGACACACACACACAGAGACTCTCTCTCTCTGACACACACACACACACAGACTCTCTCTCTCTCTGACACACACACACACAGACTCTCTCTCTCTCTGACACACACACACACACAGATTCTCTCTCTCTCTCTGACACACACACACTGAGACTCTCTCTCTCTCTGACACACACACACACACAGAGAGACTCTCTCTCTCTCTCTCTCTCTCTCTCTCTCTCTCTCTCTCTCTCTGACACACACACACTTATACAAACATCACCTGATGCATCTTGATATTTTATGCTACCTCTATGGACATTTCAGTTATGAACAGTAAGAGAAAACTACATCTTTTAAGTGCATGTAAAAAAAAAAATTAAAAATTTTTTTCAGTACTTCTGAGAGTGTTGATTCTTTAAAAAATAAAATTTGTGTATTGCTATTTGTTTTTGAATGATACATACCTACGAGCATACATACACATTCACACACATACACAGACCATGACCATCTCCATTAAGGGCCATTGGGCTGATGACATCAGTATGGTGTGACGTCACCACCCTAGGCTAACGACATCTCCTTTTCACTCTGATATTCCCTGATATTAACACAGACAGATACGCACACAGACACGCACACACACACACACAAACACAAACAACATATACACATAAAAACACGCATATAGACACACATCCACACACACGTATACACACACACACAAAATACACGCACGCGGACACCATACAGACTCACACAGAGGCAAACTCACAGATACACGCCCACAAACAGAGACATAGATACACGCCCACACACAGAGACATAGATACACGCACACATACACACAAAGACACACACACACACACACACACACACACACACACACACAAACTTAAAAAATTTCCATACATTCACTCATACGTACACACAGTTATACATTTACAAACACATAGACAGCAAGACAGACATACTGACAGGTAGACAGACAGACAGACAGACAGGCAGACAGACAGAGAATCAGAGAGGTAGCCAGACAGACACGCAGACAGACAGACAGACAGACAGACAGACAGACAGACAGACAGACAGACAGACAGACAGACAGACAGACAGACAGACAGACAGACAGACAGACAGACAGACAGACAGACAGACAGACAGACAGACAGACAGACAGACAGACAGACAGACAGACAGACAGACAGACAGACAGACAGGCAGGCAGGCAGGCAGACAGACAGACAGACAGGCAGGCAGGCAGGCAGGCAGACAGACAGACAGACAGACAGACAGACAGACAGACAGACAGACAGACAGACAGACAGACAGACAGACAGACAGACAGACAGACAGACAGACAGACAGACAGACAGACAGACAGACAGACAGACAGACAGACAGACAGACAGACAGACAGACAGATGGATGGGTGAAAGGATTTAGGGATGGATAGACAGAACCTTTGATATATAATGTAATCACTATTAAACAGGTAGCTATCACGAAGTTTCAGCAAGTTACCGTTTTCGGAAATACACAAAAGTAATCATTAATCATAATATTTATTTGATAATATTGATTTATTAATCTTGAATTATTATTCTTCAGTCATTAATCTGGAATTATTAATCTTGAATTGTTAATATTAAATTACTTTTTTTTAATCAATTATCAATATCCCGTTTGGCTTCCGGGATCCTATTGTGACGAAAACAAGAACATTCCCACTGCCTCCCAACAAGCATGACGTAGGAATCGAGTGTATTTGCCTAAGAGGCAAGAAACCAACAGACTGCATATAAACAATCAGATTAATGAAACAGATGTGCACGCAACATTTAGATTTTAGGACAAGACTAAAACCCAGACATGGACAAACAAATGGAACTTTATGTCGGTGTTTACAGCTGATTAATGCGAAGAAGAATAAGAAGATATATAAAAGTATATAAAGTAAAGATCCCTTTTCACGCCTTTCAGCGCATCGGGCGTATGGGCAGAGCGTCCCATATTTTTTACAGACCAATCGGCACTCGGTGGGTAATGTGGTCAGCATTACGCCGGCCGAAGAAGATATATGATTACTTATTAATCTGTATCCCTCGTGGGTTCTATCTACTCAGTGGGGGTGGGGGGGGGTGTATATACCTATTGTCACTTTACACGGCGACAATTAGGGGTTTTGTTTTTATAAAACTGTATGTTTGGGGCCAAAAAGAGATACCAAGAGGTTTTGAAAGAGGCGGGAGCCCGAAGACAATTTATCACGGACATCAGAAAGAGACAGTCATCATTTTTCGGTCATGTTATGAGAAAAAGGTAAAATAGAACAAGTTGTGACCACTGGAAAGATCTGTGGAAGGAGGGATAGAAGAAGAAAACGAGAGAAGATTCTTGACAGCCTTGTTGCATGGCACGCGAACTGATACATGCTGGAGATCGTGGATTAAGGAGAGGCATGATCGCCCACGCCAGTCGGCAAGGCACCTAATGATGATGATGTTTGGGCCCATAGGCGTTAATATGAAAGTCTACATTTACAGCATAACACAAGGTTGCTAACGCAAAAATAAAAGAAGAAGAATCTCGAATTATTAAATGTTGGAAGGTATATTTATGTGCCTCCTATTTACTCAAGTTTGTGACAGAAGTTTTTTCTTAACATGACAATGCTAGCATAATGTGTGGGAAATCCTTGGTAAATAAGGCAGAAAAAAGTGTATAGGAAAATTCTTAAGCAGCTGACATGTTTGTTTCATTTCATAACGCTATGTCATCCTTTATATCTTAAGCAATAAGGAGTGAAGGTGTCATGATCGCCTATATCTGCTTTAGACCTGGCTGATAAAGATCACCGACAGTTGCTGAAATGTTTGTTTCATTTCATATAGCTTACATTATTTTTAATGTATAATTTTGTTTCGTTTTGTCTTCCTCTTTTACCGCTTCGGGTGTCGAGAGAGATGTAACTTCTGCTTTTTATATCTTCTGGCCGCCTAAACCGTAGACACATCGTGCTGTTTTAGAGTTTCTCTGACGTTATCTTCTCATTTTGTTCTTTGTCTTCTCCTGCTCTTCTTCCATCTACTCTTTCAGTGTATGCCTTGTATGGTATGGCTTGACAAGACATTCTCGCTAAGAAGACAAACAAATTGATTTTCGGTCTTTGCGTGTAATTTAAAATTCGTTCTGCTCCGACCTGTTCACTAATGGCCATATTCCTAATTTTACCTCTTATGGTCACTCATGCAGCACTTCTCTTTCTGCGTTAGCGCAGTCGATAGGAGACTCGCTTTCAAATACAGCTGCGAGTCGCTGCAGCTCACAGCCGGTGTTTACTCAGCCTAAAGGTAATGGGTATCAAAGTTAACACTCTGGGGTAAATGGAGGAACAACGGAGCTACGGAGTTACGTACGGACGGCGACACAGGCCGACAGTTTCTTATCAGCTGTCCGTACTGGTGGCAGAGCACTTATGGTTTATAACCCTATGCTACCTTTTTTACCTTTCTCCAATATTTTATTTCCATGGTTATTAATTTTTTATTTTTTTTTTCTGGTTTGTTGTAAGTGACCATTACTGGCAGTGTCCTTTCAGTGTTATTTCTCATATTATTTGTTTTAAAGTCCTAATTTTTAGCCGTATCCGCTATCAACGTCAGGTCATCTTCTTCTTCTTCTGCCTTTCTATCCCCCAATGGAGCATAAGCCCTCAACCAACTAACGACAAGTCGTTCTTCCCTTCGATATTGCATGAGCTCTCCCCATGTCCTCACCATATTCCTAACTTCATTCTCCAGCTCTCTTTTCTGTGTGTTTTTTGGCCTTCCTTTATTCCTATGCCGCTGTGGGTTCCAGTGCAAAAACATTCTAGTTATGCTGTTGTCCTGTTTTCTCAGTGTGTGTCCTACACAACGCCAGCGTCTTTCCCTCACCTCTTGGTCCACTGGAGACTGTTTAGTTCTCTCCCAAAGTTCTACATTAGTTATCCATCAGCAAAGAGTAATTCATTAACGTTCTGGGCGACTCACAGCCGCATCTTCTATCAAAGTCTGGTCATTAGCAAAGAGTAATTCATTGATGTTACAAATATTTTCGTTCCGGGTACTGTCATCCTTGCCTATACTGTCGACGTAAGCAAGGGGTGATAAGACACGTCCCTGTCTGACTCCGGATGTTGCTGTGAATGGTTTAGATTAGTGCTTCTCAACGTGGGCGCTACCACTCCCGCACCTGAGGAGGTCTGAGGTGGTTCGGGAAGCGGGAGCGGTTTAGATCAAATTTAGGAAAGGGGGGGGGGGTGTTGGGACGCTTTAGAGGGCGGCATCAGCCTTATGTGTAGCTGGGAAGTATTGGAGAAAAATAAGACAACAAGAAAGAGGAGAAAGTGAGAGAGAGAGAGAGAGAGAGAGAGAGAGAGAGAGGGAATTAGAGAGAGAGGGGGAGAGAGAGGGGGGAGAGAGAGAGAGAGAGCATTTTTATCAATTTTTGTACCTTTCTCAGTAAAATGTAACATTAAAATGGCAGTGGTTGCTTACTTTTCAAAATAAACGCACATACAAATTATGTTATGATCAATCAGATTTATCCTTTTCATTAAAGAATATGTTATGAAGTTTCTACAAGCAGCAGTTATTTACAACATGCGTTTTTGAATCGGACACTTTCTATATGAACGATCCAAATAAATAACCTCTTAATCTGTACTGAATGTTCAACTGTTTAAACAGTAAAACTGGCAAAAAATCTCAAAGAACAGCGTAAAAGAGCCAAGGCTCCTGATTTACATAACTGACATTACTAAGTGTTGCTACTAGCAAGGTCTCCAACAACCTGTATGAATGAGAGTAATATAGAACCAATCGTCGTCGATAACCATGCAGTTTAGACGACCATTGAAAACATTACAACAGTTTCAAAAGTATAGAAGTTAATACCAGGGGTGATATTCATATTTCCAGAGCACAAACCCTAGCCATTATTTCAGGGACCAGGTCTTGCTCATGCAGCATGATTCCCTTCCTCAGTCTGCCTTGTTAACTTAAAGGGAAAGATGGCACAAATACGTTTGGAATCAATCATGCTGCAGAAGCTGCTGGATCAGAAGAGCAATGTTCTATCCGCCCGCCTGACGGTGCTTTCTTCATAGATACGTTGCCAACGAAGTCTATGGTTCCAGTCAGTTTTGCAATAAAGATCTCATCCTCCAAGACTGTTCAAAATTCAACATACTCGGGCAAAACTTCTGACCAAGAAAAACACAGGTGGAAGCCAACCTTTACGCGCTGCTAAGTGAATTCAAACAGGAAAGTAGGGAAAGTCCTCTCTGAAGCTTCATGTGCCATTAGGCATAACAAGAACTGATGAAGTGAATTCAAAAGTCAGTGACGGTCTTACTAGAAAGAACATTACACGTATATCTTCTTCTTCTTCGTCAGCATTCCGAACCCTTGAGGTTTATTGCTGCAGATATCACCCGCCCCCATTCATCTCTCTGGTTGGTATTCTCTTTCCAGTTGGTGACACCAAGTGCTTGCAGGTCTGTCTGTCTGGATATTATCTCTCCATCGTCTTCTTGGTCTGCCACGTGGTCTACGACCATTCATCTCCCTTGTGTATACTGTGATTACTTCTCTGTCATACGGTATTCTGTCAATATGCCACAACCATTGCAAGTATATAAATTATGTATTTCAAGCGAACGAAAGAAGAAGAATACAATTCAGGGAGAAAGAGACAAATTCTTAATTACATCCGTCCCCCTTCAAAAATTTCTTTGTGTCGCCATTCCTGCAACAAATCTCTAGGATAAAAGGGAAATGGGAGTGACTGGCTCAGACACAATCTACTAAAACAACCCATCCGGTTCTGGCTGTCTTAACGTCAAAGACGAAACATAACCCAAGCTTATCAGAGTGAGCAGTGATTATTGGCTATCATATACTTTGCTTAATGCCGCAATGAAAGACACAAGAGACTTTAGCATACGGCTCGGCACACTAGCTGGTTCAAAACATTGCATGCATGACAACAGGAATGTATAGCTGACTAAATTGTTAAAACGCAAAAGGCAAAATAATTTATTGCTCGGAATACACACCCGACTGTTTCATTTCTGGGATACTAATTTCAGTGCGTTTGTGGTTATCTTTTAAATGTCCAGCAAGGACTTGCTATAGTTAGTTGAGTGATTGCAATTTTAATCTTGTTATCATGATCAGCATCAATCAGCAGGTT
>CAJHNH020002488.1:22500-106359 GCA_905116865.2 Candidula unifasciata | reverse complement strand
TAGTGGGGCGGTTAAAGATGGAGGAGCAATAGTGGGATGTTTAAAGGTGGGGGGGAGCAATATGTGGGCGTTTAAAAAAGGCAGGGGGAGCAATGGTGAGCGGTTTAAAGGTGGGGGACACGTGAGCAAACAGTGGGGGTCGGTTTAAAGGTGGGGGAGCAATAATGGGCTTTTTAAAGGTGGACGGACAAATGTCTTTGACAGACAGCAGTAGTGAGGGCTTGTCTAATGGTCTTCAGTAACAGCATGGGAATTTGAGTTTATAGAAAACCTCTCAAGAATACAGACAACTGATTGGCCAGTGGTCAGTCCGACGAATGTCATAAAAACGATAGTCAGTGTAGGAATGACTCTGTACAGCAAAGGCAAATGTCTTATGAAAGTATAAATTCGAGGCTTTCATGGAAACAGACCTACAAATACACATAGGGAATAGTGAGTCAATTTTCTGGGAAATATCACAGTACGGTAGGTCAGCGAATTTTATAGAAAACTGGACAACGGTCAATGAACGCTGTAATTATACTCATCTTGGAGTGTCTACGAAAACTGTCACTGGAGGTATGACCCTTGGCGATGTAGGCCATCAAGGGGAAAGGCGGGGTATATCGGTCAATGGGAAGTTTCTCATGCTAAGGCTTGATGTGGTTGTCAGCAGGTACACGTTTTTTTCAGTAGACAAGTATCAAGTAGACACATAACAGTTTTTTTATAGCGAGCAGATGTCAAAGTCTCTTCTTCTTCTTAGCGTTCTCTGGCTGTCAACTCGCAGGGAAATTCTGTCTAGTCGTCCACTTCTGGAATTTGATTGTATTCCAGCATTGACTTGACTTGACTTTTGTATGTACATCTGTCAACAGCTTATTGGTATGCAGACTGTTGGTTTCTCGCCCCTCGGGCAGATATTATTTTACCTGGACAGAAGCATTCCTAATTAATCGCCTTTTACGACATGCTTTTAACTGGACAGTGGCTCTTTTTCTCCATGGACATGGAGCTCGGAAACCCTTACGGTATGGAAAGCTCAGCGAGGGTGGGCACAAAAACAATCAAACGTTTTGACCGAGATCTTTATCAACAATATACCATCATACGGTTACTGGTGCCATAGGAATTGGAACGATTCGCTTGCTGCTGAAGATGGGGACGGAGCACTTATGGTAGTGTCCCGAGTGTTGGCAATATTCTATCAACTCCAGGTGTTTCCAGGCAGGTAATCTTGCTCGTAAAAACATTGAATAGTACAGGTGAAATAGCAGATCTCTGTGGTAGTCCTAGAGCTATAATACCAGAATCAGATTTCCATGAACCCAAGCCGAGAACTACCCGGGAGTATACAAAACAGCTGCTATCCAGTTCACCAGCCAAGGAACAGATTCCCTTCTCCATAAGCGCTTTCATCAAGATACTGTATCTGACTTTGTTGTAAGCGTCTTCTAAATCAAGTGCCGCTGCCACCGTTTCCTGTATGTTCTAGAAACCTTCGAAGATGTCAAAGGGAAAAGCGGTTGCATGTGAGCCTGTCTCCTTCCCCGGCCGGTAACTTCCCAGTCCTCGTAGCAGGAGATTTCTTTGGTCCAAAACTTCTTGTACCTTACCCGCCACTGTCTTCTCCAGCTTTTCTCCAGCACTTTACCAAAAGTGTTTTGTAGGGTTATGATCCTAAAGCCGCCGAGTGTTGAATGATTCCTGCCAGGCTTAGGAAGTGGAATCAGGTAGCTGTGCATCCACTCTTCTGGGACTGAAGCTGCCCGAATGCTTTGGTTGAAAAAGGTTACAGGTGAGGTTACATCTTAATACCCATCTGTACGGCCGTGACGTTTTGGGACAGCTCTTCTGCTTCTGCGCCTTGAGAGGGGCTGATGTGTTTTGAACCATACGGGGTGTAATTAAGTGCCGTTTCGGCTCCGATAGATACACGCTCTTGTCAAGACCCACAAACATCTCTTCTTTCCCGACAGATGCACGCTCTTGTCAAGACTCACAAACATCTCTTCTTTCCCGACAGATGAACGCTCTTGTCAAGACTCACAAACATCTCTTCTTTCCCGATAGATGCACGCTCTTATCAAGACCCACAAACATCTCTTCTTTCCCGATAGATGCACGCTCTTATCAAGACTCACAAACATCTCTTCTTTCCCGATAGATGCACGCTCTTATCAAGACTCACAAACATCTCTTCTTTCTTTCTTCGCATTCACCAGTGGCAAACTCTGGGGAAAAATACGGTTGTTTGACCACTTCTAGACTTTTGTCTTGTTTTAGAACTTGAGATTTGCATGCACATTCGTTTTACAGAATTGGCTTATTCGTATGTAAAGTTCTGGTTCCTTGAGAGGCAGGTGACTCAGATTTCAACGAAAACGCCTATTTAATTGACTCTTACGGCATGCTTGTTAAAGAGCAGTGGGTCTACCCCCCATCCCCCACAATGAGGTCCCGCGAAACCCGCACGGTGACATGAAGATGAACGCATTGCAGTGACTTAAGTCTTCCTACAATTCCCTATCCCACCACGATTGATGCTGGGGACACATCTACGACGTGTCCCTGAGGTGGGTCACCCAACACAAGCCATCCTTTGATGTGTGGAAAAATCAGTCTTCTCTAACTTGGATCTCAGATCGACCCGCGTTGAGTGCAAACCAGGTAAAGTCCTGGGAAGTAAAGGCGGCCAGCGGGATGCTGACGGCATCACCCAACAAGTGCCGACTGGTTTATAAAAAAAAAGTGAAAGCTGCTACACATCATTGATTTAATTTACTCTTTAAATGCTTCGACTGGGTTACGAATTGGGTTGATGTTACTTTTTATTGTGCCTGTTCAACATCTGTTTCCTTTGTTACAGGTGGAGGTAATGGATCGAACGGTGGATTACTTGGTGGAGTACTTGGTTCCAGTGGTGGTTTATTAGGTGGAGTCCTCGGTGGAGGAGGAGGAGGAGGAGGAGGAGGTTCCGGGGGTGGTTTGTTAGGTGGACTTCTTGGTGGAAGTGGAGGAGGAGGCTCAAACGCGGGAAGTGGTAACTCAGGGGGCGGAGGAGGGGGAGGTTTGTTGGGAGGACTTGTCGGTGGAGGTGGTAATGGTGGGTTGGTTGGAAGTTTGCTGGGAAAGAAACGAGAAGAACCCCAACATAGCCGCAAGAACGGGTCATAACTTCAAGACATTACTTTCATCAATGCTGAAACAATAAACATTTTTGTCAATACTAATTCTGAATTATCATTTGTCTGTTTCATTTGTTTAAAATTTTCCAAGCATTTTCATGTCACGTATATAGTTATTTTTACAAACAGAGGTATTCGAAAGAGCAGGTATCATAATATCGATTTTTTTGAGTGCTCATTCTCCGAATGTTCGATGGCTAGGACACACTTGGAGTATGGAAGATGGTGGACTACATATAGACATTCTCTGTGATAAATTAGAGAAGAAGATATCAAGGTTTGTCTCTACTACGATATATTGTGTGTGCAGCCGGGACATTATTGATTCATACATTCATATGGATTCTTGGGAACTTTTTTGCTAGGGACCTAACTGTATGGATAAGAGAAATCCTGGGGGGGGGGGGGGGGGGGGGGGGGGGTTAGGGTAACATGAGGGAATGAATGAAGACAGGATAACGACTTAGCGTCGTTGCACGTGCTCTCGGATATTTGAACATTTAGATTCTCGCTGATGCTACGGAGACTCTTGCTGTGTTATCTGTGGGAGGAGACTAGACCATTTATGAAATATCTCTGTGTAAGAAAAGTGTCTCTTTCCTCCACCCGAACGAATCAGCTAGTGACTGTGACACTAAGAAGATATCTCAGTGTAGGGAAACTGTTCCTTTTCTAAACCCAAACAAATTGTAACTGAATGTACTTGCAATAGTGAGCAGTGAAAGCACAATAAAGGTATTTAAGAAACGATGTTAGCTCTAGTGGTGTAGGAGAGGGTGTAGACCGCAGATATTTGTGTATGTGTGTGTGTGTGTGTGCGGGGGAAAATGGGCGGGAGGGGAGGCAGGAAATGTTCCACACTAGTGACCACCTGACCATGCTATGTCAGTGGTTAGCGCCAGGCGTTTAAGACCAAAAATCACTAGCTGGGTGATTGATCAATACCACACCGGTCCCATTTATCTCCTAGAACATTTCCTAGTAGCCAGTTTTAGCTGAATCGACCTAAAAGCTCCAAGAAAATATTTAAGTAACTCCCTCCCCGAAGTAGATTCAAAAACAGGACCCAGATAGACATGCTTACGGCTGCCATGATGTGATTCTCACTGGTACACAGTAGTTACATAATAATGACAGCATATTATATGGCTCCTTATCTGTTCTTGTTTATGTACTAGAAGCAAAGCCTAAGGTAAGGTTGTAGAGGAGATAATATGCAGGATAATTAAAAACAATTTACTGCTTGAACCTATCTCAACGCCAAGCCTACCAGAGCTCCAACAAACATGTCATGGTGAGTGTAAGCCAATCCACACTCAAGCTACCCCAGTAACAATTAAATAAAAAGCTCGCTAGGCAGGGGCTAAGACCAATAGTGGAAGTTTGCTGGGAAAGAAGCGAGAAGAACCCCAACATAGCCGCAAGAACGGGTCATAACTTCAAGACATTACTTTGAGAGGTTACCCAGAGAGGTTATATTCTATATGGAGTCCAATCGGCAGTAACAGTAAAAAAGCTACAGGTTCAAACCCGAATCAAAACAACCGGAACTTTAATTTTCACATAGAACATCTGTTTATTCTCTTGAACACAAAACTAAGCGCTTCATTTATAACATTACTTTAACAATTAACATCGTTTCCACACATACCAGTGCTAAGCACTTCAACTTACACAAGTGAAAATTCGCTCCTAGCGACCTGAAATAATATGTCTCTGATCGATGATACAGTCTGATATATAGCTTTACACAGTTTAACTACTAGGGAAACTTCAGATCTAACTATGATGGACAAGTATGTATAACAATAGACATACTAACGCTATGAAGCCAGTCAGTCTACCGTCGCTCAATTGCCCGAACCCATGCTGCTATACCCATGTGCAGTGCAGTTGTTGCTGGGTAGGAGCTCCTGACCCGGGCGACCAGCGAGGTCAGAATGCGGAAAGCCACACAACAAATCGTTTTCTGGGCGTCTCGGTCTTTTTAAAGACACTATGACTATCTGAGCTGCCCTTTTGTTTTCATAAGGGGAGCTAACTAGTTCAATTATAAGCAGCTTTTGGTGTCGTGCCACATATTCCCCTATCAAATTTGTTGGCGTCCCGACAACCACACGATCAATAACGATCACTGTCTACCTATCCCTCTTCAACTCCTGGTCTACCCTCTGTCTAGTTACTGGTCGTAGCCACCTGAAACAAAATCATCCTCTTGTCATCACGTAATCACTAGTTTATTGCAGCATTCTTAACATAGACCCAAAACAAATATAAATCATTGACATATGAGCAAAACGTGACTCGTCCCAATGAACCGGATAAGGAACGCATGGGTTCTAAAAAAGAAATTACATCAAAGATGGCCAATTAAATAATAAATAGCCCTCGGCGTCGTGCCAGATTTATTATCCTAGCCATCGTCTTTTGAGAGAAACATATCGCTCCTCCCGTTGTATCCCTCTGAAGAAAAGATAAGTGTGTTTGACGTCAGCCAGGACTTGTGTCAACAAATTCCGCACATTGTAACTGACTCCATCATCCAGTTTTGAAAGGACATCGACGTTGCAGTTAATGCGTCTCTGTACTCAACTGTTGAAAGACGGTTAAAGAGTACTTGATTTGTCGTCCTCATCCGAAAAGGCAAGTTATCCAATCACACTGTCCAAGAGAACAGACGACGAAACAAACTGTTCTTATAGAACAGAGAGCTGAAGGCTCTCTAGCCGCAAAATTTCCCTGTCGTTTGTGATTGTGATAATGTAAACTTGGCTGCTTCTACTTTCCCTTCTACTTTAGTTTGGGATCTGTTCTTCGCGTTTAACAAATTCACAAAGTCGTGTACAGGATTTAAACAGGTACGTTTTAGCAAAGCAGAACCCTCCCCTGGCAACCATGCTTCCACTTGCATATTTTGATACACAGAATAAGTCTGACACATGGAACATAACAAATGGGCACCTACATAAACAACTGGAGGCATTCCAAAAACGTACACTCCCTCATCTTCAGCAGCAGTCACAGAGTTGTAAATCTAACCTCGTAAATTTACATAAAGGTCACAATTGCAAAACTGGTTTCGCTACTGAATGCTCGCCTTCCTCGGGACCAGGAACGGATTGAGACTGGATGAGGCCCTTTGTTATATCACGGCCTCCTGGAGCTATTATTTCTAGAGTAGGCGGTAGTTATATAGAGTCATAAGACCCTTACCATTTTAAGTGACACAGCTAATCTCAGAAAATTTCTAAAAATACTTTCCAGCTTATAACTTTTGAACACAGCCGTGCAACGAATATTCAAATATCCGCGCGCAACGAACAATGGCAAATGAGGAGCAGCAACGACATTCATGATCTGTTTCAGTGGCCATAATTTCTGGCATCGTATGGGATAATGGATTGCAATGGTTGGAGCATATAGAAAGAATGGCCAACAGTGAGTTCGGAGATGGCAGCAGCTAATGATAATAGCTATCAAACATTGAAACTTCTTTATTTTCGTCCTAATGACATACATCTGTTATGTCTGTTCACAGAATAGCTGCATTATTTGTGCCTTTCGGTCGACACATCAGACTTTTCGGGCATTTGGTATCCACATTAGCTATCCCGGTTAGCCTCATATGTGGGGTAACATCGTCATCCCCTAATCCAAAAGTGTTGTTCCATGAGGACTCATCCAAGACAACCACGTGCAGATTGGTCCACCCTCAAGGAACGATGGGGGGGGGGGGGGCAGACCATCAACACTCCCCAAGGAGGTTTCAATAAATGCAGAGCCAGTACATTGTGCTCTAGTACTGGTTTCACCCAAGGAACCGTCACGTCCTGCACATGAAAGCTAAAACTCATATCTCACCCAAGGAACCGTCACGTCCTGCACGTGACCACTAAACCTCATATCTCATCCAAGGAGCCGTCACGTCCTGCACATGACCACTAAACCTCATATCTCATCCAAGGAACCGTCACGTCCTGCACGTGACCACTAAACCTCATATCTCACCCAAGGAACCGTCACGTCCTGCACGGGACCACTAAACCGCATATCTATATGGTAAACACTCCATTCATTACGGGCTGCGAGCCTCAGGCATCCACATGTGGCATTCTGCAGACCAACGACTCACATTTCCTGAACACATGGGCAGCCCACTTCCTCAGCTTGTCAGTCTTCTCTCTTTCACAATGGCGCCTTTTACATAAATGCCCCAGTGTATATTTTTGCTGCAGTTGTAGGAAGTATGCATTAGTCACGGTTTCCCAGTAAGGTCATTACACTACGACGAGTGTGGCCAATGGTAGTCGACGTTTGCATTTTGTGTGTCAAATAATAGTAGGATCTCTGAGCGAACAGTATCTAGACCTTTGCTGTTATCCTGTAGGACACTTGATAGACGAACATTTGAATCTGAGCAGCAATACAGTAAAAGTCTCGAGCGACAGATGTTTGAACCAAGGTTTATCACATAGTAGGACTTTCCGACTACAGACATTAGAAATTGAATTTATCACTTTTTAGGGAACCCTGCTAGCAGACTTCATTCATGTTCTAAATGATTTTTTATTTATATTATCACCGATGCACAGAAGATTTTTTAGTACTTCATCTCTGGAGGGGCACCAACTCCGAGATCCTCTCCCAGCACGGTTCAGGCAAATATAGGCCGTTATCCATGGCGCACGACGAGGACGTGCAGCAGGAGTCTTCACAGAGCCAGCTGGCACATATGGTGAAGTACGGTTTATCTCCTTATCACAACGGCTTTGCCTTTTCCCTCCTGCCTGTGACCAAAACCACACACATCTCAAAGATCCATTTAAATTTAGTTGGTCTTGATGGGTGCCTTATGAATGCTCTCAGACTGAGATAACTCTCACATCATGTACAACACTAGAGCTGAAAAATCAAAATGAGTATGAATAGATTTATACAGCCGTAGGCGTGACTTAGTTGAGAAGCTATGCTATGCAGAGAGTAGAACAGGAGAGGGTGAGTAGAGAGGACCAACAGCTGAGTGTGTTTTCCGTTTTGTTTCACGAGTCACCTAGAAAGGAAAAGCGAAAGGGATACACAATAAGACAGTTACTGGTGCAATCGGAAAGGACACTGTGCGATTGCTGCTGGAGATGGAGACAGAGCACTTGTGGGAATGTCCCCAGTGCCGTTGTGTTAATTCCTAAGTCAACATTCAAGGAGTCGCCATTGTTGTCTCTGTGTAACATGAGGTGAAGTGCTCAGTTATTTGTCAATAAGACGCAGTGTCTTTAACTCAACAATTATAAACATGACTCCTCCTAAACTCCTCATAATGAGATTATAAAGTTGTGTAAAAGGAGACATTATACTCTAGAAGCCGGGATGCTAAATATACAGTACTGACCCAACACATCCGATTTCATAAAACACCTAATTAGTCGCCTCTTACGACATGCTTGAAAGCGGACAGTGGATCTGTTTATTTATTCTTCTAAAATGGGTGTCTGGGGCCCATACATAAATACCACCTTAAACCCAATGAGCCTCTATTCGGATGGCAATCTAACGTGGGCAAATCTCAGAAACTTCTTTCAACCGCACACAGCAAGTAACAGACCGGAGTTGCCAAGGCAACCTGTTGTGTGAGTGTGGGGTGGGTGGTTGTCATGCACCTCTTGATGATGTCACAGATTAGACGCTGCAGTCATTAACCGATGATCGGTGACTGGTTGTTGCTGTTACCCCTACTTATGCGAGACGGCCGTGTAATATCAACTGTTGTCACCTGGCTGCAATAACTGGTGTTAGTGATGTTGATATTTCTCGCTTCACTCAAGTCTATCACTTCTAGATGCCTAAACAAGGTTATGCAGTTATTTTAATATCATGATCTGAGTGTGATTTCGGCTTCCTCAATTTTCCATATGATAATTGTGTCTCGACCAAATTATGGGTTCGTGTTACGTGTTTACCCTCACATTTCGTCGTGTCCTAGGGCCTGTCCTTTGTTGCGGGGCTGTCATGCTTAGTGAGCGGCCAGCAAGACGTCGTATTTTACTCCTTGTTGTCAGTGCTTGTAACAAACCCAAAACATCTGGAACTGGCCCCAAACCCCCTTACCTCACAACCTTAGCCTACGACCCACGACTGCATGCAGCTTATTATCTACGCTGCATACAGTCGTGGGACCTAGGCTGCATGCAACATAGGACAGGCCATGCAACATGACGAGGTATGAAGGGGAAGGGAAGTCAATCTCTTTATAGGACGGCAAACGCTAGTATAACCCAGTACCTCTAGATGCAAAAATAGGCTATGCAGTTATTTTAATATCACGATTTAAGTGTGACTTTGACTTCCACAATTTGCATATGATAATTGCGTGTCAAACAATTTATGTTTACTTATACATCTACAAGGAAGTTAGTAAAACTTACAATAGAAAACTTAACGGTTATTTGGTATGATTGAGAACTTGCAATATTAGTTTTGAATATTCATGTCCGGGACCACGTTATAGAGAACAGAAATAATGATTCACAAAATGTGAATTCTTTTAATTGAAGTACCCAAATGACAGTGCGTCTTGTTACACTGTCTTTATATTGAAATGGCTTCTTAATATCCCCCAACTTTTTAGCAGACACTAGACATTTGACATTAATTGCTTGAAAACAGAAGAATGTGAAATATAAATATACAAAGAAAAGGTTATTGAAAGATGGACAGGGTATATAAAAGAACTACACAATGATTACAGCGGACCAGACAAAGAGAGTCATGAGCATTGGAAAGGACTGCCAATACTGAAAGCAGAAGTGGAAGATGCTATAAACCATATGAAGAAATGTATTTCTCCAGGACCAGATAACATCCAGTAACATCAGGAGTAAGACAAGGTTGTGTATTATCACCTTTACTTTTCATAATATTTATGGACAATATTAATAAAATAGACATAACACCAACAGATGTCGATAAACAGGAGGACTTCAATGAGCTGCTCTTTGCCGACGATCAATGCCTATTCCACAGTGATAGTAAACAGCTGCAAGACCACATAAACCTACTACACGACAATTGCCTCAAGCATCATGTGAAGACCAATACTGAAAAGACAGAAGTCATGAGCATAAGTAGAGAGCAACAGACCATCGACATAAAGATTCTAGATCACAGCCTAAAACAAGTGCAAGAATTTAAATACTTGGGAAGTATCTTTACATTCAATGGTAAAATAGACAGAGAGATCGAAGCAAGAATCCAACAAGCCAACAATGTCGCATACCAGCTTGCCCCAATTTTAAAACACCCTGCTGTTCCAGCTGAGATAAAAAGACAAATTATAAATACAATCTTTATACCGACATTAGGTTATCAATGTCAGACTTGGACATTAACAAAAGAACACGAGAGAAGACTAACCACCTGTGAAATGAGATGTTTGAGAATGGCTGCGAATAAAACCAGAAGAGATCGAGTGAGAAACGATGTGATTACAAAAACTATTGGAACCATACCCATCGTTAAATTTATTGAGAAGCAAAGAATGAAATGGTTTGGTCACCTAATGAGAATGGAACCAACGATGCCAGCATCAAGAGCATACAACATGAAAATCGAAACACCAAGAGGCAGGGGAAGACCAAGAAGAAGATGGATTGAAGGAGTCACGGACAACTTGAGACTTCATAACATCACGGCATATGAAGCGACTGAGCGCGCCCTGGCTCGGTTGCCGATCATCTGATAGACTGCGACGCCTAGCGGCACAAGCAGATTTTGACAAAAGAAGAAGAAGGTAACATCACGATTGATGAATAGATAGATAGATAGATAGATAGATAGATAGATAGATAGATAGATAGATAGATAGATAGATAGATAGATAGATAGATAGATAGATAGATAGATAGATAGATAGATAGATAGATATAGATAGATAGATAGATAGATAGATAGATAGATAGATAGATAGATAGATAGATAGATAGATAGATAGATAGATAGATAGATAGATAGATAGATAGATAGATAGATAGATAGATAGATAGATAGATAGATAGATAGATAGATAGATAGATAGATAGATAGATAGATAGATAGATAGATAGATAGATAGATAGATAGATAGATAGATAGATAGATAGATAGATAGATAGATAGATAGATAGATAGATAGATAGATAGATAGATAGATAGATAGATAGATAGATAGATAGATAGATAGATAGATAGATAGATAGATAGATAGATAGATAGATAGATAGATAGATAGATAGATAGATAGATAGAACGAACGAACGAACGAACGAACGAATGAACTTTATTTTCAAAGGGTTACAAATTAGGCACGCAGGCCTGTCTTACATTCGGCCCTTCCACACTTCCATCTTTCACACAGCAGTTATATTCATGAAGCATGTTATATTCATGTAATAATATGCATATTATATATAAAAAAAACAAAAGCATGGCTGGTAAAATAAAAAAGTATTTGGTTCAGCTGGGGATAGATAGATAGATAGATGAAAGGAAATATTTCGTCACTTGCAAACCAATAAACTAGAAAAACCTTTGATTATTACCTTTTAGATTCTAATATATACGGAAATCTGGCCGGGTCACCCATATATTAGGCACTTTTGCACGGAGTGACAGCCATCGAACCCCTCTATCATGTAATGACCTAACGCCCAGATGTGTGTACTATAGATGGTGCATATTAAATGGAAAGATAGAATTTCTTACTGTCACTCTGGCCTCCACTGTTACAGGCTTCCAAAATTCACGTGAGTCTGGACAGACTTCAGCTTGTGTCCAATATTATTTCTGTGTTTATCAATATTAAGGTTGTATTGTTTAGGATAATAGTGTGATATTCACGGTAATCGAAGTTAGTAAGCACAACTGAAAATATGTTGTTGACAATCGTGTATTTCAATTCAGTGTGTGAAAGTGCTATCTTCCAGAAGGTTTTTCATTCCATGTCGCGAATATACCACGATCGGGGTTTGTCTGTGTGTGTGTGTGTGTGTTCGTGTGTGTGTGTGTGTGTGTGGAGAGGGGGGGGGTGGAATTAAAAACAAGGGAGCCGTTGTGGTGTAGCAGGAATAGTTCGCCTCCCTGTTGTAAAGACCTGAGAAGTAAAGGCGGCCGGCGTGATGTTGACGGCATCACTCATTGAGGGCTGGCTGGTCTGTACAAATATAAATGTAGTATCACGTGCCCGATATGCCATTGGCGTGTAAAGGGATCTTTGCTTGAACTGTAATTAAGTACGTGTATTTATTTGAAACAACTGGTAACTGGCAATAATTGCTTCTCTGCTTCCTAGCCTATTCATTTTTTTTTTTGTCTTCTTGTTTCGCCTTTCGTCTCCAAATGAAGATCAGCTCTTAATGAATTAACATCTAGACTTATTCTAGCACATCTGTTGTCTTTCAGTAGACTTCTTTCAGTAGAGTTAGTCGAGCCGACGTTTCAGCTTCACTACAATAAGGTCACCGCATACTTGCTCCGTTCCTGTGCCGGGTAGAACCAAATGAAATATCCCTCACCGTCCCATTTGAAAAACCGAGGAACAAACAATCAGTTTCAGGAGCCTGCGATACCGAGTAAGTCTCTATAGAAACAATTTTCTCTCTGGTAGTTTATGGGTGTAGATATTGATGTCTCTCATGACTACGCTGTCCCAGTGTTTAGCAACTGTCCGCTCTGTTGTCCTGTGACATATGATCGATAGTAATGCTGCCATTTGTTTCGTTGTGTTCCGGGTGTTGTTTTTAAGTTATCACATCTAAGTCGTCTCCCTCGTTGTTATTATTTTCGTCACGTGATTCTAGTAAAACGTGACGCCCTTTATAAAGTGAAAATAACACAAAATACACGTGTACAGTCCAACACAATTATCATACTATGTAAGTGTGTACATTTCCTTTCAATTTTTTTATGGTAACAATAACTATTGCCAGAAAAGGATGTCATAGAACTCGGTATGGCAATAACAATTTGTAATCTAGACATTGTACAGCCATCGTCCTCAGGCTCGTCTCCTTACCTGCATGCATGCAAATACCGGGTGGACTACTTTGAAGAAGTCATCATGGGGAGCTTAATGAAAACTTTCTTGTCTGCAGAAAGAATTATCTAAAATGTTGCCATGTTGGGGATGTTGGGTGGAATCATCAGACAGCAACCAGATTATGGAAACAAATAAATACACACGTTTTATACATAACTGATGTGCCCCACACATCAATATCGGACAGAATATTGAATGAAAGATTACAATAATTAGGTCTTAAGATTCACAAAACGAGAGAGAGATTATCTAACAACAACAAAAACGTGGGGGGGGGGGGGGAGATTATGTATCGCTCGGAGCATGTCACACGCATAACATGTTTTTGTTGTTGCTGGTTTAAAAAAAATATATATATGTATATATACATTTTAAGAGTTTTAAATCGTTGCAGTTTATAGAATTAACAGCTCAGTGATGAGAATCAAACATGTACAAATCCGGGAAAGGCCGTTCACTGGTATAGTCGTATCACACAGTTGTAGTGGGGCAGCACACATCTGTACTCCAGTGTGGGTGGGTGGGCTTTGGAGAGAATGGTTGGGGTAGATAGATAATAGAGAGACAGAAGCTGACTACACAATAGGAGTAGATCACGAGGCAGACCACGAAGACTGTATAGAGATAATAAACTGGGAGAGCTCCAAGCACTTGGATTCACCAAGGGGAACACAAGGGCCAGTCACCGAGATAAATAGAGGCGGTTGATATCTGCAGTAATGAACATGAATGTCTCGTAATGCTGAAATAATGAACAATTGAAGATAATTTAATCGCACCCGTGTGTCACCGGGACCTTCACGGGAAGCAAAGAATAGTGACACTGCACCCTATCATGCGTGTCGTAAGAGAAGACAGGGTAGGGTTGGGCTTGAGGTTGGCTACCTCATCCTGTAAAAACAATACCCACAAAAACCAACCACCATTGATAAGTTAAAAAGAGAAGCAAGTAAAACCCAGACAACCAAGATGAGAAGAGGCTCTTCAAATAGAAGAAGTATGACACGGTGTGGAGAAAGCCGTAAGGAGTCCGGATCGTTGACGTACCTCCTCTCAGCTAGGAAAGCCTCCAGAATTGGCACCTGGAATAATAAAGGAAGTCTAAAAAAAACACACGGAGAAGAGAGCGGGAGAATGCAGTTATAATGATACGGAAGTACAGGGAGAGAGCTCCATGTAAAAGCGAGTATTAATTGCGTGAGTTGGTTGAGGGCATATGCTCCATTTGGGGATTGAAAGGCAGAAGAAGAAGAAGAAGAAGAAGAAGAAGAAGAAAGATAATCAGAATTTAAAAAGAAGTAACTGAAAACTCTATCTTTCCCTGGTGAAAGCCCACTTGCAGTGCTGTAATCACATGTATTTGTTTACCCTCTGTCTTGAAGCTGGTTTTCACTGCTGATGTAGTGACGTTCATCATGGACTGATATCTTTTTCCCAGATGCTGTTTAGAATGGCTGTTGCAGTTTTTGCAGTTGGACTATTGGCCTTATGTTCACAAGTGATTGCCTTCCCGCCAGACCAAACTGTCAACAAACCAGCGGAGATAGAAAGTTTATCTCGGGAATCCGGGTCAACAGAGAATATGTTCACTGATCTCGGGTCTGCAGATCCTGTATCAGAAGATCCTGGACTACCAGAGTCTGTATTAGCAGATCCTGTGTCAACAAATTATCTGTTACAAGATCATGTGTCCACTAATACCGAGTCAGCAGATCCTGTGTCTACAGATTCAGTGCCCGCACATTCCGTGTCAGCAGAGCCTGTATCTGCAGATTCCGTGTTTGCAGATCCTACCCATGTTTCCAGTTTAAGAGCTTTGCTAAAAAGAGGCTTTACTGAAATCTTTGATTCTGCAGAGAAAACCTGGGACAGCGCCGTCCAGCGGAAGGTGAAGGACGTCGACTGGAGTGACACCAGGTGGCTGTGTCAATGTTTTCCTTTAGATCCAGGGATTCTGGGACATTGGAAGATTTTTGTGTCCTTGTGTCCACTGTACTCTTTTTTCCTTGTTGTCAATTTGCCTTTATTCTTTTGTTATTATCATCATCATCATCATCATCATCATCGGCATCATCATCATCATCGGCATCATAATCCTAGTCATGATTATCATCATTACTAGCACCTTCAAAGAGTATGGAAGCAGCAGAATAATCACTAAGACGTTTGGTGATCCAACTTCCCTATTTCTGATTTTAATTCTTAAATGTGTGTAAAGTCTTTTCTTCCTTTGTCTTCTCTACTCCTGCAATGACTCGCGGCGTCCGGGCAGGAAGAGACCTCTATAACCGACCTTTTCTGTTCGCTTCGTATAAAATACATTTCATTGTCTCTGATATTGTTGTGATTCATCTTCTTCTTTGTCAATCTCTGGCTCTGTTACCCCTGTATGTGTTTAACGCTGCTCTGTATGGTGCTCTGTCGGTTGTTGGTCTTGTTGCGTGGCCAAACTGTTTGATCTGGTGTCTACTGATACAGTTCAGTATTGGTTCTGTGCTGACTCTCCTCCTGATGTCGATTTTTCCTCGTTACACCTAAAACAGTTGTCGGGAACTAAGGGCTCGTCAGCCGCATGCGGCTCTTTAGCGAAATGTGTGTGGCTCAGCCAGTCGGCCACAAATCGGTTTTGACTCCGAACAACATGGTTCTTGACATTGGCTCTTAAAAAACTTTTAATCGTTCTGCCACTGATTTTTGGCTCTTGTGACCGAAAAGTTTGGCCACCACTGACCTGGCATAATATGTAAACATTTAATTTATGTCCTATTTCTCTTCTATCTGAAAAAAAAAAAAAAAAAACGCCTATGCTTGAAACTTTTGCATTGCGTTGATGAGAAACAAATTGTTTATGGCTTTATGTCTTTGGGTTGCTCGCTATAATGATAATGCTAGTGTCATTGATGGTGGTGTTTTTGGCGGTTATGATCATGACGATTGCACTGTTGATGACAGTAATGATGACGATTGCACTGTTGATGATAGTAATGATGACGATTGCACTGTTGATGATAGTAATGATGACGATAGCACTGTTGATGATAGTAATGATGACGATTGCACTGTTGATGATAGTAATGATGACGATTGCACTGTTGATGATAGTAATGATGATGATTGCACTGTTGATGATAGTAATGATGATGATTGCAGGGTTGACTGTGATGGTAACTGTGATGTTGTGATCAGTGTTAACTGCTGATGTGATAATGACAATGGTCTTCTTCGTCTTCTGTTTTCGTCTTCTTCTTCTTCACTTCCTCTTGTGAAGCTGTGTTGAGGGAGATAAAAGGTTCTGCTCTCTACTTTTCTAGCCGCCTCTACCATAGACACATCGTGCTGTTGTATTTTTCTCTGATGTTCTTTCCATGTTGTTCTTGGTCTGCCTCGTGCCCTAGGTCCTTCTTCTCCTTTCGTGTATATCTTGTTTGGTTTGTCGTCACGAGGCATTCTCTCTGAGTATGCAAACCATAGGATTTACTGTCTTTACTATGTAATTTTGAAATGGTTCTATGCCGACTTGTTCTCTTATGACCCCATTTCTGCCTGTTTCTCGAATGTTCGTTCCTGAAGCCCTTCTTAGACATCTCATTTGATGGTTATGTTTGATGGTTAAATGGGGATGATGATTTTAGTCATGATGGTGATGTTAGTCTCTCTCTCTCTCTCTCTCTCTCTCTCTCTCTCTCTCTCTCTCTCTCTCTCTCTCTCTCTCTCTCTCTCTCTCTCTCTCTGTATGTGTGTGTGTGTGTGTGCGTGCGTGTGTATCTTTAAATATTGCACCGGTTGTGGCAGTAATGTGTGTGATTGCAGTGATGGTTGTTGTAATATTTCTGTTGTCGAACTAATGTCTTCAGATCGTCTGTGCCAGCCCTTCAGTCTGTGGATTGTGAAGATTTATGCAACCTTTGCTGGATGATCACTGTGGAGTCAGGACGGGACGCTTGCGAGAACCACTGCGTCAACAACTGTCACTGGACATATCTGCAGCCAGGCGGTGAGTAATAGTTGCTGTTGGAACTTGCGAACTGTCTCTTTCTGTTGTTTCTAATAATTTGTACTTACGCCCTAATTTCTTTCTTCTTCTTCTTCTTCTTCTTCTTCTTCTTCTTCTTCTTCTTCTTTCTTTCTTTCTTCTTTCTTTTCTTCTTTTCTTCTTTCTTCTTTCTTCTTTCTTCTTCTTTCTTCTTCTTCTTTCTTCTTCTTCTTCTTCTTCTTCTTCTTCTTCTTCTTCTTCTTCTTCTTTCTTTTCCCACCCCCCCCCCTTCTCCACCTACTACTCCCAACAATTTTGTTCAAAACCCCAACAGAGATAACATCTTTCAAAACATGTTAGCTTATTATCCAGATACTTTCCGTGCGATCTAGCTCTGTACACAATGTGGCTCTCATCGCTGCTCGTTAGAAGACAATCATTGCCTCTTTCCCAGGTTTCATGTATTTCCCCATGATGTCCAGTGTCCATTGTCACGTTCACCGGACTCTGTCGATGTGCTATCATCTGTTTGTTTGCCCAACTCTATCTGTTTGCCATCTTCTATCTGTTTCTTTTTTTATTTTGGTCTTCTACCTCTTTGCTGTTCTCTATCTGTGTGCCAAGAACCATTGTGTTTTATGACTGTACTTTCTAAACCAGTGTAACTGTAACTGTCGTAAAAGCCCGTCTCAAGAAGCTTGACAGAATAAACACATGCACAGCCTTGATGCGCGCAGGCCAATCCTGCCACCGGTTCACCAAATGAAAGACTCTGGTTCTGTGTACCGGAAACACTGGGTGCAGATTCAAGAATATCCTCACAGAAGATGCAGCAGAAACATGTGGTGAAGTCCCAAGTGGAAGAAGGAGACAGAGGCCACCTTTGCGGACGGGTGAAGTCAAACTGAAAATAGCAGATAAGAAAAAGACATGGAAGCAATACATGGCAGCTAGCAACAGCTGAAGAAATGTGTGACATTCAGAACAAAAAAAAAAAAAAAAATGAATTTGGAGAAAAGTTGGAAAAGAATGCAACAGAAAACTAAAAACTGTTCTATAAGTTCCTCAGGAACATAAAGAAGCAGAAAGAGTGCCCGCTGAAATTCATGAGACAAGGAAGGGGCTCTGCTTACTACAACAAATGATGTCATGGACAGGTGGAAAGAATCCTTCTCCAAGCTCCTTGTTGTTGAGGGAAGTCATGACCCAGAACTGACGGACCTCGCTACTGAGAAGGAAAGTTTTTAAGAAAATTATAGGGAAGAGAAAAGTTGGTATGAAACAACATATAGTTTATGTTAGCTTTACAAAATCGATCACAATAAACAAACAAAAGACGTTGCGGCGGTTAGCCTTCATCAGCACATAAAGGACAACACTGTACATACACACAAATATGCTCTAACTATGAAGTGACTACATAGGACTCTAATGTATAAAATAAATGATACTCATCTGTGTCCCTGGCGAAAAAACTTCGTACAATGAAATGACGGTCAGCCTATATATCTCCAACCCGCGGGTGGGGACGAAAAAAGGGGCGGCTTAGAAGCCAAAAGCGTACACTGAGTGTCTAAGGAGGGGAGGGAGGGGTTGGCCTATAGGGCGTAACCGGGGTTGGGTTGTAGAAGGAAATACCCATGGTGTTGATAACATCAAAATGGAAGAATTGAAGGCAGCTGTCGGGAAGATTAGACTGATAGAGACGTCGGGCGATCTTTCTGGCACCCGAAGGTAGAAGAGAAGCGACTAAATGAAGTGAAGGTTCCATTTAGAAGACTTTGAGTAAAATTCTGTTCAACTATTGAGTGGGCAGTGAGTGGGTCTAGAGGTCGCCAATTGTGTGGGTCAGAAGTAGACTACAGGTGGGCTTGTAACGTCACCTGTTGCATCTTAACGGTTTCAATTGTTTGTTTGCAGGGTCTAATGATCGCCACCGACGCGGACTTCTCGACATCTGCTTGAAACTTGGTGACCAGCCCATTATCACTGACGGCTGTTCAGAAAGTGACCTATTAAACAACATCGTGAACACGGTGTCTCTCCTGGAAGGTGGGCTGCTCCAAGAAGTGGTGGAGACGGTGTCAGCTTTAACTGGTGGGCTCATTGGTGACTCTAGTCGTTGTGGACAAGAAGGTAGACAAGACGGCGGTTGTGCAAATGACCCGAAAGTACCACAAACGACACCGAAACCGCCGAAGACTTCCACCAGTGTGTTTGAGCCTGTGAAAACGACCGAGAAAGCTCTTCCACATGTGGATGTTCCAACAGTAAAAGAGGTTCCCACATGTGATCAAAAGCCGGCGTGTCCATCTAAAGTACAGGCCTGCGATGTGTGTGGGTGTTTGGGTGATATTGTAAATGGACTGACTCATGGTTTTGCTGGAGAGCTGACAGATGGGCTTACCAAGGGGTTAACAGAAGGACTCACAGCAGGATTAACTCTTGGGCTCACTAAGGGATTATCAGATGGACTTTCCCAAGGTTTATCCAGCGGGTTATCGGATGGATTGTCAGGCGGATTGGTGCAAGGATTGAACGAGGGTCTGACGAAAGGATTGGTCAATGGGTTGGCAGGCGGCTTGTCTGTAGGTCTAGCAGATGGTTTGACGACAGGGATTTCAAAGGGGTTGGCATCTGGATTGGCTGGGGGATTGATCCAAGGGTTATCAGAGGAATTAATCTCAGGTCTGAGCAAGGGATTAACCAAAGGGTTAACAAATGGCCTAACTAATGGATTATCAGGAGGTCTTACGACTGCACTAAGTGAAGGTCTGGCTAAAGGATTAACTGGCGGTCTATCTAGTTTAACTAGCGGCTTAGTCGGCGAGCTGGACAGTCTATCTAAGGGACTGACAGGTCTAACAGGGAATCTCTCAGACGGCTTGGCAAAGAATTTGATTCATGGTGTTACAGATCTGACTGGGGGGCTTCTTTCAGGGGGTTCAGTCAGTGGGCTTATTGGAGGAAACAGAAGTCTCCTCAATGGGCTTCTTGGAAATAAAGGTGACATCCTGGGTGGGGATAAGTCTGCAGGCCTTGACAGTGGACTTCTTGTCGATACAGTCGGAGGTCTTTTAGAAGAGTTGACTGGGAAGAAAGAGGGGCTGATTGGGGATATTCTAGGTGGGGACAAAGGTCTAGCTGCTGGGCTTCTTGGCAATACAACTGGAGGTCTAACTGATGGACTTGTGGGAATTGCAGATGGGCTTCTTGGAGGAGGAAAGGATGGGTTTGTTGGTGGGCTTCTTGGCA
This sequence comes from Candidula unifasciata, assembly GCA_905116865.2. Lineage (NCBI taxonomy): Eukaryota > Metazoa > Mollusca > Gastropoda > Stylommatophora > Geomitridae > Candidula > Candidula unifasciata. Next base: position 85,895 of record CAJHNH020002488.1, on the reverse strand, counting down.
ATGGAGGTGTCCTTGGTGGTATTTTAGGAGGAAAAAGTCTTCTTGGTGGACTTTCAGGAGCTTCAGAAGGACTTGATGGGTCTCTCGGAGAGAAAGACAGCCCCGCTGATGGACTTTTGGGACCTTCGCCTGGCGGTGGTCTTCTGGGAAGTCAAAGTCCAACAGGTAAGAGTTCAGTCAAAGTCCAACAGGTAAGAGTTCAGTCAAAGTCCAGCAGGTAAGAGTTCAGTCAAAGTCCAACAGGTAAGAGTTCAGAACCGTGGATTTATTTACTTTCAGTTTTCTGTACTTGTAAGAAGATACTGGGTTTTCGTAAAGGTTTTACTTTGAAACTGACGAAATAGTTGTCAAGAAAGTAAAACATAATAGTTAGGGACTATGTTTATTATTTAGTGTTCAAATATGAAATGTTCTGTGCATGCGACACTGTAGGGCGGTGGTACTCAGACTGACTTGGCTAGATAAAGCATCATAGTGTAGTCTACTAGGCCTTGACTGTAAAGATTTAGCCGAGTATTCCATAAAATAACAAGTTACAATGAACATGTCCAAACTGTTTTAAACGGCTGTAGGATCTGTGCACGCAACAATCAGGTTGTAGCACAGGACTAGTGTCCAGAACGGACGGACAACCAGAACTGTTCGCTGGAGTTTGCAGTGCTGAACGCCAAGAAGAGCAAATGGTTGCACTGGGTCGGTAGGATATGTTTGTGTTTGACTGACGTGCGTAAAGAAGCTTGATCAGTCGCTGTGTGTGTCAAACTTCTACATTTCGATTACGGTGGTTGGGGAAGAGGGGCGTACAGAAAAAAAAATGAAACAAGGGTAAATATCTCGAAAATCACCCCATCATGTCGGGCGCAAGATTTCATACAGGCTGCCCCGTGTTCTAGGGGTGTCACGTTTGGTTACTTTCACTCTACAAGCATTCCATATTCCACGATGAGAGTGGCCATCACGGTCTATTTTCAAAATAGATGAGACGAGACTCTCCTAATGCCGCGAAAGAGAGCTCCATACTTTCGTTTTGGGTCTCGAGCGAAGGGGAACCGCTTTTCCGCATGGTTTGTATATACAGCGAAGACGAAGAAACGCATAATCTAAAACTCATGCAACATTGGACAGCATGAATCGTAGCCGACACGAAACTTTCGTGCGACGTGACGGGGTGATTTTCGTGATGTGTACCGAACAAAGCAAGAGAACTATCAGTTAGGCATATAATGTGAATATCGTATATTATACACTTTTTCTTCTTCTTCGCTTGCAGTGGCTGTAAACTTAGGCGGAAAGTTCTCTTTGTTTGTTCACCTCAGGACTTTAGTTTTGTTGCAGTACCTGAGTGTTGCGAGTACATCCATTTAACAGATCTGACTTAATTGTATGCAGACTGTTGGTTCCTTGCCTCTCGGGCAGAGCTCTCCGACTTCAAAGTAACTTCAAGTTAGTCGACATTTAGTCTTTTGGGCGGAGCAGCCCCAGCGTTGACCAGTGGTTTGACGGGAGGTCTTTTGGGCGGACAAACAGATGCATTGACCAGTGGCTTAACGGGTGGTCTTTTGGGAGGACAAACAGATGCATTGACCAGTGGCTTGACCACATGCTTCTTGGGGAGGCAGTGATTCTATTCTTGTTTCCCCCACAATGGCACTCTGGAATCCCAACAGGAAAAAATAGTACTTAAAACCAGGGTACTATTCTGGCGGCACGCAGAACCAGCACCTTTAATTTTAAGTATTTATTTTAGCGGAACTGTAATATACATGTTATTCTGAGTACCGACACCATTTATTTTAGAGGGTGGAAAAAAAAAGCCGGATTAGGACAAACCTCAGAATCATATCATTGGATGTTAGCACATGTGGACATTACCTGGCCTAGCCACACGCTTTGGCGGGGACTGAATCAGTTGATGGTAACAGATGGCTGGGACTGAATCAGTTGATGGCAACATATGGCTGGGACTGAATCAGTTGATGGCAACAGATGGCTGGGAAGACTGAATCAGTTGATGGCAACATATGGCTGGGACTGAATCAGTTGATGGCAACAGATGGCTGGGACTGAATCAGTTGATGGTAACAGATGGCTGGGAGGACTGAATCAGTTGATGGCAAGATATGGCTGGGACTGAATCAGTTGATGGCAACATATGGCCGGGACTGAATCAGTTGATGGCAACATATGGCTGGGAGGACTGAATCAGTTGATGGTAACAGATGGCCGGGACTGAATCAGTTGATGGTAACAGATGGCTGGGACTGAATCAGTTGATGGCAACAGATGGCTGGGAGGACTGAATCAGTTGATGGCAACATTTGGCTGGGAGGACTGAATCAGTTGATGGCAACATATGGCTGGGAGGACTGAATCAGTTGATGGCAACATTTGGCTGGGAGGACTGAATCAGTTGATGGCAACATATGGCTGGGAGGACTGAATCAGTTGATGGCAACATATGGCTGGGACTGAATCAGTTGATGGCAACATATGGCTGGGAGTACTGAATCAGTTGATGGCAACATATGGCTGGGAGGACTGAATCAGTTGATGGCAAGATATGGCTGGGACTGAATCAGTTGATGGCAACATATGGCTGGGAGGACTGAATCAGTTGATGGTAACAGATGGCCGGGACTGAATCAGTTGATGGCAACATATGGCTGGGACTGAATCAGTTGATGGCAACAGATGGCCGGGACTGAATCAGTTGATGGTAACAGATGGCTGGGACTGAATCAGTTGATGGTAACATATGGCTGGGACTGAATCAGTTGATGGTAACAGATGGCTGGGACTGAATCAGTTGATGGCAACATATGGCTGGGACTGAATCAGTTGATGGTAACAGATGGCTGGGACTGAATCAGTCGATGGCAACATATGGCTGGGACTGAATCAGTTGATGGTAACAGATGGTTGGGACTGAATCAGTCGATGGCAACATATGGCTGGGACTGAATCAGTTGATGGTAACAGATGGTTGGGACTGAATCAGTTGATGGTAACAGATGGCCGGGACTGAATCAGTTGATGGCAACATATGGCTGGGACTGAATCAGTTGATGGTAACAGATGGCTGGGACTGAATCAGTTGATGGCAACATATGGCTGGGACTGAATCAGTTGATGGTAACAGATGGCTGGGACTGAATCAGTTGATGGTAACATATGGCTGGGACTGAATCAGTTGATGGCAACATATGGCTGGGACTGAATCAGTCGATGGCAACATATGGCTGGGACTGAATCAGTTGATGGCAACAGATGGCTGGGACTGAATCAGTTGATGGCAACATATGGCTGGGAGGACTGAATCAGTTGATGGCAACATATGGCTGGGACTGAATCAGTTGATGGCAACATATGGCTGGGAGGACTGAATCAGTTGATGGCAACATATGGCTGGGACTGAATCAGTTGATGGTAACAGATGGCTGGGACTGAATCAGTTGATGGTAACAGATGGCTGGGACTGAATCAGTTGATGGCAACATATGGCTGGGACTGAATCAGTTGATGGCAACATTTGGCTGGGACTGAATCAGTTGATGGTAACAGATGGCTGGGACTGAATCAGTTGATGGTAACAGATGGCTGGGACTGAATCAGTTGATGGTAACAGATGGCTGGGAGGACTGAATCAGTTGATGGTAACAGGTGGCTGGGAGGACTGAATCAGTTGATGGTAACATATGGCCGGGACTGAATCAGTTGATGGTAACAGATGGCTGGGACTGAATCAGTTGATGGTAACAGATGGCCGGGACTGAATCAGTTGATGGTAACATATTGCTGGGACTGAATCAGTTGATGGTAACAGATGGCTGGGACTGAATCAGTTGATGGTAACAGATGGCTGGACACAGTCAAACAATATTGTTAAATTCTTTAGAGCATGTGACCACCATGATTGCGTTTATTAATTGAGCTCGCGCGAAAAGTATGGCAGACAATAAATTTTTCATTCCTTATTTGTGCTGTTATTGGTAAAGCGTAACATTAATAATGCAGTGTGACATTATATACTATTGGTTACTCGAGAATTATCTTCTCTCACAGGTGACATCTTGAACGCTCTTGATAGTGCCTCTCCAGGAGATCTCGTGGGCGGAGCAATCAAACCTTTGACCAGTGGTTTGACAGGAGGTCTTTTGGGCGCAGCAATCAAACCTTTGACCAGTGGTTTGACAGGAGGCCTTCTGGGTAAAACAACCGCAGCTTTGACCAGTGGCTTGACGGGAGGTCTTTTGGGCGGAAAACCAGATGCACTGACCAGTGGTTTGACGGGAGGTCTTTTGGGCAAAGCAACCCCAGCGTTGACTAGTGGTTTGACGGGAGGTCTTTTAGGCGGAAAAACAGATGCATTGACCAGTGGCTTGACGGGTGGTCTTCTGGGCGAAGCAGCCACAGATTTGACCAGTGGTTTGACGGGAGGTCTTTTGGGTGGAAAACCAGATGAACTGACCAGTGGCTTAACGGGTGGTCTTTTGGGCGGAAAAACAGATGCATTGACCAGTGGCTTAACGGGTGCTCTTTTGGGCGGAAAAACAGATGCAATGACCAGTGGCTTGAAGGGTGGTCTTTTGGGCGGAGCAACCCCAGCGTTGACCAGTGGCTTGATAGGAGGCATTAAGGGTGGAGCAACCCCGGATTTGACGATTGGTTTGACAGGAGGTCTGGCGGGCGGAACAAACCCAGCTTTAACCAATGGTTTGACAGAAGGCATTGTCGGCGGAGCAACCCCAGCTTTGACCAGTGGTTTGACAGGGGGTCTGGCGGGCGGAACAAACCCAGCTTTAACCAATAGTTTGACAGAAGGCATTATCGGCGGAGCAACCCCAGCTTTGACCAGTGGTTTGACAGGAGGTCTGGCGGGCGGAGCAAACTCAGATTTGACCAGTGGCTTGACAAAAGGCCTAGTGGGTGGAGCAACCACAACAGCTTTGACAGGAGGTCTTGTCGGTGGAAAAAGTGATACGTCAAACAGTGGTCAAACAGCGGAAGGCGTTGTGGGTGGAAACACCGACGCATTGACTAGTGGCTTGACTGGAGGGCTTGGTGGAAACACGGACGCATTGACTAGTGGTTTGACAGGAGGGCTTGTAAATGGGGAGATGGATACTCTTAGGTTACCAGGTGGGTTTGTAGATGGAACACATGAAGCTTTGAAAAGTGGTTTGACGGGAGGAATTACAGGCGAGAATAAGGGCGGCGGATTGACAGACAGCTCGACTGGTAAACTTTTAGGAGGGACTACTGGTAGTGGATTGACCAGTAGTTCAGCTGGAGGTGGGACTACTGGTAGTGGATTGACCAGTAGTTCAGCTGGAGGTGGGACTACTGGTAGTGGATTGATAGGCAGTTCGACTGGAGGTGGGACTACTGGTAGTGGATTGACCAGTAGTTCAGCTGGAGGTGGGACTACTGGTAGTGGATTGACCAGTAGTTCAGCTGGAGGTGGGACTACTGGTAGTGGATTGACCAGTAGTTCAGCTGGAGGTGGGACTACTGGTAGTGGATTGATAGGCAGTTCGACTGGAGGTGGGACTACTGGTAGTGGATTGATAGGCAGTTCGATTGGAGGTGGAACTACTGGTAGTGGACTGACAGGTAGCTCAACTAGAGGAGGTTCTACTGCTAGTGGATTGACAGGTAGCTCAGCAGGAAAACTTATGGGCGGGACTGGTGGCAGTGGCTTGGCAGGCGGCACAAGTGGGAATTTTTTAGGCGGAACTAGTGGCGGTGGATTGACTGGAGGTCTGGCGAATGGCGCAACAAATGGTGGCCTGGTAGATGGGGAGAATCTAAGCAGTGCTTCTACAAATACTAAAGGCAGGACGTCTGGGCGTCTCCTTAGCCTACTCGGACGTCGTTGGTTACTGCGTTAACAGAACATGATACGGAAAGACATCCTCGAATTGACTGGTCAGATAGCTCACATCCTCGAATTGACTGGTCAGCTAGCTCTAACCGCATTACGTTTACTGCATGTGAATTGTCATGAAATAAATAAACATGTTTTAATATATTGCTCGTGTGTTTTCTAGTGTCTCCATAATTTATTCATTTAATGAGTCACTCATCATACTCTCTTCTTTCAATCCTTGATTATATGCTGTCTTCATTTTCCAGACACATACATACACACCCAGGTACTCACTACTAAATGTGCACATTCACATATATTGTGTTCACGTCGCCGTTTCCAGATCGTCTCAGATCCTAGGATCAATGACATTCAACTCAAGTGAGTTGACAGAAAATGACCGCGGTGTACCTCAATAAACCAATGTTTGGATAAAACGTCAATTAGCGCGACCCTACAAGGAAGTGGCGGTCACTGGCGCCTGAAGGTCAACCCGGAGCTTGTCTCTGATGTGTAATTACGGTCTGCGGGGGAATGAAAACGTTTTCAGGCAGACATTATACAATGGTCCACGGACACTGTCGTTAGCTGTCCGGAGGTTGACCACTCCCACGGACGTCAGACAGCTCTTCATACGATGTGCAGGTTACGAGAGTAGCCATCTATGGACTCTCGTATGTTGTGATTAGTCTATACTGGGATTAACTGCCCATGGTAACATCCAGACAGCACAGCAAGAAAGATAAGTGTACACACGCACGGAAATCAGTTTTCAATGGCACAAACGTATGTCGTAACAACTAAACACGTTTGCTTGAATGTGATGTCAGACCGAAAGTCATAGATATCGCAGCCTAGCTGTAAACCGCAACAAAACGTGCAAACCAACCATGTAAGTTAGACTGGAGAAGTAGACAAATCATATTTGCATACAGATGATCTGTCCCCTTTATTCTGAGAATTTCGCCATAAATCACATCTCGGCAGCAGTAAGTCCGTCTCTCGCCAAAAATGTCTGCGCAGTAAATTTGTGATGACATCATTGAAGCACTCTATTGCTGTTAAGTGAACCAGATGCTGTACGCTTTAATGTAGCGCCGGAAGTATATTCACGTCAGTAGAGAGAGTGAGAGAGAGAGAGAGAGAGAGAGAGAGAGAGAGAGAGAGAGAGAGAGAGAGAGAGAGAGAGAGAGAGAGAGAGAGAGAGAGAGAGAGAGAGAGAAAACAATTGAATGGATCATACTGTAGAGCTTGGTCCATCAGAAGTCAAACTCTAGCTATTTACATATATCAGATTTTCTAACAATTTTAATTTTGCAATATAGAAATTAATAAACAAAATGCTATCAACAATTAGTGCGGTCCTTTGGCTTACAGGTTAGTGAAGTCATTTCACAATTCAATTCCCGACGTGCCATGGCATGCTACTTTGATTAGCATTTTTTTTTTGTTCAAACTGACTTTTGATCACAATGTTGTGACTAGGATACAGATAAGTCGTGCCTTGGTATACGTCCGCTTTATAACAAGTCCAATTTGGTATACGACCTGTTTAGACATGAACATTTTTTTGTCTGGTACACGACATATTTGTTTGTTCAGGACTTGCTTGCTAGAATTTGTCAGCCTCAGTCGTGGCTAAGTGGGGAAAAGAGACGGGAAACTGTAAGGAAAAAAAAAAAAGACAGAAGAAGAAAACACCAGAATAGTGTGTGTGTTTTTTTTTTTTTTAAGGAAAGGAACTAACCTTTTAACTAATTGAAAAAAAAAATCAATGGACATACAAAAGGACTTATATTTGCGTTTTAAAGATTAAACCAGTGTTTCTCAGTTTTTCTTAGTTGCGGCGCCTTTTTCAGTTAAAATATGTCCACAACTCCCTAACCTAAGTAAAAACATGACTATTCGTATGTAAGTGATAAAAAAAAAAAAAATTTTTTTTTAAACTTGTGTATCTTCGCGGCAAACAGTTTAGGAATCATGGGATTATAACAAAGCATCTGACAAGGTTAAACATGAAGAGATGATACAAATGTTGGAAGACATCAATATTTACTGGAACCAAGTAGCAGCATTTAAAGTGGGAAACAGATTGTGTACTTTTGGACAGATAAAGCAAGGAGTAAGACAGGAATGTTTCTTATCCCCAGACCTTCCTTCTCTATATAGCGAAATAATTTTGAGGGGAATTAAAGAGAATGCAGTAGTAAGAGTTGGAGGATACAATATAAACAATTTACGTTACGCAGACGATAATTTTGATAGCTAAAAATGCAACTGATTTACAACAACTGCTGGATATTGTGGGGATGGAGAGCGCTAAGAAAGGACTTTCATTGAATTTTAGGCAAACGGAAGTAATGGTTATATCAAAGAAGAAGATAACTCCATGTTGTGATATCTCAATTGAAGGGAAAAGACTTAACCAGGTCAATAAATTCAAATATCTGACAGCAATCATATTTTCAGATGGAAAATGTGTCACAGAGATTAAAAGCATAATAGGTCAAGTGAAAGCTACATTTCAGATAATTAAAAAATATCTTATGAAATAAATCGCTCTAATTAAATGTCAGAAAGATGGTGCTAAAATGTGACCTAGAACCTGCTTTGCTGTATGTCAGCGAATCTTGGAATGTCAGTGAACAAATTAGAAAGAATTTGGAAGCAACAGGGATGTGGTTTTTGAGACGAATACCTTAGACAGCCAGATTAACTAACAACGATTGCTTGAAAGAAGCTAATGAAAGTAAAACTCTGTACACTACAATAAGAAAGAGCCACATAATAAAAAGAGAGACTAAAGAACATGAAGGCAACTGGAAAGATCAGTGGAAAAGGGGGTAGAGGCAGACCAAGAGAGTTGATGCTGGATAGGCTAAAATGATGGCATGGAGGGATAAGAGAGCTGTTCCAGTCAACCAGGGATCGTGATCTGTGGAGACGCATGAGTGCCTACACCAGTTGACAAGGCACATGATGATGATTCTCCTTTCAAACAATAACATTTTTTCTCTTCTCAGTACCATCCTAGTAAACTCCAGACTTTTCTCTTCTCAGTACCATCCTAGTAAACTCCAGACTTTTCTCTTCTCAGTACCATCCTAGTAAACTCCAGACTTTTCTCTTCTCAGTACCATCCTAGTAAACTCCAGACTTTTCTCTTCTCAGTACCATCCTAGTAAACTCCAGACTTTTCTCTTCTCAGTACCATCCTAGTAAACTCCAGACTTTTCTCTTCTCAGTACCATCCTAGTAAACTCCAGACTTTTCTCTTCTCAGTACCATCCTAGTAAACTCCAGACTTTTCTCTTCTCAGTACCATCCTAGTAAACTCCAGACTTTTCTCTTCTCAGTACCATCCTAGTAAACTCCAGACTTTTCTCTTCTCAGTACCATCCTAGTAAACAGACTTTTCTCTTCTCAGTACCATCCTAGTAAACTCCAGACTTTTCTCTTCTCAGTACCATCCTAGTAAACTCCAGACTTTTCTCTTCTCAGTACCATCCTAGTAAACTCCAGACTTTTCTCAGTAAGACAGAGAGGAGTTGAAGTTTCATCGAATTACTTCGGTATTTATGTATCTAAATATTAGGCAGCGTTGCTTTTTATATGAAAGGATTAATCATTATACCCCGGAACAGATTTAGGGGGGGGGGGGCGCCACAGAGTTATTATTGTTACCTGACGCCATGTGCTACAATCATCACAAATATCAAGGCCGACTTGAAGGCAGAGAGGAGACAGAGCCAGCTAGATGAGATGACACCCTAGCCCATTCTCTCACTCATACAGCCAAGGACAACACCCAAGGACCACACTTGGTTCCAGAATAGATCTATTTAATTGTATGTGATACAGACACAGGTTCAGGTTTCAGTGGCAACATCCTCCACACACAGTCCATGTAGCAATGACATAATAAATAGCATAAACAAAGGGCAGACAGCATACAGATGTCCCTGCTGGGCACAGCAGATGGCAACCGTGAACACATGAACACCAGTCATCTCTTACAGCAATAAATTAATGACAGCAATATTTGTGCAAAAGCTTCTATCATACATGTAACATACACTCAACATACTTGAAATGCTGACTTTTCCCAGCTGTAATCTTAGCTTCCCCGTTCCAACAATAACGATACAGATTCTGTCAGTTCCCCTCATCACCATACAGAAGCTGTTAGGTTCCCCTCATCACCATACAGAATCTGTTAGGTTCCCCTCATCACCATACAGAATCTGTTAGGTTCCCCTCATCACGATACAGAATCTGTTAGGTTTCCCTCGTCACCATACAGAATCTGTTAGGTTCCCCTAGTCACCCTACAGGACCTGTTAGGTTCCCCTAGTCACCCTACAGGACCTGTTAGGTTCCCCTCATCACCATACAGAATCTGTTAGGTTCCCCTCATCACCATACAGAATCTGTTAGGTTCCCCTCGTCACCATACATAAGCTGAGGTTCCCCTCGTCACCATACAGAAGCAGTTAGGTTCCCCTCGTCACCATACAGAATATGTTAGGTTCCCCTCGTCACCATACAGAATCTGTTAGGTTCCCCTCGTCACCATACAGAATCTGTTAGGTTCCCCTCGTCACCATACATAAGCTGAGGTTCCCCTCGTCACCATACAGAAGCAGTTAGGTTCCCCTCGTCACCATACAGAATCTGTTAGGTTCCCCTCGTCACCATACAGAATCTGTTAGGTTCCCCTCGTCACCATACAGAATCTGTTAGGTTCCCCTCGTCACCATACAGAATCTGTTAGGTTCCCCTCGTCACCATACATAATCTGTTAAGTTAACCTCGTCATCCTACAGAATCTGTTAGGTTCCCCTTGTCACCCTACAGAATCTGTTAGGTTCCCCTCATCACCATACAGAATCTGTTAGGTTCCCCTCATCACCATATGTGATCTGTTAGGTTAACCTCATCACCATACAGAATCTGTTAGGTTAACCTCATCACCATACAGAATCTGTTAGGTTAACCTCATCACCATATGTGATCTGTTAGATTCCCAACACCAAATATGTTCTGTTAGGTTCACCTCGTCACAATACGTGCTGTTAGGTTGCCACTCCATCCATGTTGCCACCACCAGGGGTTACTACAGACAGGCAGTGCTGTGCCTTTCATAAAGCCAAGAGTCGTGTAGGGCACATGACTTCATCAACCGACAATAACTGTATGAGGACACTCTACTTGACACAAACCATGACATTGCACTACATTATCTGATATTACATATGGATCATAAAGACATACAAAATAATAAGCTTTGAATAATATAGGGAAAAGACATGCCTTCCCCCTAAAATGCTGAATGGACATAAAGAAACACTGGGCAATCAATAAATAAAGAATAAATTTACATACAAGATAAAGGCATGTGAGCCGGACATGCCCACAAATGTACAAGCTACCACAAACAAGTGGAGATAATCATAGTGACACCAGTAAGTGCAAGAACAAAACAGGAAGCATACTGTGGCCATCCAATTTTCTGGTTAAAGGTGTACTCCATGAGCAGACAGCAACATAAAAAGACAGTGAGCTTTTTCTATCTGAAGATGATACATAATAAATGAGACCAAGACACTGAGCTCTGTCTGTCCTAAGATGATACATGATAATGAGACCAAGACACTGAGCTTTGTCTGTCTAGTTGAAATATGATGAACGAGACCAAAACAGTGAGCTCTGACTGTCCCAAGATGATTCATGATAATGAATGAGACTAAGACACAGTGAGCTCTGTCAGTCCCAAGATGATAGATGACAATGAATGAGATCAAGACACTGAGCTCTGTCTGTCCCAAGATAATACACGATAATGAATGGGGAAAAAAAAGACAGTGAGCTCTGTCTGTCCCAAAATGATACGCGACAATAAATGAGAAAAAGACAGTGAGCTCTGTCTGTCCCAAAATGATACGCAACAATAAATGAGAAAAAGACAGTGAGCTCTGTTTGTCCCAGAATGACAAATGATAATGAATGAGACCAAGACACAGTGAGCTCTGTCTGTCCCAAGATGATACATGATAATGAATGAGATTAAGACACAGTGAGCTGTCTGTCCCAAGATGATACATGATAATGAATGAGACCAAGACACAGTGCCCTCTTGTCTGTCCCAAGATGACACATGATAATGAATGAGACTAAGACACAGTGAGTTATGTCTGTCCCAAGATGATATATCTTAATGAATGAGACTAAGACACAGTGAGCTCTGTCTGTCCCAAGATGATACATGACAATGAATGAGACCAAGACACAGTGAGTTATGTCTGTCCCAAGATGATACATGATAATGAATGAGACCAAGACACAGTGAGCTCTGTCTGTCCCAAGATGATACATGATAATGAATGAGACCAAGACACAGTGAGCTCTGTCTGTCCCAAGATGATACATGATAATGAATGAGACCAAGACACAGTGAGCTCTGTCTGTCCCAAGATGATACATGATAATGAATGAGACCAAGACAGTGAGCTCTGTCTGTCCCAAGATGATACATGATAATGAATGAGACCAAGACACAGTGAGCTCTGTCTGTCCTTAGATGATACATGATAATGAATGAGACCAAGACACAGTGAGCTCTGTCTGTCCCAAGATGATACATGATAATGAATGAGACTAAGACACAGTGAGCTCTATCTGTCCCAAGATGATACATGATAATGAATGAGACTAAGACACAGTGAGCTCTGTCTATCCCAAGATAATAATGAATGAGACCAAGACACCGTGAGCTGTCTATCCCAAGATAATAATGAATGAGACCAAGACACAGTGAGCTGTCTATCCCAAGATAATAATGAATGAGACCAAGACACAGTGAACTCTGTCCCCAGATGATACATGATAATGAATGATATCAAGACATTCAGCTTTGTCTGTCTCAAGATGATACACGATAATGAATGAAAAAAAAGACAGTGAGCTGTCTGTCCCAAGATGATACGTGATAATGAATGAGACCAAGACACTGAGATTTGTCTGTCTCTAGATGATACATGATAAAGAATGAGACTAAGACACAGTGAGCTCTGTCAGTCCCAAGATGATACATGACAATGAATGAGACCAAGACACTGAGCTCTGTCTGTCCCAAGATGATACACGATAATGAATGGAAAAAAGACTGAGCTCTGTCTGTCCCAAGATGATACACGATAATGAATGGGAGAAAAAAAGACTGAGCTCTGTCTTACCCAAAATGATACACGATAATGAATGGGAAAAAAAAGACAGCTCTGTCTGTCCCAAGATGATACACAATAATGAATGAAAAAAAAGACAGTGAGCTCTGTCTGTCCCAAAATGATACGCGATAATAAATGAAAAAAAGACAGTGAGCTCTGTTTGTCCCAAAATGACAAATGATAATGAATGAGACTAAGACACAGTCAGCTCTGTCTGTCCCAAGATAATACATGTACAATATGGATCAACATAGGATGGCCTGTTTGCTATAGAATCCGCATCATGAGCCACACTAATAAGCGTGGGTGGTCACGGCTTGAAATCTCACACATTTTACACCACATCTGCTTTCTGTCCTGAATATACTATTTGTTTTTAATTTTGAAAGTTTATTTTGCTCAAATAGTCACACACAAAAGTTTGTGACTGTTTACATCTGCCTCTAAAAAACTATTAAAAAGCAATCCCATTCATTGTTCTATCCATCCATAGTATTCTTTGCTTTGCCCTCAGACTGAACACGATGTCTGTTCTACATATTTTCCTCGCTAAAACTGTCTGCCTTTTCATTGGTGTTTTGGATCTTGTAAACGGTTACATTTGTTACACAGATTGCTCTTCTAATCTCTACAAGGCATTACACCAGATGTGCTTGTTCCAAAATTAATGAACCTGCCAGACAATTGTACATTTACTTTATGTTAGATTGTGGTATTTCGGTTTTTCCTGAGACAGCCCTGTTTTGCTGTTTGTAGGGCTAAGCCTATCTGCTGTTTAGCTGACTGTGTACAATTAAAGCATGCACTAAATGCTGCAGAACCTGTTCACTGCAATACCATTTCATCAACACATGTCATTTTATTGAGGTTATATTCTCTGTCGACTTCATTTCTCAATGCTGACTATAGCGTAGAAAATGTCCTAACATTACACAACCATGCTGCATGCACACTTCACATGCTTGGCTGGTATTGATCTGCTCAAGGATCCATTTGCATGGTCACATGTTTCCAATGTGTTCTACGCACATCTAAGGTCTTTTCTATAGCACTGGAGATTCAAGCATTTGTATGTTGATATGTCTCAGTTTACCAAAAGACTATAGTCAAGACTGTTAGACAAAGGTCATTATTTACTATTCTCAAATACTACTTTTAAATTAGTTTTTGCTTTGTACAATATTTACATATCTTCAATGAATACTGGACACACCAGGTTGATTACGATGTTCTTCCCCATAAATCTGGTCAGTTCAATGGACAAGTAGTAACCACAAGCATGTATCAGTTTCATTACCACAATACACTCACTGTCAAACACTTAGGCATGGCACATACATGATGCAAACACATGATTCATTAAAACAAAGCAAACATCAGTTTTTCCCCCCAAAACAAAATAAATATTTGTATCTACAAAAACACACATTAGATAAAGTAAACACAAATAAGTGTCTCAATATTCAATGGTATTACATTACACAGGTTCAGTGAAAACATTCAGACATGAAAACCTTGGCAGACAACACCCAGCACCTCTCAGACTTGGAAAAGTCTTGGCAGACACCATTCAACAATCTCAGGCATGTGAAAGTCTTGGCAGACACCATGAAAACGATTCAGGCAGTGAAAGTCTTCGACAGGACACCATTCAACAATCTCAGACTTGTGAAAGTCTTGGCAGACACCATTCAACAATCTCAGGCATGTGAAAGTCTTGGCAGACACCATTCAACAATCTCAGACATGTGAAAGTCTTGCCCAGACAGACACCATGTGAAAGTCACACAATTCTCAGACATGTGAAAGTCTTGGCAGACACCATTCAACAATCTCAGACATGTGAAAGTCTTGGCAGACACCATTCAACAATCTCAGACATGTGAAAGTCTTGGCAGACACCATTCAACAATCTCAGACTTGTGAAAAGTCTTGGCAGACACCATTCAACAATCTCAGACATGTGAACAGTCTTGGCAGACACCATTCAACAATCTCAGACTTGTGAAAGGTCTTGGCAGACACCATTCAACAATCTCAGACTTGTGAAAAGTCTTGGCAGACACCATTCAACAATCTCAGACTTGTGAAAAGTCTTGGCAGACAGCAATCAGAATAAATCAGATGTGAAAATGTTGGCAGACAATATTCAGCTCATATTAGATTTGAAAATCATAGAAAATAATAACAAACCTTTTTTTTCCCCATTTGTAATGATTCAAACTGCCAAACCAAACCATATCTGTTACACAAATAAATAAACATGTAGAATACACAGTCCAGAATACAAACAGGAATTTAGCCAGCAAAGTAACAAATGAAGGGCTGACAAAGCAAAGAGACTAGCTTACATGGATTATTGTATATCTTAAATAAAGCACTGGAACATCTTGGAAAAGGTACTGTTCAACACAAATGCAGATATCAAACACACACACTGTAGTACTGTTTCAGCTACTGGTGGGAATCTTTGGTGACAGTTTGAAGATAAGAGTGAATGGAATCAAGTACAGTTCTGAGAGAGACTAAACATGGAACCTGTGTGTGTACCAGTCACAAGTGTGAATGGAATCAAGTACAGTTCTGAGAGAGACTAAACATGGAACCTGTGTGTGGTGTGTGTACCAGTCCAAAGTCACAAGTGTGAAAGCAAGTCACAAGTACAGTTCTGAGAGAGACTAAAACATGGAACCTGTGTGTGTACCAGTCACGAGTGTGAAAGCAATCAAGTACAGTTCTGAGAGAGACTAACATGGAACCTGTGTGTGTACCAGTCACAGTGTGAAAGCAATCAAGTACAGTTCTGAGAGAGACTAAACATGGAAACCCTGTGTGTGAACCAGTCACAAGTGTGTCCAAGTACAGTTCTGAGTCACAAGTGTGTGTGTGTGTGTAAGCAAAGTGTGAAAGCAAAGTACAGTTCTGAGAGAGACTAAACATGGAACCTGTGTGTGTACCAGTCACAANGTGTGTGTGTACCAGTCACAAGTGTGAAAGCAATCAAGTACAGTTCTGAGAGAGACTAAACATGGAACCTGTGTGTGTGTACCAGTCACAAGTGTGAAAGCAATCAAGTACAGTTCTGAGAGAGACTAAACATGGAACCTGTGTGTGTGTGTGTACCAGTCACAAGTGTGAAAGCAATCAAGTACAGTTCTGAGAGAGACTAAACATGGAACCTGTGTGTGTGTGTGTGGTGTACCAGTCACAAGTGTGAAAGCAATCAAGTACAGTTCTGAGAGAGACTAAACATGGAACCTGTGTGTGTGTGTGTGTGTGTACCAGTCACAAGTGTGAAAGCAATCAAGTACAGTTCTGAGAGAGACTAAACATGGAACCTGTGTGTGTGTGTGTACCAGTCACAAGTGTGAAAGCAATCAAGTACAGTTCTGAGAGAGACTAAACATGGAACCTGTGTGTGTGTGTGTACCAGTCACAAGTGTGAAAGCAATCAAGTACAGTTCTGAGAGAGACTAAACATGGAACCTGTGTGTGTGTGTGTGTACCAGTCACAAGTGTGAAAGCAATCAAGTACAGTTCTGAGAGAGACTAAACATGGAACCTGTGTGTGTGTACCAGTCACAAGTGTGAAAGCAATCAAGTACAGTTCTGAGAGAGACTAAACATGGAACCTGTGTGTGTGTACCAGTCACAAGTGTGAAAGCAATCAAGTACAGTTCTGAGAGAGACTAAACATGGAACCTGTGTGTGTGTACCAGTCACAAGTGTGAAAGCAATCAAGTACAGTTCTGAGAGAGACTAAACATGGAACCTGTGTGTGTGTACCAGTCACAAAGTGTGAAAGCAATCAAGTACAGTTCTGAGAGAGACTAAACATGGAACCTGTGTGTGTGTGTGTGTACCAGTCACAAGTGTGAAAGCAATCAAGTACAGTTCTGAGAGAGACTAAACATGGAACCTGTGTGTGTGTGTGTGTGTACCAGTCACAAGTGTGAAAGCAATCAAGTACAGTTCTGAGAGAGACTAAACATGGAACCTGTGTGTGTGTGTGTGTACCAGTCACAAGTGTGAAAGCAATCAAGTACAGTTCTGAGAGAGACTAAACATGGAACCTGTGTGTGTGTGTGTGTGTACCAGTCACAAGTGTGAAAGCAATCAAGTACAGTTCTGAGAGAGACTAAACATGGAACCTGTGTGTGTGTGTGTACCAGTCACAAGTGTGAAAGCAATCAAGTACAGTTCTGAGAGAGACTAAACATGGAACCTGTGTGTGTGTGTGTGTACCAGTCACAAGTGTGAAAGCAATCAAGTACAGTTCTGAGAGAGACTAAACATGGAACCTGTGTGTGTGTGTGTACCAGTCACAAGTGTGAAAGCAATCAAGTACAGTTCTGAGAGAGACTAAACATGGAACCTGTGTGTGTGTGTACCAGTCACAAGTGTGAAAGCAATCAAGTACAGTTCTGAGAGAGACTAAACATGGAACCTGTGTGTGTGTGTGTGTGTACCAGTCACAAGTGTGAAAGCAATCAAGTACAGTTCTGAGAGAGACTAAACATGGAACCTGTGTGTGTCACAAGTGTGAACCAGTCACAAGGTTGTGAAAGCAATCAAGTACAGTTCTGAGAGAGACTAAACATGGAACCTGTGTGTGTGTGTGTTGTGGTACCAGTCACAAGTGTGAAAGCAATCAAGTACAGTTCTGAGAGAGACTAAACATGGAACCTGTGTGTGTACCAGTCACAAGTGTGAAAGCAATCAAGTACAGTTCTGAGAGAGACTAAACATGGAACCTGTGTGTGTGTGTGTGTACCAGTCACAAGTGTGAAAGCAATCAAGTACAGTTCTGAGAGAGACTAAACATGGAACCTGTGTGTGTGTGTGTGTTACCAGTCACAAGTGTGACCAGTCACAAGTGTGAAAGCAATCAAGTACAGTTCTGAGAGAGACTAAACATGGAACCTGTGTGTGTGTGTGTGTACACACAAGTGTGAAAGCAATCAAGTACAGTTCTGAGAGAGACTAAACATGGAACCTGTGTGTGTGTGTGTGTACAGTCACAAGTGTGAAAGCAATCAAGTACAGTTCTGAGAGAGACTAAACATGGAACCTGTGTGTGTGTGTGTGTGTGTACCAGTCACAAGTGTGAAAGCAATCAAGTACAGTTCTGAGAGAGACTAAACATGGAACCTGTGTGTGTGTACCAGTCACAAGTGTGAAAGCAATCAAGTACAGTTCTGAGAGAGACTAAACATGGAACCTGTGTGTGTACCAGTCACAAGTGTGAAAGCAATCAAGTACAGTTCTGAGAGAGACTAAACATGGAACCTGTGTGTGTACCAGTCACAAGTGTGAAAGCAATCAAGTACAGTTCTGAGAGAGACTAAACATGGAACCTGTGTGTGTGTGTGTGTACCAGTCACAAGTGTGAAAGCAATCAAGTACAGTTCTGAGAGAGACTAAACATGGAACCTGTGTGTGTACCAGTCACAAGTGTGAAAGCAATCAAGTACAGTTCTGAGAGAGACTAAACATGGAACCTGTGTGTGTGTGTGTGTACCAGTCACAAGTGTGAAAGCAATCAAGTACAGTTCTGAGAGAGACTAAACATGGAACCTGTGTGTGTACCAGTCACAAGTGTGAAAGCAATCAAGTACAGTTCTGAGAGAGACTAAACATGGAACCTGTGTGTGTGTACCAGTCACAAGTGTGAAAGCAATCAAGTACAGTTCTGAGAGAGACTAAACATGGAACCTGTGTGTGTGTACCAGTCACAAGTGTGAAAGCAATCAAGTACAGTTCTGAGAGAGACTAAACATGGAACCTGTGTGTGTGTACCAGTCACAAGTGTGAATGGAACCAAGTACAGTTCTGAGAGAGACTAAACATGGAACCTGTGTGTGTGTACCAGTCACAAGTGTGAAAGCAATCAAGTACAGTTCTGAGAGAGACTAAACATGGAACCTGTGTGTGTGTACCAGTCACAAGTGTGAATGCAACCAAGTACAGTTCTGAGAGAGACTAAACATGGAACCTGTGTGTGTGTACCAGTCACAAGTGTGAAAGCAATCAAGTACAGTTCTGAGAGAGACTAAACATGGAACCTGTGTGTGTGTGTGTGTACCAGTCACAAGTGTGAAAGCAATCAAGTACAGTTCTGAGAGAGACTAAACATGGAACCTGTGTGTGTGTGTACCAGTCACAAGTGTGAAAGCAATCAAGTACAGTTCTGAGAGAGACTAAACATGGAACCTGTGTGTGTGTACCAGTCACAAGTGTGAAAGCAATCAAGTACAGTTCTGAGAGAGACTAAACATGGAACCTGTGTGTGTGTGTACCAGTCACAAGTGTGAAAGCAATCAAGTACAGTTCTGAGAGAGACCATGGAACCTGTGTGTGTACAGTCACAAGTGTGAAAGCAATCAAGTACAGTTCTGAGAGAGACTAAACATGGAACCTGTGTGTGTGTACCAGTCACAAGTGTGAAAGCAATCAAGTACAGTTCTGAGAGAGACTAAACATGGAACCTGTGTGTGTGTGTGTGTACCAGTCACAAGTGTGAAAGCAATCAAGTACAGTTCTGAGAGAGACTAAACATGGAACCTGTGTGTGTGTACCAGTCACAAGTGTGAAAGCAATCAAGTACAGTTCTGAGAGAGACTAAACATGGAACCTGTGTGTGTGTACCAGTCACAAGTGTGAAAGCAATCAAGTACAGTTCTGAGAGAGACTAAACATGGAACCTGTGTGTGTGTACCAGTCACAAGTGTGAATGGAACCAAGTACAGTTCTGAGAGAGACTAAACATGGAACCTGTGTGTGTGTACCAGTCACAAGTGTGAAAGCAATCAAGTACAGTTCTGAGAGAGACTAAACATGGAACCTGTGTGTGTGTACCAGTCACAAGTGTGAATGGAACCAAGTACAGTTCTGAGAGAGACTAAACATGGAACCTGTGTGTGTGTACCAGTCACAAGTGTGAAAGCAATCAAGTACAGTTCTGAGAGAGACTAAACATGGAACCTGTGTGTGTGTACCAGTCACAAGTGTGAAAGTCAAGTACAGTTCTGAAGAGACTAAACATGGAACCTGTGTGTGTGTACCAGTCACAAGTGTGAAAGCAATCAAGTACAGTTCTGAGAGAGACTAAACATGGAACCTGTGTGTGTGTACCAGTCACAAGTGTGAAAGCAATCAAGTACAGTTCTGAGAGAGACTAAACATGGAACCTGTGTGTGTACCAGTCACAAGTGTGAAAGCAATCAAGTACAGTTCTGAGAGAGACTAAACATGGAACCTGTGTGTGTACCAGTCACAAGTGTGAAAGCAATCAAGTACAGTTCTGAGAGAGACTAAACATGGAACCTGTGTGTGTACAGTCACCAAGTGTGAAAGCAATCACACAGTGTGAAAGCAATCAAGTACAGTTCTGAGAGAGACTAAACATGGAACCTGTGTGTGTGTGTGTGTGTACCAGTCACAAGTGTGAAAGCAATCAAGTACAGTTCTGAGAGAGACTAAACATGGAACCTGTGTGTGTGTGTGTGTACCAGTCACAAGTGTGAAAGCAATCAAGTACAGTTCTGAGAGAGACTAAACATGGAACCTGTGTGTGTGTGTGTGTACCAGTCACAAGTGTGAAAGCAATCAAGTACAGTTCTGAGAGAGACTAAACATGGAACCTGTGTGTGTGTGTGTGTACCAGTCACAAGTGTGAAAGCAATCAAGTACAGTTCTGAGAGAGACTAAACATGGAACCTGTGTGTGTGTGTGTGTACCAGTCACAAGTGTGAAAGCAATCAAGTACAGTTCTGAGAGAGACTAAACATGGAACCTGTGTGTGTGTGTGTGTACCAGTCACAAGTGTGAAAAGCAATCAAGTACAGTTCTGAGAGAGACTAAACATGGAACCTGTGTGTGTGTGTGTGTGTACCAGTCACAAGTGTGAAAGCAATCAAGTACAGTTCTGAGAGAGACTAAACATGGAACCTGTGTGTGTGTGTGTGTACCAGTCACAAGTGTGAAAGCAATCAAGTACAGTTCTGAGAGAGACTAAACATGGAACCTGTGTGTGTGTGTGTGTACCAGTCACAAGTGTGAAAGCAATCAAGTACAGTTCTGAGAGAGACTAAACATGGAACCTGTGTGTGTGTGTGTGTACCAGTCACAAGTGTGAAAGCAATCAAGTACAGTTCTGAGAGAGACTAAACATGGAACCTGTGTGTGTGTGTACCAGTCACAAGTGTGAAAGCAATCAAGTACAGTTCTGAGAGAGACTAAACATGGAACCTGTGTGTGTGTGTGTGTACCAGTCACAAGTGTGAAAGCAATCAAGTACAGTTCTGAGAGAGACTAAACATGGAACTGTGTGTGTGTGTGTGTACCAGTCACAAGTGTGAAAGCAATCAAGTACAGTTCTGAGAGAGACTAAACATGGAACCTGTGTGTGTGTGTGTGTACCAGTCACAAGTGTGAAAGCAATCAAGTACAGTTCTGAGAGAGACTAAACATGGAACCTGTGTGTGTGTACCAGTCACAAGTGTGAAAGCAATCAAGTACAGTTCTGAGAGAGACTAAACATGGAACCTGTGTGTGTGTACCAGTCACAAGTGTGAAAGCAATCAAGTACAGTTCTGAGAGAGACTAAACATGGAACCTGTGTGTGTGTACCAGTCACAAGTGTGAAAGCAATCAAGTACAGTTCTGAGAGAGACTAAACATGGAACCTGTGTGTGTGTACCAGTCACAAGTGTGAAAGCAATCAAGTACAGTTCTGAGAGAGACTAAACATGGAACCTGTGTGTGTGTACCAGTCACAAGTGTGAAAGCAATCAAGTACAGTTCTGAGAGAGACTAAACATGGAACCTGTGTGTGTGTACCAGTCACAAGTGTGAAAGCAATCAAGTACAGTTCTGAGAGAGACTAAACATGGAACCTGTGTGTGTGTACCAGTCACAAGTGTGAAAGCAATCAAGTACAGTTCTGAGAGAGACTAAACATGGAACCTGTGTGTGTGTACCAGTCACAAGTGTGAAAGCAATCAAGTACAGTTCTGAGAGAGACTAAACATGGAACCTGTGTGTGTGTACCAGTCACAAGTGTGAAAGCAATCAAGTACAGTTCTGAGAGAGACTAAACATGGAACCTGTGTGTGTGTACCAGTCACAAGTGTGAAAGCAATCAAGTACAGTTCTGAGAGAGACTAAACATGGAACCTGTGTGTGTGTACCAGTCACAAGTGTGAAAGCAATCAAGTACAGTTCTGAGAGAGACTAAACATGGAACCTGTGTGTGTGTACCAGTCACAAGTGTGAAAGCAATCAAGTACAGTTCTGAGAGAGACTAAACATGGAACCTGTGTGTGTGTACCAGTCACAAGTGTGAAAGCAATCAAGTACAGTTCTGAGAGAGACTAAACATGGAACCTGTGTGTGTGTACCAGTCACAAGTGTGAAAGCAATCAAGTACAGTTCTGAGAGAGACTAAACATGGAACCTGTGTGTGTGTACCAGTCACAAGTGTGAAAGCAATCAAGTACAGTTCTGAGAGAGACTAAACATGGAACCTGTGTGTGTGTACCAGTCACAAGTGTGAAAGCAATCAAGTACAGTTCTGAGCAATAAACAAACCTGTACCAGTCACAAGTGTGAAAGCAATCAAGACAGTTCTGAGAGAGACTAAACATGGAACCTGTGTGTGTGTGTACCAGTCACAAGTGTGAAAGCAATCAAGTACAGTTCTGAGAGAGACTAAACATGGAACCTGTGTGTGTGTACCAGTCACAAGTGTGAAAGCAATCAAGTACAGTTCTGAGAGAGACTAAACATGGAACCTGTGTGTGTGTACCAGTCACAAGTGTGAAAGCAATCAAGTACAGTTCTGAGAGAGACTAAACATGGAACCTGTGTGTGTGTACCAGTCACAAGTGTGAAAGCAATCAAGTACAGTTCTGAGAGAGACTAAACATGGAACCTGTGTGTGTGTACCAGTCACAAGTGTGAAAGCAATCAAGTACAGTTCTGAGAGAGACTAAACATGGAACCTGTGTGTGTGTACCAGTCACAAGTGTGAAAGCAATCAAGTACAGTTCTGAGAGAGACTAAACATGGAACCTGTGTGTGTGTGTACCAGTCACAAGTGTGAAAGCAATCAAGTACAGTTCTGAGAGAGACTAAACATGGAACCTGTGTGTGTGTACCAGTCACAAGTGTGAAAGCAATCAAGTACAGTTCTGAGAGAGACTAAACATGGAACCTGTGTGTGTGTACCAGTCACAAGTGTGAAAGCAATCAAGTACAGTTCTGAGAGAGACTAAACATGGAACCTGTGTGTGTGTACCAGTCACAAGTGTGAAAGCAATCAAGTACAGTTCTGAGAGAGACTAAACATGGAACCTGTGTGTGTGTACCAGTCACAAGTGTGAAAGCAATCAAGTACAGTTCTGAGAGAGACTAAACATGGAACCTGTGTGTGTGTACCAGTCACAAGTGTGAAAGCAATCAAGTACAGTTCTGAGAGAGACTAAACATGGAACCTGTGTGTGTGTACCAGTCACAAGTGTGAAAGCAATCAAGTACAGTTCTGAGAGAGACTAAACATGGAACCTGTGTGTGTGTACCATCACAAGTGTGAAAGCAATCAAGTACAGTTCTGAGAGAGACTAAACATGGAACCTGTGTGTGTGTACCAGTCACAAGTGTGAAAGCAATCAAGTACAGTTCTGAGAGAGACTAAACATGGAACCTGTGTGTGTGTACCAGTCACAAGTGTGAAAGCAATCAAGTACAGTTCTGAGAGAGACTAAACATGGAACCTGTGTGTGTGTACCAGTCACAAGTGTGAAAGCAATCAAGTACAGTTCTGAGAGAGACTAAACATGGAACCTGTGTGTGTGTACCAGTCACAAGTGTGAAAGCAATCAAGTACAGTTCTGAGAGAGACTAAACATGGAACCTGTGTGTGTGTACCAGTCACAAGTGTGAAAGCAATCAAGTACAGTTCTGAGAGAGACTAAACATGGAACCTGTGTGTGTGTACCAGTCACAAGTGTGAAAGCAATCAAGTACAGTTCTGAGAGAGACTAAACATGGAACCTGTGTGTGTGTACCAGTCACAAGTGTGAAAGCAATCAAGTACAGTTCTGAGAGAGACTAAACATGGAACCTGTGTGTGTGTGTGTGTACCAGTCACAAGTGTGAAAGCAATTGTCAAGTATATGGCCAACAAGGCAGAGGCTACCAGTGTTGGGCCAGTGTGCCTCCAAGAGTGAGTTTTTCTGGTAGGAAGATCCTAGTATAAGCAACATCTTGGTGTGCGCAGTGTAGCGAATATTTGTGGGGAGGTTTATGTTTAATTGCACCATTATCCACAGTAATATAGATTACAAATGAGTTTAGGTATAAATATTATAAATGTCAAGAAATGTTTACAGTGAATAAATAATGACAGAAAAAAGCATACAGAAATGTTCAGACCACGCAGACACTAGTGGTTATCTCAAAAGAAGAAAGACTACAGCAGAACTTCACAGAGTGTCCCATCTAGTCAGATGGAGCTATGACAAATATTAGGCAACCGGATTTATAATTATAATCACATTAAATTAAAATTTGGTTAAAAAAGCACAAACGGAAAGGAAAGATTCCTTTTCTAAAATAAATTAAAATGTGGGTTAAAATGTACGTGTGCTGATAAGAAATGTTACATTTCTGTGGGAGAATACCCTTCCAATTGTTATCAGGCTGAAGAAAAGTCAGCTATAGATTTGACACACAATAATCAAGTGAGAAATGTTTTAAAACAGCCCGCTGCAGCAGAAAAAAGAGAAAAGTGAACCAGTAATTCTATGGGTGTAAACAAGCACTTATGTTAATGTTGCCAGGCAACGAGTCCACTCAGGTATACAATGATCATGACAGATTCTTACATTGTGGCTGTTTTTGTGAGTTTTCCTGGGGGCATTTTCAGCAGAAAAGTGGTTGAAGACTGCTTGGATGATGATGATGGGACAACAACTTGAAATGGCGAGGACAGGTTATGGGAAGGTGGTAGTGTTGTCGAGGTGGCTGTGAGGACTTTTCTCAGACTGCCTGGTTGATGAATGATGTGCATATCTGTCTGCATACTATCACGTGACCCTGTTAGTGGTGTACT
Organism: Candidula unifasciata; assembly: GCA_905116865.2. Lineage (NCBI taxonomy): Eukaryota > Metazoa > Mollusca > Gastropoda > Stylommatophora > Geomitridae > Candidula > Candidula unifasciata. The sequence goes on along the minus strand of CAJHNH020002488.1, from coordinate 60,685 downwards.
GAACAATAAATGGTTCTTGGGTGTTGTTGGCGGTGTAAAGGACTCAGCAATGGAAAGCAAACTTGTCTGACTGGTTGGTGAAGGATCAGGTGTCATTGGATTAGCAATTATCTTAACTGGAAATCCATTGCTTGTTGGTGTCCTCAGCTGAGACAAAAAGGAGCCAGGAGTTGGTGTGATGTTTTCCACAACATGCTTTCTGGTGGCAAGCAAAGTTTTATCATTCCAAGATGTTGCTCCCTGATCATTTTTCACATGTAGCCTGAAGTGGTCTGTAGGGGGTGTTGCTGCAGCCGATTTGTTAACACAGCGAACAATGATCTGTGGCAGGATGCGGAGAGAACCAGCCTGGGACGTCGATGTGACAACTGGCATACTGTTTAGACGTCTCAGACCAATTTTGATTTCAGGTGCTGATGGTGAGCCTTCATTCCAGGCCACTGCAGAATCTATCAACTCTGTACTAGCAGAACTGTTTGGCAAGTCCAGCTTGATGCGTTTCTCACTTGGTACAGCAATCTCAACCAGGTTTCTCTTGAGTGACCGGTTCTGCAATACAGACCCAGGACTTGATGCCTTCAAAGCGCTGACATCATAGTCAGGTGACTGTAAGAGACTCCTGCCTAAAATCGTAAATGGGGCTGGTCCGTCGGAAGGTTTGTTAAAATGTATTTGCCGTTGAGCACTGGACTTGGCAAAGTTCAGGGAGTGTAAAATTGTCTCAAACTGTGACTTGGACAATGGTATATGCTGGGCAGTGCCCACACTGTTGACAGATTTGATCTCCCCTGAGTGTGACAGAATGATGGTCTCTGCAGGTTTGGTGCCAGGAGTCGGTGTATGCAAAACTACATTTTTAACCTGAGGCTGTAGAGAACGAGCATGGGGGCGGTGGATCAGCCTGGGTGCTGTGCTGGTGCCACACTTCACCATGTGGTCATCAAAACTCAGATGTTTGGACATGGACAAGGGTATTGCAAACCTGGTGACCTTGGTTCCTGGAGCTGGGTTCACATCTGTGAAGTAAACAGAGAGGAAACACCATCTTTGAGGCAAGCCAGCTGGTATGATTACAATCTTCACCTCACATTTATTTCTTCCATATTCTGTATGGGCAGACTATGCATAAGAGGAAGCAGATAAGGAACAGGTGAGAATAGCTAGCCAACTTGGCCATCACTCTTAAAAGGGTAGCTGGCATGTTGTGTTTTAGAGCTAGGCTGCCATATTTGTACCTTTTGGTACCATCACATCATACTTTAGAGCTAGGCTGCAATATTTGTACCTTTTGGTACCATCACATCATACTTTAGAGCTAGGCTGCAATATTTGTACCTTTTGGTACCATCACATCATACTTTAAAGCTAGGCTGCCATATTTGTACCTTTTGGTGCCATCACATCATACTTCAGCAAACCAACCCTTAATTATTCATCTGCACCCACAACATGTGCAAAATAATATATAAGTAACAGCACAGACTCCCATATAGAGAATTTAGTACTCCAGTATTGTTATTTTCTTGTGATTATCTGCTGAAACATACACCTGAACCATTAGGTTTACGACAGCATGTGATCATATAAAGCCATATGAAGTGCAGTGGTTTCACCGAACAGGCAAAAGGTAAAGTTAAGACCACAGATCTGTGTTACGGGATACTCTGGTACCTCACCTTAGTCACCAGAATGCTCTGTGCTGGTTTTATGGAATCAGACAAGAATCCTGTGGAACGTCCACGAAGAATACTGGCCAATATTGGCCTAAACCAGGTTAGCTAGATGGCAGAGACAAGACTACAGTCAGGTTGTGCAACACCCTACAGTACTAATCAGGAAGGCTTACTTGCACAACAAATGTCCAATGAAGTTAGTTAGATGTGTCGATGGAAAGCACAAATATCACAGCATACAAAGAATATAAGGAAAGTGCACAAAACAAATACTTACCATCAGAGAGATGTTTCCTGATGGGGCTTGTTGGCTCTGAGGCTGAACCAATCAAGAGGTTTCTCTCCTGTTCCGTCACCTTGCAGATCTCATCTAATGAATTATTCCTGGGTAGATAGTTCCCGGAAGCTGCCTCATCCAGTCCATCAAAAGAAAGCTTGACTTTGAAATCTGTGTAGGTGAAAGAGACATTTGTCTGTTGAATCAGCAACAACAGTGAACAAAAACTGTTGTATGACATAACATGTTACAGGGGGATGATAGGTCTGAGGTTGCCAGAAGTAGTACACAGATCATATCATGTACATTTGGATTCTATGCTGTCTTAGCTGCTTTTGGTGTTGTTACTTGGCTAACTGCAAATCCTGCACTGATCAGACAACAAATTTTTTTTTTTAATCCAGATTGTATATTGCCTCAACGGACCCAAACTATTTCTGAACAGTCCATATGCTTGGTTATGTTTTTCTTCTCGTTCTGTAAAAGTCCCTAACATTTTTCTCTCTCCTATAACATCTGCCTCCCATTCTAGGCCATGTAAATACTGTCTTTTTACATGCCCATAATTTATTTTTCTAGTTTCTGTATATTGTTCAGGAAGTTTGATTTAAGCAGCATATTTAAAACGGATGAGGTCAAGTTACCATTGCCGAAGAAGGACTTCAACCAGACGATAGAGTACTCAATAATGATGGACTAGCATCATGGTTGCAAGTAACCCCATTTTTGGCTGCCGACAAAATCAAAAAAAGCCAGCCACACCTTTTCTCCCTAAGACAAATGCAAAATGTCATTTGTTCTATATTTATGGAGGGCTGGAACAAATTAAAGCTTTTTACATCCATTTTCTTCTTCTGCCTTTCTAGCCCTCAATGGAGCATAGGTCCTCAACAAACTCATGCCTAGTCGTTCTATCCTTTGCTATAGCATGCAGCTACCCCATCTTTTTTTAAACTTCCCTCTAGCTCCCTTCTGCATGTGAGTTTTGGTATTCCCTTATTCCTGTGTCACTGTGGGTTCCAGTGCAAAAACATGCTAGTTATATTGTTCTCCAGTTTTCTCAATCTGTGTCCTATCCAACACCAGCATCTTTTTTTCACCTCCTGGTCCACTGGAACTTGCTTAGTTCTCTCGCAAACCTCTACATTAGTGATTCTATCATACCATTTAATTCCCTCTATTTAGCGCAGGCACCAGTTAATAAAGATTTGTAGTTCATTAGTAACTGTCTTAGTTGTTCTCCATGTTTCCGTTCAATACAACAGTACTGATTTGACATCAGAATTAAAAATGTTAAGTTTAATATTTATTTGAATTTTTGTGACCTTAACAAATTCCTTAGTTTTATGACAGCTCCTCTTGCCTTTTATTTTAATATCTCTACCAGTTCCCCTATCTTTATCTAAGTGTATAACCCTACGTCTTGGAGTGTGACAATTAAGAGAAACCACATTAGAATTTGCCTGATTTATCCTCATTATATTTGTTTTTCTTTTTATTATTTTCAGACCTAGTGTTAAGATCTCGCATCAAGTATATTAATTTTCTGTCTAAGACTAGCATCATCTCTTTCCCCTTTTTTTCTTTCCCTCTCTGTCAGCACACTTGCTTGTGGAGATAATAGTGCGAGTTTAACACTTAGATATGTCAGCACTTTCCCTCTCTGTCAGCACACTTGCTTGTGGAGATAATGGTGCGAGTTTAACACTTAGATATGTCAGCACTTTCCCTCTCTGTCACCACACTTGGTTGTGGAGATAATAGTGCGAGTTTAACACTTAGATATGTGTCAACACTTTCCCCCTCTGTCAGCACACTTGCCTGTGGAGATAATAGTGCGAGTTTAACACTTAGATATGTCAGCACTTTCCCTCAACAATCATGTCTGATTAAAAGGGGTAGCCATAGTTTCTGAAATTTCAAGTGAAGTATGTGGGAGATAACGGCCATGAAGACAAGAACTGGCCACCCTATCTCAAATGTTACAGCCTGGAATGAAGCCTAAATACATATATTATAATTAGGGAAAACAGTTTTGGGGAGTTATTGTGAGCTCAGTCATGGCACGGAGTCAACTCATATTCTGAGGTTCCACTTGCAACTGCTGCCTAGAGTCTTCTCCATGATTATAATAAAACACACTGAATCCCGTTTTAGAAGTGTCTTCCCTGTCTCTTCAAACATGAGAGGCACACCTGTTGCAAGGTAAGAGGAAGTCAGTTAATCTAGAGTCCTTGTGATTTCCTCCAGGTCACATCATACTTCTAGGAGGAAGCCTGCTATGATGGTTCCTCATCGACTGGTCTTTGCAGCCTCTGTTTCAGGTAATCCCCTCCACTCTCTTGAGTTGTCTCTTACAGCTCCAAGTAAGAGAAAACATATCTTGGTGAGAATTTCTGGGACCCAAAGATGCCATTTATAATGAGCTGAAAACAAAGAATTACTAAGCTAAAGGTATCAATTACCTGGTAATACTGATCCAGCTGGCCGTATTGGACGGAAACCATGCATGATGCTCTGAACTGAAAATTACACAAAGGCAGAAAAACATTACCTATCATATTAATATTGCAGTTATTGTAAACTAAACTAATTCTTTCACAAGAAAACATTATTCACAAAATGTCAATAAATTTGGTGACAATTTGTTTACAACTGGTCTTTTTCTGTGCACCTATAGTTTTCTTCTCTATATTTAGAGTTCTAGCAGACACATTTTATGTTGAACTGTTATCCCTACTGGAGTTGTCTTGAATACCACTGACAAAGAAATGTAGTAAAGCCTTGGTTTACACAAACTCACTTGAGACGAACACTGAGTTAACATGAATATTTCGGTGCCAGCAGGGATGTATTATTGCATGTTTCAGCTCCTGTGTGGGTTCTGGGGCCTCACTGTGGGGGGAAGAAGAAGAAACAGATCCACTGCCCCTCTAAGAAGCAGGTTATAAGAGTTGACTAATTAGGGGTTTCCTTCAAACGGCATCTTCCAGACAGTCTGCAAACGAATAAGCCGGATCTGTAAAAAGGACGTTTAGGCAAAACTCAAGTTCTGAGACAGGATTAGAGTCCAGAAATGGATAACAGTTAGAACTTTCTACCTGAGTTTACAACCGGTGAATGTGAAAAAGACATGTATCAGTCCGCAGTAAGAACAATTTTCTAAATTAAAAAAAAACTCTTGATTTTGCATTGTGTGAAATGTGTGTTAATGAGGTTTTACTGTAGAGAAATGATCAATCTAGCAATGATGAGCAGGCTTTGTTCCTAAAGAAAGTGTTAGCCTTGCTATGGAATAAACAATGGGCCATGATTGCCATGTCTTCCTATAGCATAATTTAACACTATCACATGGAGAGGTACCAACAATCTAGGTCTAACTGCAGCCAGCCAGTATATGCAGTGCTGAAGCATGACATCAGACTATGGCTCTTGATAGATGTGAAATGACAGTACTTAAGTCTTTAACTCTGCTGGACTGTGAGCTTTAACAAAGGCCCACAAGAGCCCAACATCAATGTGGGCTAGACAAAACTTTCCTTCCAGTGTTTCACAACCAACCAGAACTGTCCTCATACATTGTCTTTATACAACTGCCAGCAGCCATCAATTATTTGTTGTTAATGTAGTCGGGGGAAATGTTTTCACCAGTCTAGGTCAACCTAGCTTAAAACAGGTACCAGAGAAGTCATGGGGTGTAAAAATAGCTAGTGTATAACATTGACTACAACATCCAGCACATGACAACTAGCCTAAACCCAGGCTAGCACCACATACCCAGTATGCTACTCTATGGCATGAAAAGGGGTTCTTAGCAAAACAAACAATTTTGAACACTGAACAAAACAAACAAACAAACAAAAAACAAAATTATAACTAGCTGTTTTCAGCAGGGTTAAACAGTGTCATGTTTTAGCCTGCCAATAAAACTAACAACCGCAACTGGTAGCACAGAACAAAAGCAGATTCTGAGGTCACAATAAGCCTATTAATTATTCATGTTTGCCTGCATATTTTGGGTTTCCCTGTATGTTTCTTGTACATCTCTATCTACTGAAGGCTTTCTGTGTTACTGTAACGTTACTGCACATAATTATATTAACAACAACTGTCAATATCAGTGAGAAGACAATAAAAGGACATTCATGCCTACCATTCTCATTGCGGACACAGTCCAGAAGTGAGTGTCTTGAGCTGGGACGATGACATCCATCATTGCAACAAGCTGTAGGTGAGAAATATTAGTCAGTTACACACTGAAACAACTGCCTTCTTAAAACTTGACTTTCTTCAACAAAATGAACTGTGTTTAAGAATAACTTCTCGTGTGCCAAAAAGGCTGTCAAAAATTGTCTTTCCTTATCTTTGTCTGTTTCACTTTGCAGCCGTCAGGACATGTTCTAATTCTTCCTTTCTCATATGTTCCACAAACAAAAATTACTTCTTTCTGTATAAGGTGTCCATCTGTCTTAGCTTCCTTTAAAACATTGGTACTCGTTTTCATTGAGCAAGGAACTTTCACTGATAAAATCCCATCTCTGAGGCTTCAGTGGATTGTTTGCTTGGTTACTAATAGGCTTCCAGTAATTCAGTCCTTGTTAATAATGGTTTAGCGTAGTGTCCACTCTCCATGACCATGATTTATTGTATAATATTTTCATAAGTTCAGTGATCAACTGCAGTTTGTTGATTCTATTTCTATGTATTGACCTCCTGATAGGCAGCTGCCTCAAGCTTGTCTTCAAGTATTCCCCAGTTCTGTAGAAAATGTTAGCATGTGTACTAACTACCTCAGCCCATCTCAGGTATCTTCACCTTCTAACAAAGCAGCAGCAGCACGACAACTATCTACTTCCCAGAGACAGACAGTTGAATTGGCAGTACACTGTACTATCTACCTACACACCACTTTAGCAACAATACTGTCAAACTGAACACAGCTAGAAGGATCACACATGTGGGTTTCTCACAAATAAAATGTAATGAACAATCAACTTACAGTCGACGTCATGAACATTATCCACATCAGGTCCAGTATATTGGAAGGCAGGTTTTCTGCCTCTGATCTCTGTCACGTGAATCTTTTTAATCAACCGCAGGCTGGTCAAGATATTGGCAATGTCATACAGGCGTCGTATTTTAGCTGGGGACAGATAGTCAGGATTAATGATCAAAAAACACTGACTATGAGGTGCTGCTAATATCAGAGAGTATTTTATTAACTGTTCTGAAACCCCAAACAGAGCTGATACTCGCCCAGACATCTGACAATGAAAAAGAAAATTGCTGTAGTTGGCTCACATCCAACACTAATAAGTGACGCACCATAAGAAATGACACGTTTCAAATTATTTGTTTGTTTTAGCAACAACAGCCGTTTTATTTTTAGACATCGAAACCCACTGCTGGCTGCGTGGATTTTTATCATGGTATGGGGCATCGCAGATCGACTCAGTTAAAATGGGAATCAGGATGTATGTCCTCGTGAAGTAAAGATGGCCGGCGTAATGCTGACCACATTAAACACCTTTGCGATCTGGTCTGTAAAAATTTGGGTGCTTTCCTATATGACCGATGTGCCCAAAGGCATGAAAAGAGATCTTAATTATTTTTTAAATTATTTTATAGTCCAGTGAACTGACACTGAAGGTTATCTAATCAATGTCTGCACCTATCAGAGTAAGATTGGTTCACAGGTTTTTCTCCTGGTCCTGGACTATAGTACCATCTCCAGTAAGCACTCCAGTAAGACAGTGTTTCCCAAACTTGTCATAGCCGTGGCGCCTTTCTTCAATTAAAATGTCCTCAGTAAAAGTATGACTATTCGTATGTAAAGGATAAAAAAAAATATAGATAAAAATCGTGTCTTCTAAGATGTCCCCGCTCCCCTGTGAAGAAGTCGTGGCTCTTTGGAGCGCAGTTTGGAAATTACTGCTCTAAGAACTGCAGCTATAATAATGAATGTGTTACAGATATTGTACTGCCTGTGAATATGGTAATAGACAAATAACATGACCATACATAGTGCAAATACTGACAAAGCGGGAACATATAGTATAATCTAGCGACAGTCACATACAAAGTGAGAATAATCTAAATGATCCCACTGCTAAATTTTCCATATAAATTAGGAATATAATAATATGCAGGAAGATATGATGTGGCTCCTATTAAGTTACAGTTAAGGACCGACCGACTCCATTGTCCTGCAGCCTAGTCTCTCTCCCAAGAACGGCTAACTGCTTGCCAAGATGGCTGCACAGAGCAGGAATTCCGTAACTTCAGCAATGATGCCCAGCAAAATCCACAAAAATTGCACTCATGAATGCGACGACACATCCATGAAACTATTCCATGACCTACAGAGTGCCTGGCAAACAGTGTGACCTCTTGGCATAGCTCATCAGTTTAAAACATCTAAATCTTCACTACTTTAGAAATAGTATCCTATTCAGTAATGCTGACCTTTATGCTAAGTAGGCTGAAATACTGCCTAGGATAGATGCCACCTTTCTGTTTGTACGAAAGATAGTAGCACATTTGAAACAAGCACAGAGTTGTACAACCCTACCAACAGACAAGTGAACTCACTTTTGAACTTGGAGGCCTCAAGAGCATCATCACCAATCAACATTTTTGCGGACAGCTCCAGATTCACTGTCTTGGGCTGTGGAAATCAAAAGCACAACTATTATATACATAAATGAAGAAAATTATCAGGCCATTAAATAGATTTACTTCTCACTACTACAGATGCTCTTATAATCGGACGAGACAGTCTGACAGATGTAAAGGCACAAATATTTCTTTGCCGTCTGCCTTTAAAAAAAAATGGTTAGCATGTGGTGCTTTGAGGCTGTCGTGTCTATACCTGGGCCGAATGTATTTTATTTCAACAAAACCTGGAGCTCATGAACCAACACAAAGAGAGGCAAAACTGAAGCAATCATAACACGAATACAAAAAATATATACTTGACACCCATATCCCCACAGGCTGCCTATTTTCAAAGAGTTAAAACAATTACTAATGTGTCTTTCCTTTCACCCAGCTCTTGTGTTAGTTCATTTTAACTTAACAGCAACCGCGCCAGAAAGTCTCTTTTTCTGTAACCAGTTCTGCAGTCCTTTGTGCTTGCAAAGTCAATCTGGTAATCCTAGTTTCAGCTTCATAGCAAACGGGTCACCCCACACATGCTCCGCTCCTGTGCCAACGAAAAACAAACGCAGCTCACAGTGTCACGCCATGCACTCAACTCAGAAGCTGGGCGACGAAACTACATCCTTCCAGTCTACAAATGGAGCAAAAATGCAACGGCCACCGTCTGGAAAAATATTTGCCACGGCTTTAAAAAAAAAAAAAAAAAAAAAAAAAACAGGTGGCCGTACCTAGCGTCCATTTTGACCGGAAGAATTATATGAGGGTTAATAAACGGTCACCCCAGCAGTACCCTCATTATTAGCTGGGGAAGGGACTTAGGACATTACATCCACCAGCAGGCGTCGCCCCTACAACGACCTGCCTGCCCTCGTTAACGACTGTTCACCCAACAGCCATGCAGTTCTTTGGCACGAAGGAGACACCTTGAACTTGGGTTTCGTACTGCCGACTCCCTACTAAGATGTTATTTTATGTTCTGTTATCACAATTAATGTCACTGCACATTGGGCATACCCATGCGTGCTCAGTTCTCCGAAGCAGCAGCCACTCTAAAGTACTTCTACTAATTGCCCCCATGAGAAGCTGGTTATATTGTCTCCTTTCTCGGCCTCGAAGACGGCAAAGACGTGCATCACCATGCTTAACTCCCATGTCACGCAATCGTGTTAGTGTCAGGGATTCCTCATTCTCCACTAGCCCGGTTCGTACAGCGTTGACTATGTCTGCTCTGTCCATACTTTTTCCTGCAATCATTAGTGCAGTGCTTGCCAGTTGGTCTGCTCGCTCATTTCCCTTCACGCCTGCATGACCCGGTGTGTAGATCCAGGTTACGGAGGTTAAGTGCGATTTCCTGATGCTTTCTATCCATTCAGAGCGCATACTGCCTGTTGCTATCTTCTGAAGCATATTCATTGAGTCTGAGACAATTACTACCTGTGTGGCGGTTTGCTCGGATACCCATGCTAAAGCTCTAGAAGCAGCGGCTATTTCCATTGTCATGCTTGACGTGGTTGTCTGGTAAGCGCCGCTGTCCTCATGTATTGTTTTCCCCTTTCTTTGCGCTGTGTATGCCCATGCTGACCTTGATCCGCGCTTCACAGATCCATCTGTGTAGATGATGGTATCTTCTGGGTCTGAATGCTGATCTATCAGTTCCCTTACTTCTGTGTCTACCGCCGCGGGAATTTGATCCCTGCAGTACCTTCCGAGTGTGATGACAACCTTAGAAATGCCATGCATGTCTACTGGTGTATTCGTCCATTCTTTTCCGTGGCTGATCACGTCTAGGTCACATACCTGCTGGATTAAGTCCTCAGCCTTTGCCATCCAAGAGCGGCCCCTTTTGAGACGCGTTCCTTTTGTGTCGTGAATAGCTTTGTGTAATGGGTGGTTAACATCTGCCGATACCCTCATGTAAGCCTTGACCTGTGCCACTTTGTATCTGCTTGTCATAGTCGGCAGACCCAGGATATAACGCATGGCGTTGCAGGAGGTGTCTTTTGTGCAGCCGAGTATGAGTCTCATGGCCTCATTCTGTACTCGGTCCAGTCTTTCTAGCTGGGTTTTGCTGACAGTGAGGAGGCCGAGACCATAGTCAATGACGCTAAGCACAAGCCCTTGATAGAGAAGGAAAAAGTAGACGTTGTTCAATATCAGCTGCTGCTAGCACCTTGAGTGCTGTCAAACCTTTCCTGGCTCTAAGTATGACGTTGTCTACGTGGCATTTGTATGACAAGCATCTGTCAAATGTCATGCCCAGGTATTTCATGGTGTCCGTTCTCTCGATGTCCACACCACAGATGCTTACGACTGGCGTTGGTGTACTCACGATGTGGGTATTCAGAGAGAACCATGTTAAGGAGGCTTTGGACGGGTTCACATGAGCTCTTGATTCCTGGCACCACTCACTAAGTCTGTCTAGTTCGTGTTGTAGTGTGGTTGTAATTTCCTGCCTGTTTTTACCTCGACGGTACACAAGGATATCATCTGCATACGACATTGTTCTGCCTAGGCCTACGCGTTGTGCACTAGTGACTCCTGCTGTGTACACATTGAAGAGCACAGGCGACAATGGTGATCCCTGGGGCAGACCCATTAGGACGCGTTGAGGTTCGGATGCCCATTCACCACATCGAAGCGACACTGTTCTTTCAAATAGCGCTGCTGCGATCCAGTTGACCAAATTTGTTTCTATCTGCATATCCAACAGCAGTCTGATGAGCATGTTGTATGGGACGCTGTTGTACGCATCTTCTAAGTCAATAGCGGCTGCAGCCGTTTCTATTCCCTCCTGGAAACCTTCGTATGTGTCGTAGGCAAATACTGCAGCATTGCACCATGTATCTCTTCCTGGTCGGTAGCCACCTAGTGTAGCGGGGAAATGGCCACCCGACTCCAATATTTGGGTTAACGTTCTGGCAACGATTTTTTCCATGAGTTTTCCTACAGTGTTCTGGAGTGTGATGATTCTGTAGCCATTTATTCTCGTGTGGTCTTTTCCTGGCTTAGGAACCGGTCTGAGGTAGCTGTGGAGCCAGTCATCAGGAATAGTGCCAGTTTTCATGGTGTTGTTAAAAATCGTGGACAGTTCATCAATATCTGTCGCCTCGAGGCTTTTGAAGTGGCTGTATCTAATGCCATCAGGCCCTGGAGCTGTGTCCGGACAGGTCTTCACTGTTGCTCTGATGCAGTCCGTTGAGATGTATACTGTATCATCGACTTCCTCCATTTCAGCCATCTGGATATCATATAAACTCTGTCTTATCTGTTCCCTCTCTTCCCTATCTTTCTTTTCCGTCTGCAGAAGAAATCTGTGCAGGATAGCCTCGCCCTTGTCTTTATCCGATTGTAACACCACCCCGTTGTCCATCTTTAGCTCGGGCATAACAGAGGTTTGTTTGCAAAGTCAAGGCATGTTCAATGTCTTGTCTTCATCTTTGATAACAATCACTCCCATTTTCGACTATAAAATGCATCACATCTACACGAGACAATGAAACACCAAGTGAATGTTTTGGCATACCTTTGATACCAGAAACAGCATGAGGAATTTCTGGCTCATTATTCCTAGGGATCTTTCCTTTCTCTGAAAAACTGTCAACATGAAGTATAATTAACTTGTTGTCAATGTGTCATGGTAGTGACAGGCTATGTGAATGCATCAATCTATAGGGAACAACACAATTATGCACCGTCAAACAGATGTAAAAAAAAAAAATCTAGTTTGAAATAGATGAAATAACAGGTTATATTTAAAGCTTAAAGGATAACATGTCGAATAAAAACAGCCAAGGCTAGATATAAGTAGACAAGGTGTTAGTGGAGATGCCATGATGTAGTGGCTAGATATAAGTAGACGAGGTGTTAGTGGACCTGCCATGATGTAGTGACTAGATATAAGTAGACAAGGTGTTAGTGGAGCTGCCATGATGTAGTGACTAGATATAAGTAGACAAGGTGTTAGTGGAGCTGCCATGATCTAGTGGCTAGATATAAGTAGACGAGGTGTTAGTGGAGCTGCCATGATGTAGTGGCTAGATATAAGTAGACAAGGTGTTAGTGGAGCTGCCATGATGTAGTGGCTAGATATAAGTAGACGAGGTGTTAGTGGAGCTGCCATGATGTAGTGGCTAGATATAAGTAGACGAGGTGTTAGTGGAGCTGCCATGATGTAGTGGCTAGATATAAGTAGACGAGGTGTTAGGAGCTGCCATGATGTAGTGGCTAGATATTAGTATAAGTAGACGAGGTGTTAGTGGAGCTGCCATGATGTAGTGGCTAGATATAAGTAGACGAGGTGTTAGTGGAGCTGCCATGATGTAGTGGCTAGATATAAGTAGACGAGGTGTTAGTGGAGCTGCCATGATCTAGTGGCTAGATATAAGTAGACGAGGTGTTAGTGGAGCTGCCATGATGTAGTGGCTAGATATAAGTAGACGAGGTGTTAGTGGAGCTGCCATGATGTAGTGGCTAGATATAAGTAGACAAGGTGTTAGTGGAGCTGCCATGATGTAGTGGCTAGATATAAGTAGACGAGGTGTTAGTGGAGCTGCCATGATCTAGTGGCTAGATATAAGTAGACAAGGTGTTAGTGGAGCTGCCATGATGTAGTGGCTAGATATAAGTAGACAAGGTGTTAGTGGAGCTGCCATGATGTAGTGGCTAGACACTCACTGTGGGCTCAAAGGTCATGGGTTCAAATATGCAACTGCGATTTTTGTTCTGGTTTACAGCTAGGCTGCAATTTCTTCACTTTTCAGCCCCAACATATTCATGTTGGTCGAACTGGTAGCCTTTTACAACATGCTTGCTGTGGGGGAAGGAGTGTCTCACACACACCCCCCCTCCCCCACTGTGTATCATATGTTGGGTCTCCTTTCTCCATTTATAGTTCAGAAACCAGTGGTGCGTACAAAACCTAGATTCGGCTCCACATTTGCACACACAGACCGGCTAAGATTAAACCTAGATTGGATATGTTCTCTCCACAGATTGTAAATATTTTATTGTCAACTGACAACTTAACAACCAAACTGAATTTGAATGTGAAATGTTAATTTATTTTTCACAAGCAAATCAAAAACACCATTCTTGGCACAGTAAAAAAACATTCAGTGTAGTCTTAATCAACCTTAAAAGCTGTTGTAACCATCAACTTGCAATGTTTACCTGAGTGAGTACTATCTTCCAGCTTGCTGTCATTCTCTGGTCTCAAATCCCATACAGAGGTCTCAATGTCTACTCCAGACTCATTCAAATCCTTGGCCATTTCTTGTTCCTTGATCCTCATGATCTGTTCAAACATGTTTTCTTTCACAGCTAAAATCTGTTAAGAAAGTCATCATCGGCTGTAGCAGTCATGTCAAGCAAGAAACTACACACTACATGCTCAACTAAAATGAAAAACAATTCCTTGTCAGGTAGACAGACAGTAGACCAGAGATTCCAGACGACGAGCATAATTCCCAGTTTGCTGATGACTAAACTGGGAGAGCAAACAAAGAAAACGGCAACAATGGATACACTCATCATAAAAAAACATAAATATAAGCCTCTCAACAATAACACAGCAAGAGGAGTCATACAGAAACAGCAGCCTTGGGTGTATAATAAATGCAGGTCAACTTTCAGCAACTGTTATTTCAATAGATTGGCCTAAGAGTAACAAAATAACTGAAACAGCATAGGTTAAGATAACGACTGGCCAGAGTGGGTTAGTATGGTAAGTGATGGGGGAAGTACCTCTTGTCAGTGAAAATCCATGAAGAGGTGTGAGTTGTTTGATTCTGGTTGTGTTAAGACAGATCTAGAACTGCAACTACGAGGCTAAAATGATAATGTCAGATGGAGTAGACCAAGACATGGAACAAAAATTGCATGTTGAACAATAAATTATTACCAACAATCATCTTAACACAAACTGTTCAGACTGCTTGCAACATGTCAGTGTGGTAAATGTAATCAGAAATCCGTTGAAGAAAGATGGAATGTAAAGAGCAACAGGCCATCAAATGTATATTGACACCAAGCACCCTGTACCCGACTGTGTTAGGTGTTTGCTATGTAACTGTGGCAACATATCTCTCAACAAGGTGCTACTGGATGAGGTGATGTGGTCAATATGACAAGGGTCTCGAGTTCTCTAGAATCCATCTGAAGCTGGTTAGGAGTCCAGGCTCTTTGTTTTACAAGTCACTTTAAGCATGTCAACACCAGTTACTGCACTACTGGAGGCTTCCAAATGACATTCACTGTATTTGAATCTCACAGATGTTATCCAACACAACCAGCAAACTATTATGGTGTCAGATATACATCAATATTATATATTTATATGGCATCACAACAGACTGTTTTAGGTTTATTACACAGCTTGGTCTTTGATCTCCCAATGGACCCATAGGCCCTCAACCACCTCACATTAGGCCATTTAAAAACTTGTGCGTGATTTGTTTCACTTTGTCCAAACTTACAGGATAAAGTAGTATCTCTTTCCTTTTTCTAAACGTTCATCAGCTGTCAACTCCAACAGAAAAGTATGGCTGTTTGTCCACTTCTGGACTTTGGTACTGTTTCAGACCCTGAGTTTTAAGTACACTTCCATTTTTAGATTTGGCTTATTTGTGAAGACTGTTGGTTCCTGGCCTCTTAGGCAGATGCCGGTATCACACCAAGTCTCAGTTAGTAGTCTTTTTTGATAACAGCCTGGCAGATGACAGCATTATCACTCACAGACAGCAAAGACAGAAAGAAAAACAAGAACAAGCATTAGAATTACCTTTAGTTTCAGCAGTGTGTGAGGTAAGTTTGTTTTACCATGCCAGGAGTACTTGTTCTTGGCAGCCCTGCTGACAATCTCCACACTTTCTAGCACATTTACAATGTCATATATTCTCCGTCGCTCCACACCTTAGGGCCAGAAAATAGCATTTTCATTTTTTCTTTTTAACCATGTCATTAAGTAGCCTCTACATAATGTTAATTCAGATTCCAGTTACTGTCAAGCGACCAACCATGACTTAAAAAAAACAAAAAACATACAGCTCTTTTAATCTGATACACAAAAACTCAAAATTACATAGATCAACAAAACATACTGTTGATTTATATTATGCAAACATAAAAGACAGCTTGAACATAAGGAGTATCATATTTCAGAAGTTGTACACTCTGTTGAGACAACAGTAAAGGAAGCCAGGATTTCTGAGAATTAAAGCAGGAGTCAACTATTATTACAGTGGATACATGATTTTTTTTTTTTTAACGAAAATACACAAAGCAATGAAACTGATGAAGAATACAGTCAAGACAGCTGTAAGGAAGTCATATACCATACGGCTAGACTTTGCCTGTGTCCAAAAGTTCTGATCTGCATTATTCTTCTTCACCTTCAAACTCAGTTTTACAGATCTGGCTTACTTTTATGCAGACTATTTGATCCTTGCCTGTCAAGCAGACACACTCTTGACTTCAAAGGAAACCTCCTGAATTAGTCTGCTTGCCTGTTAGGGGGGATGATGTTGACAACACCACCTACTGAATTCAATATATCCATTAGCTGAAGGACATGGGGGAAGTATCCTTTAGTTTGACTTGATACAAGTCTGTGATCACAGCCATGCTCTGCCTGGCACTGGCCACATGATTGTGAGAATCCAGGCAGCAATTCATCCACAGGTAAAGCAGCCAGAAAGCTACACAGAATAATCAAGGAAACCACAAGTATTGTCCAGTTGCTGAAACCAGTTGGATGTGTGCTATGGATGCCTGCAGGTGGCAGCACTTCTATTGCACCCAGCTGCTGTTTCAATTGTGACCAAACAAGGAAATTAAGGTCAGGCTTTTCTCTCAGTCCCCGAGATGGGGTAAACAAAAAGAAAAGAAATCCAACTATTAACCAAGTTTGCACGCAAATGTGCAACAGATTTGTCGCAAAAATATCCCAGCCATGGTGTGTTTGTCTCGCTTCCCTGCATCACATAATTACAGAGAAACTAGATTATATTATGACTATGTAACATTGGACCAACATCCTAGTTGTACACCCCCCCCCCCCAAAAGATTAGTACCTTTCTTTATGTTTTTTGCTGCACAATGAAACAGACATAACAGATTCTGTAAGCATGCACCAGCTGAAATAAGTTTCACCAGATGACAAATCAGTTACCACTACTGGGAAACCATGTCAACTATGCACAGGACCAGGTTTAAAATATCTGTTTTCTTCAGACTGCACAAACAACTGTTTTAGTGGCATATACAAGATAAAGTGCATAGGTTAAGTTAGTTAAGAGATTCAATAAGTCTCACCCAAATCCTTTGCAACTTCATCCAGACAAATGTTAATTCTGTCATTCCCTGGATGGTCTGGGTAACGCAACAAAAATCTGGAAGTAAAATTACCAAGCACATAAATAAATATCTAGCCAATTATGCCAAAGTAAAATACGAGTGCAATTACAAATTATGTCATTTGAGGGGAGTTACCTAGAAAGTCCAATAGGTTTCTTGGGGAAAGGGGAATGTTTGTTATAGTTAGTCAGTGTTCATTTGAGGGGAGTTCCCTAGAAAGTCCAATAGGTTTCTTGGGGAAAGGGGAATGTTTGTTATAGTTAGTCAGTGTTCATTTGAGGGGAGTTCCCTAGAAAGTCCAATAGGTTTCTTGGGGAAAGGGGAATGTTTGTTATAGTTAGTCAGTGTTCATTTGAGGGGAGTTCCCTAGAAAGTCCAATAGGTTTCTTGGGGAAAAGGGGAATGTTTGTTATAGTTAGTCAGTGTTCATTTCACACCCTAACACCCCTTTACTATTGGAACTTTCCCTGGAACTCCCAACAAAATCTCTGTCCCCGAGACAGGGTAAACAGCAAGAAAAGGACCCCAACTATTAACCAGATTTGCGCACAAAGTTACATCAGTCACAGTGGAGTTAACAAAGTCACAGTAATGATGATGATGATGATGTAAATCAGATATTTCTGTTGTTCGTCCATCACAGGTGACGATATAACCTGTTTTGTTCATGCGTAGATCAGATATATATATATATATCCGGGATGCCGGGTTTGATCCCAGATGCGGGCCATGCGCCTTACGTTGGTTTCCGACAGTGATATCAAGAAAGCTGACCATCCAGAAAGCAATGGCAAACTACTGGATGTAAATTTGCCTAGAAAAACCACACAACAGCCAGGGACTGTTGGGGTTGGTTCTGCAACATGCTGTAAAGGATACGCAACTAACCTTCAACCATTTTATGAGTGAGTCAATACAGCCTTGACCTGTTTGGGTTCTTGACCCCATTTGGTGGAGGAAGAGACAAGCATACCGTAACATGTGACTAAGTATGGCTTTGCTGAGATTGAAGATGTCGAGCTGAAGGTACAGATATCGCAGCCTAGCTGTAAAACATCTAACCACCTGTTAATCTCTCATTACATCAGTAACTTTCCTATTTATATTAAAAATTGTGAAGAAAATATTTTTGGAAAATTATGTGTCGATTGTCGGCCATCATGGCAGTCATGGGAGGCTAAGAACCAGGACCCGCTGGGAAGACATTCGACAGTCTCTAACTGACATAGGACCGGAATGGAACAAAGCCAGAATGAAAACTGCTGATAGATGTCTGGCGATCTCTCTGGCAAACCTCTACACCCCAAGGTAGAAGAGGAGTGACTAAGTAAGTAAGTGTATCTATTGTAAACTATAGCTGGAAAAAGACACACAGATGCACTGACAACTACATAGGAATGCAAGTAAAGAGAAAACAGATACATTCATCAACAAATAAAACCTTCATGACAATACATAAATAGAATCTCATGCACAGATTTTGCAGAAAAATGTGTGTATTACTAGCCTGAAAACCACTAACACAATCAATCAATGGAGCCAGTGATTACTTACTTGTCACACAATCTACCCAGTGATTTATCCTTGCGAGATGTGATAACCTCAAACTCCAAGCCCAGAGCACTGTCTTG
This sequence comes from Candidula unifasciata, assembly GCA_905116865.2. NCBI lineage: Eukaryota > Metazoa > Mollusca > Gastropoda > Stylommatophora > Geomitridae > Candidula > Candidula unifasciata. The sequence goes on along the minus strand of CAJHNH020002488.1, from coordinate 42,092 downwards.
AGATGAAATAAACTCTGTGTAGTCGCAACTGTTCTCCTCTGAAGGGCTCACCATCGGATGATTGGTTGCTGTGGTACTTGAGGAAGCTACAGATGCTGAGGAAGATCTTTCTTCATCACCAGCATTCTCTCGCTGCAGCTGCATTCGGCGTATCTCTGGACTGACAGCATTGCATAAGATCCGGAGGTTCCACGTGGGACTTGGTGGTGGTGTTGTTGCACCTCCCTCTGCTTCTGAAAGCCGTTTAGTGTTGCTTGTACATATTCCTTGATTGTTGTTGGTATCAAAAATAAAATCGTCTTCACCAGAATCACAACTGTCTTCATTTTCAAAGCTTTGATTGTCTAAACTGTGACTGTTCACATCAGAGTTTTCCAGTGGTCTCCGATGTTCACTAGAATCACAGCGTAGAACATCTGACCTAGTTAAGGGTAACTCTGCTTCAGGATCCATGTTCTCTTTCTCTGCCTGCTTCAAACGTACACGTGTTGCTTGTTTCTTCACACACAAGCCACTATTATCTCTGCCAACATATGGCTTATCTGACTTGCATCGTCTTAGCACTTGACATTTCTGCCTTCTTTCATAATTTCCAAAGGTGGGTTTCGGGTTGGAGAAAGTGCTGCACACATTGAAGGCAGCCTCCTCAGCCATTTCTGAAAACAAAGGAAATGCTAATGAACACAGACATGCGTTAGAATTAATGAATTATTTGTATGACTGCTCTCTATACATTGCTGAAATCTTCCCGCTGAACTAGAATACAGGGACTATACACAAAATCTCAATCTTCTTTTGTGTTTTTGCATGCATAGAATTTTTGTCTGTCTTTTATTTCCAAACACAGCGTAAGCCCTCAGCCAGACAGCGGGCACCAAGCCATTTAGTTAAACTGTGTCAGTACTATTGTCTACACAGTGAGATATATCCCATGTCAACTCTGTGACATCTATGACAGGTTAGTGTTCTATTATTTGCTGCCTTATAATAGAGATCCTGCCAACACCAGGCAAGTCATTTCTTTAGGAAATCAAAAATCCTAAAATCTGTTTGGTTTTTCAACAAGGATCTGATTTTAAATAATTTTCTGCAGATATTCCATGTAGGCACAAGATTCAATGATAAAGCTCTAAGTGTATGTGTGTTCTGTATTTTCCCCAGAGTACTTCTGCATTTTAATATATTGCTTGCAAGGTATGGCATCGATATTAGATTGCCTTCAATTGCTAACGCTTTGCTTGTACTATTGTAACATTGTCCACGCCAAAAAAAAGCATTGGCTAGAACCACTTTAAAAGTGGAGGAAAATGAACAGGTGTTTCTCTTAGTGTTTGCAGTGTGATCTAATATAAAATGTAACTATCTGACAGGCTAAAATCATAATATTTTACAAAGGTTGAAATTCACATTAAGACGTCCTTGCGACAAGCGCGGGAGACTGTAAACAGTGATGGTAGCTTTTAATATAGGCCACTTTAACCCTGTGGTTCCTGGTGAGCACAGGTTTGATTTTGGCGCGGATACCGGAGTGTATTTCAACCGGCAGCGTTTTATCGACTTTATCACTGATCAATTATAAATACGTTAAACAAAATGACGGTTACATGCCCAATAACAACCAACAGTCACTCTACAAAAGGAAAATGGAGAATTCGTGAATTATCGAACGACAGCTGGTAAAATTCTAAAATGTCTAGTTTAGCTTTCAAATTATTTTGTTCTCTGTGGGGAATCCTCTGATATACACTTCTGTTATCTTTACTGTCCCCGCTGAGCCAGTTAATGTCTGTATAATACAACTATCTAGCGATGACTAACCGTTAAAAATACGCCTCCACTAACGGTCCTTCGACCTAGATTGACACTGACCCTTGTTGTTTCTGCAATTTTTACATTGTTTACCAATGTTCTACGTTCAGAAGTGTCTACCTGTGCCTGGATTAAAACATAGTGAACACTTTTTGTTGAAATCAAGAAGGCTAGAAACAACGCACACAAATATTTTCAATAAAAACGCTGTTTTGTCGTGACCGCTACAGAAACAAACCAAGCGGCCATATCGCACCTAACTTCGACCATAAATCTCCCGGCAAAAACTTAAATTTGATCCTGACATGGCTCAACGTTGCATAACAGTTCCTACCTTTATTCCGTACTGAACGAATATATTTAGGAATAAAATATACCATCTAGAATAAACAAAACTTACCGTCCAAGCGTCAATGTCCCCCCTAAAAACCAACAAGTCCAGCTCCGGCTATCACTTCTGCCAGCTCTCGTCTGCTCCGGCGGCGCGTTCGAAATTGGCGCGTGATAGGCACGCACTTTTTAACTTCCCAGGCCCCTGAACCAGCATTGGAGCAAAACGCGCCTATTGGTGTGTTTACCTTTCGCGGGAGGGCGGCTCCTTGTGATGATTGCGATTGTGGTAACGGCGGCAAACTTCCAACGAATTGAACCTTACAGGTCGTTGTGCTTTCATCGGAACCGTTGTTTACGAACTACTTACTAAGTTTACATGACACACTAAATCTGACAACTATTTTAATCCATCATCAAACTACAAGTTATCATTTTCTATATCATCACAATGTTTTTAAAAATAAATTCTCGAGATCTAGATTTTTGTAATATGGGATTTGGTATATTCTGCCCTGCCAATATTGTACTATACCAGGTCGGCGTATTTTTTTTTTTTCTGCGACAAAGATGGGATGCACAGAGACACGATGCTAGAAAAAATAGAAAAGGAAGAAGTGGGTTGTTTGCAGCTTACAAGTACCAGGATGTAAGTCTAGACAACGATGCTGGTAAACGAGTTCACAACTAGTAGGCCCCGATGTGTAATCACAGTGGGGGGAAAATGTGTACATAGGAAATTTGACAGATGTCTTTGCGAATGATCGCAAATGTTTTGGGGCCTTCTGGGAGGGGGGGGGGGGGGGGGGGGCTAAGTGTCCAGCCCTAGAAATCAGAAAAGGTACTAACCCCTCCCTGTTCCCAAGTATAACTCATTTCACAATAATCTGCAGCTTACATGTTACAGAAACATTGTTTGAAAAAAAAAGACAATATTTTTTCAAAGCTCTTACGTCCGGCTCTCTAGCGTAGTTGGATAAACCGGATTACGCGGTGACCGGGTGACGAACTCCTTTTTCACTCCCGGGGGTAGGCAGAAAAGCCACATTTTCTCACAGATTTACGGTATTTACAATGGAATCAAGGCCGAAAGGTTGCGATAACCATAATACCGAGCCTAAGGGTTAACAACTCGTGGCTTCTGGATACTAAAACAAACAAACAAACAAACAAAGCTCTTACACTTGACCAAACCCGAACAAAATTTCAACTGCACGAATTCGTCTATAGTGTGTCGTGTGTGTGTGTGTGAGTGTGTGTGTGTGTGTGTGTGTTGTGTTTTAATCTACTGTTATTGATTGCCGATGAAGGCTAATCACCGTAATTACCACTATTTATTCATTATAACTGGTTTTGTAAAGCTGACATAAACTATTTTTTTTTTCTCTTTTTCTTTTCTTCCCTGGAGTGTCCTTTTTTTTAAACTGATTTTTCTTAGAATCGTTTTAGAAATAAAATTAAAAAAAAAAAAGAAAGAAAAAGCGGTTGACATAAAATAAATGGTTACCGTAATAACAAATTGTATCAACAAACAAAACTGAAGTTGCTTATTGGAAAATGAACTCTCAATTATCGGTGTATAAAGGACACCCCCCTCTCCCCCACCCCGAAAACTTCCAACAAAGAGCTCGTGCGTGCCACGCGGTGTATTCAGACTTTGTTGTATGCCTGTACGCCTGACACTATTGTATAGTGCTGGGTATGAGGGTGTGGGGGACCAGGGGGGATATATTGGGGCGAGAGACTTGTCAGATTACAAGGTAATTTAGTCCAGTCTACGCGCCTCGTTCCCTACGCTGAATCTATTGTCACCACTTTGTGTCATTCAAATTCAGATTTTCCTTTTTTTTTTTAGCAGATGTCTGGTCTGAAGAGACGCCGAAAGCAAAGACTCCTCCTTACACCCCTTTGGTCCTTGCTATTGTCATGAAGTTATATACTACGTGTATAATGATTATTCGTCACCAAACTTTTTTTATGAACTATGGTTGAGCACCAGCAAGGAAATCAAATTCACTCTAGTGAGAGCATGCCATTTCTTTGTAGTTACATATGCATGTAGGTCGTGGACTAGCTAGTCGTCATTAAGGACAAAAATAGGGGCATCTGAGCTGACATGCCATGGAAAAGATTATCAGAATACCATGGATAAAGAAGAAAAGAAATACTGACATTCTAAAAGATTTGAACTTGAAAGAAGACAGGCTAGTAAACAGCATCTAGCCTAGGAAACTGAAATATGATGGTCACATCAAGCGCCACCCTGGATTGGAAAGGGTTCTTATCACGAGGGGCAGCCCACTTTGCTTGAGCGGGAGGTTTTGCACCGGCTCCCATTTATGTCATACCAGTTCCCCAATGGGCTGTCCTATGTTCTAAGGGTGTCAGGTTTTGCTTGTTCTGAAGGTTTGAGCACATCCACCACCGACGACAGCCACCGCCAACAAGCGTAAAATACAAAAACATCAATGATTCGAGTTTGTGTCGACGATGCCTTCGCCCCCCCCCCTCCCGACAGTACTTCGTTCTTGTACACAACCGCATGCGGTGCCTGACTTACTCACACCATCAACACGTTTCATAAGTAATATTCGTTCACACAAGAGACAGTAGTGGAAAGAAAGCTGCGCAACTGCGTATGAAAGATAATGTGTCGACCTCGTCGAACGAACGCCAGTCACGTTTCGATGCACTGTATATAGACACTGAAGGGAGAAATCTACATAACACCCCTAGAACACAGAACAGCCCGTGGGGACTGGCACGATAAAAATGGCAACCGGCAGGAAATTTCGCGCGCGAACGAGATGGGGTGACTCGTGATAAGTACCTTGGAAAGAATAGTACCTGAAGTAGTGTAGTGCTTAGCTGATCACCAGCCGGCCAGAAGGTCTGGGGTTCCAGTCTGCATCAAATCGGAACACCCCCCCCCCCTTCAAAACCTCAGTGTCCTCAAGAGGACCTATACGGGTTATATGAGACCAACACTAGAATGTGGGTTAGCTGCTTGGGGCACATTAGCTAAATCACATTTTCAGAAAATTTCGAAGATCCAAAACCATGCTCTCCGTATTATGACAGGCGCCATGCGCGTCACGCCCATATCAGACATGGAAACAATGACTGGAAGACAGGAGAGACACAAAGCTCCCCATGTTTCATTTGGAATGCAAAAGTCAAGCTCGCTGACCTCAAACTCCCTCCCATAGTTCCAAATGTTCCACTGAAACTTCACAACCACTGCCCTTCCCCCTCCCCCATTGGCTTCGGGATAACCTGATTGATATGAAGTCGGTTACAGGAGAGATCAACACTTTATCTACACCAGAGCTTGATTTGAGTGTATAAAGGAGAGATCAACAGGCTTTATCTACACAAGAGCTTGATTAGAGTGTATAAAGGAGAGATCAACAGACTTTATCTACACCAGAGCTTGATTTGAGTGTATAAAGGAGAGATCAACAGGCTTTATCTACACCAGAGCTTGATTTGAGTGTATAAAGGAGAGATCAACAGACTTTATCTACACCAGAGCTTGATTTGAGTGTATAAAGGAGAGATCAACACTTTATCTACACCAGATCTTGATTTGAGTGTATAAAGGAGAGATCAACAGACTTTATCTACACCAGAGCTTGATTAGAGTGTATAAAGGAGAGATCAACAGGCTTTATCTACACCAGAGCTTGATTAGAGTGTATAAAGGAGAGAACAACAGGCTTTACTACACCAGAGCTTGATTAGAGTGTGTAAGGGAGAGATCAACAGACTTTATCTACACCAGAGCTTGATTAGAGTGTATAAAGTAGAATTCAACAGACATTATCTACACCAGAGCTTGATTAGATTGTATAAAGGAGAGGTCATAGGACTTTATCTACACCAGAGCTTGATTAGAGTGTATAAAGGAGAGATGAACAAACTTTATCTACACCAGAGCTTGATTAGAGTGTATAAAGTAGAGATCAACAGACATTATCTACACCAGAGCTTGATTAGAGTGTATAAAGGAGAGATCAACAAACTTTATCTACACCAGAGCTTGATTAGAGTGTATAAAGTAGAGATCAACAGACATTATCTACACCAGAGCTTGATTAGAGTGTATAAAGGAGAGATCAGCAGACATTATCCATACCAGAGTTGGATTCGAGTGTACACAGATGGTTCAGCCAAGAGAGCAGTAAGAGACGGAAGAGGAGGAATATACATAGAATGCCCAAATGGTGTAAAAATCAACCAGGCTGTACCAACAGGTTCATATTCCTCAAATTACAGAGCAGAGGCAGAAGCACTTCTAGCGGCATGTTCTTTCCTGAATGGACAACAGCACAGCAAATATAGCAGAGTGGTCTTTCTGACTGACGCTATGTCAGTTCTACAAGCAATTGTTAACCCAAAAGACACTCAGTGTGTAGACTTGACACAACAGCTGATTCACTTAGGCTCTTCAGTAGAACAGTCTGAACTGCAGTGGATTCCAGGTCAGTGTGGCTTGGAAGGCAATGAAAAAGCGGACAGGTTGGCAAGAAGTGGCAGTGACACGGTACAACCAAACAGTGACTTAACTCACCAAGAGACTAAGATATTAATAAATTCTAATATCCAAGAAAGGTGGCTGGATGCACACACCAAATTATCTTCTAAAGACTCGCTTCATCGCCTTTCTAAAGATGCACAGTGTATTATATTCAGACTAAGGACTGGGTACAACAAGATTTCGTCAACATATGTTCACTTTTCGGTGTAGGAAACACGGAGACGTGTCCCTGCAACTTGGCACCTGAAAATGCTGAGCATGTGCTCCAAAACTGTCAACTGTATGCTGACAACAGAGACGCAATCTGGCCTGTTCCAATAACAATGAAGACAAAACTGTACACAATTTGATATGGACTGCACAATAGCTTCCATAAAGGCTACCGGCCTCCTGATAAAAGTTTTATGACAAAAGGATCTAAGAAGAAGACATAAAGTCGTGGATGTGCGTGCCCAGACATGCACGTGGCTGGTCGGCTAGCACGCCATCTTTCTCTCACAAGGCCAAAAGTTCAAACCTGTCCTCTCTTTGAAATCTAAATGTTTATACTTACTAGTATGTACACTCATTACTCCTTTGCCTCAACCTTTTATACATATACCTATTGCCTCTGTTTTCGCCCGAGATGCCAACGATACTGGTCTATTTTTCTTTAACCAGCCTATTCTATTTCTGTCTGTTTTCACCTTTTTAAATATAATTTTCCCTTATACTATATTTTCCGAATTAGGAATAATAATAATAATAATAATAATAATAATAATAATAATAATAATAAGAATAATAATAATAACAATAATAATAAGAAGAAGAAGAAATATAACACTGACAAAGGTGTGCTTTCGGAAAAAGTTGTATCTGACTTGTTCTTCTGTGTGAGTAGGAATATTACTTGTATATCGTGAGTAATTAAATAATGGAAACCTTAAAACAATGCACAGAAGAATATTTTGAATATGTGGACCCAAAAAAAAAAGGTTAGGGTACTGACTACTTCCTGCTTACAGATGCCATGTCAGACCCAGGAGGGGAAGACGCTTTCAATGTATACAGCGTATGTGCTTAAGAGGGGTGGGATGGGGTTGGTTAAACTAGTAATTGGTATTCGTAAAAAAATCGTTCTTGTCATTTTCAACAAGCTCCTAAGATATCGCCAATATTTATAATGTTGAAAAATAGTATGTTGAGAAACCGGAAAAACACTATGGGAGATGTTTGTGGCAAGCCTAAACAGCAAATCATATTTGCCAGCATCAACTAAATTAGATATGAAACTGTGGAAAGGGATGCAGTTGCTCGCCAGTCTCTGCTTCAGACCAGGCACCTGAATAAAGCCTGTGCTCGCTCACCAAGCGACGAGGAAAAAAAAAAGGAGGTAATTATGAACAATCATCAAAGAAAAGGGAAGAAATTAGTAATATGAATAATATATTTATTATTTACATACGTAAAAACACTCAACAACATGACTGAAGTTAGTCATTTCTTTTCAAGATATTGTAACCTTATACAGTAACATAAAAGTTACACAGCATTAGGACACATTTTAAATTCTCATTTAGAATTATGTTACGATATTTAATTATTTTAAACCTGTTAATATTAAGACACTCACCGGGGCAGCAACATTTTTATCGACATCCGACAAGTTCTTGCTTGTTAAAAACACATCGATATAAAAGTGATTTGTATATTAGATTCTAGCTCGTGTAAATTGAATGACGATACATTTATCGAAATCAGAACTTAACTAATGTAATTATCAAACAAAAGTTATCAATAAATTATTAATTTGGCATAAAAGCTGAGCTGACGATTCTGTTGATTTTCCTGGTATATTTCGCGCGATATGACGTCAATTTCAAGTACACAGACACACCCACTTAATGGCGTATCCAATCAGTCGTGGCCGAAAATAGGTATCTGGAGATCACAGCCAATCGGTACCACGACCGTGGGGTCATAGTTCACATCCGGCGCTAGAACAAGTTAGTGCAACACACGAGCCGGGTATATTTGTAGAGACGGCTGTTGAAGCAAGTCCTAGCCGGTCCACTCGTCAACACACTCAACTAGCACACACAAGTTACTGCATTAGTGTATTATCTATACAGTGGCGTACTATTCGGCATTAGTGATAACAGAGAACATATATTAAGTTCTATAGCAATAATATCATCGTAAAGTTTATACTTCTACGTTTTCATATCCAAACAACTAAATGATGAATTCAATTTTTTTTAAAGTAATTGTCATCTGTACGCTATGTTACTGTATTGTGCACAAACGGACAAATATCGAGCGAAAGGTAAAGATTAAATGTCAGAATAGATGGTTACATAAACAGACAGGAAGAATATCATAACAAGAAAAGAAAGCATTAATAAACAAGCGACTGCAGAAATCACATATTGAGATGAAGTTGAATTACATACTTCAACCATTTGAATAGGCACAGCTCCTTATTAGAGTGTGGTGGACGGAGGGTAAGACAGCGGATGGTAGTGTTTCATATATTCTCTGATATAGGCATGCTGTTTGATGGTGTCGCTGCCATGCCAACATCAAAAGATGCAGCAAACCAACCTGGAAATGGTGTGCGTACTGTGAGGACACCAACTGTGAGGACTGGAAATGGTGCGTACTCTATTACTAAGAGTGCGGCACTGGTGAGTAAGGACAGGGGAAACTCACGGTGTGCGTACTGTGAGGACAGGGGAAACTCATGGTGTGCGTACTGTGAGGACAGGGGAAAACACGGTGTGCGTACTGTGAGGACTGGGGAAACTCATGGTGAGCATTCTGTGAGGACAGGGGAAACTCATGGTGTGCGTACTGCGAGGACAGGGGAAACTCATGGTGAGCGCATTGTGAGGACAGGGGAAACTCATGACAGCCCATCTTCTGTGTGGTGATCCATGATGGTGTGCGTACTGTGAGGACAGGGGAAACTCATGGTGTACGCACTGTGAGGACCGGGAAAACTCATGGTGTGCGCACTGTGAGGACAGGGGAAACTCATGGTGAGCGTTCTGTGAGGACAGGGGAAACTCATGGTGTGCGTACTGAGAGGACAGGGGAAACTCATGGTGTACGTACTGTGAGGACAGGGGGAACTCATGGTGAGCGTTCTGTGAGGACAGGGGAAACTCATGGTGTGCGTACTGTGAGGACAGGGGAAACTCATGGTGTGCGTACTGTGAGGACAGGGGGAAATCATGGTGTGTACGTACTGTGTTGACCAGGACGGGGAAACTGTGAGGACTGTGAGGACAGGGGAAACTCATGGTGTGCGTTCTGTGAGGACAGGGGAAACTCATGGTGTACGTACTGTGAGGACAGGGGAAACTTATGGTGAGCGTTCTGTGATGACAGGGGAAACTCATGGTGAGCGTTCTGTGAGGACAGGGGAAACTCATGGTGTGCGTACTGTGAGGACAGGGGAAACTTATGATGTGCGTACTGTGAGGACAGGGGGAACTCATGGTGTGTGTACTGTGAGGACAGGGGAAACTCATGGTGTGTGTACTGTGAGGACAGGGGAAACTCATGGTGTGCGTACTGTGAGGACAGGGGAAACTCATGAAGTACGTACTGTGAGGACAGGGGAAACTCATGGTGTGCGTACTGTGAGGACAGGGGAAACTCATGAAGTGCGTTCTGTGAGGACAGGGGAAACGCCGAAATTACCACACATACACACACATAAAAACACACACGTACACACACAAGTTAACATGACAGTTACAGTTTGTGTGGGCAGGAGACAACAGGATTTCCAACATATCAGATCGGGCCATTAAGTTGTTGGATGACTATTTTCTGCTCTTAGTTTATGTCCTTGAGTTGAGCCAGGTCGAGATGCCCTTAGAACCGGAAGTGTATCTCTGACTGGAATAGCATCTGAAGTCATGTGGTCTCAATCGACATGCCAATCATCGTTAGCAAAGTGATGTGTGTTGTCTTCGCAATGAAGATTTGTCTCAAGCTCTTGGCCAGTGAGAACTCAGGTCTGTCAATAATTAACGCCTGACAGCAGATTCTACCCATGTGTCTGTGTTGATTGTTGGTCGACAACAGGATTAGAGTATGCAGCAGCCGCTTTAGTCTATGGGTTTGACACGTGCCTTTTAAACCTCTTCAGGTGAACCCCCATCCCCCCTTTCATTTAGAAATGTGGTTAAAAAGACGAGGACAGAAAGAAACATCCTAAGCACTTTTTTCAAGAGTTTGAAGAAAAAATATATATAAATCACAGCGTCAAAAAATATTTGTTTAAACACACACACACACACACACACACACACACACACACACAGAGAGAAAGAGAGAGAGAGAGAGAGTTTGTGTGTGTGTCATCAAAAACCGGTAAATGAGTGTCAAGTCATCAATGCGATGGTTGACACTGTTTTGTCTTGATGTTGTCTTCTCTGTTTAGTCTGATATTGGACGAGGCACAACGAAGATCACTCTCCATGTCAAGCTGGCAGTTTGTTTTGTTTTTATGATTGTAAATTTTCATTTATAATTAAACTAAAAGGTGGCTGTGGATTGGGGAGGGGAGGGGGGAGAGACATGTTAGTATCTCCCCCCCCCCCCTCACCCTACTCCTGGAATACCTAGTGTCGTCAGGACAGGTGAGATCTCTAGAGCGAACTGTTCTGTTCGCTATGTATAAAGTACTTTTCAGTATCTCTGAGGTTTCTGCGGTCCATATTCTGCGTGGTCTACCTCTGAATTTATTACGGCTGTATCTGTATAACATTGCTCTCTGTGGTGCCCTGTCTGCTGCCAATCTTGTTACATGGCTAAAATATTTCATTTATTGTCTACCCATAGAAAGTTTAGTATTGGTTCTGTGCCGACTCTCCTTCTGGTATCATCGATCCTATGTCGATCTTTGCTCGTGACACCTAGCATAGTACGTAAACATTTCATTTCTGTCGGAACTATTTTCCTTCTGTCTTCTGAAGACAGTGTTCATGTTTGACATTTATAGCATAGTGTTGCTAAGAATTTTGTATTAAACAATGTTCTTTGAGTGTTCGTATCCATATACTAGCATTTCAAAATTGTTGCCATGTGACCGATATCCGGATTGGCTTTATTGCATCTTTATTGGATTTTTGTATGTCTTCTGACAAAAAATGCTACCCCTGATTTGTAAAATCCTTCGCCTGCTTCAACTGGTGTTCATCAGTTTTGATGTTGGTGCTTCTTTGATTTCTGAAAAAAATATATAACTTCTGTTTTGTCTACGTTGATCTTCATATCGTAGTTGTTGAATGATGAGTGGAATCGATTAATTTATTCTTGTAGTTGTACGGCTGTAGATTCTATGATTACCTGCTCGTCGGCGAAAAGCAATGAAATTAGTAATTCTCGAATCTCCATGTTAATATAACAAAGAAATACAAACTGACTCAAATGAAAAAAATGATTGGACGCTCTCATTGAATGAAATGTCCTTGCTCCACCCCCACCCTCCTACCAAGTTGAAGACCACTGAGTTAGACGCTGGCCTGCTCGCTCGAAGGTTTTGAGTTCGAATTATATCGAGTCGTATTTATTTGTCAAAACTGAGCTTAGCTGGCATGTCGACGCAGTCTAAAATATTTATTAGGAAAGTTATGGGAAGTAAAGGCGGTCGGTATGATGACCACATTATCCTTCGTGCGCCGATCGGCCTGTTCAAATCTGAGTGTGGCTTGTGTTCAAATCCAAGTCTGGCTTTTGTTCAATTCTGAGTCTGGCTTTTGTTCAAATTTGAGTCTGGCTTTCAATAGCTGATGAGTGACTGACGCTAAAAGGTTCTGTTACCTTTGTTGGAGCCGCTATGGAGTAGCTGTTCGACTCTCGCCCGCCGTCCCGAAAGCCGTGGGGTCAAATCTGCATCGAGTATAATTTGTCATTTGACCCCTAGATCAACCAAGCCCCAACTGGATACCACAGAGAGACCTAGGAAGTAAATTCGGCCGCGTGTTCTTGACCATGCCAGCCATCGTCCGTCGACTGGTAAATAAAGATCTCAGTCTAGCACCATATCCAACTGCTCCGTTTCGGTGAAAATGATTCTTCCCTTATTAGCGATTGCTTGCAGTAAACTTTGCAGTTATTGAAATATACATGATTGAATACATCCGGACCTCCTGTATATCACTCATATATGGTTGCCGTTTCCTCCGTCTTCTATATGTCTCTTACCCACCCCCCCCCCCCCCCCAATTACTGCACCAAATGACGTCTTTCATGTATATAGATATACAAATAGAAAGCTTTGGTAATTTCCCTGCCATCCTTGGGCAATGATCATAACAGTTTTCCTTGCAGCGTTCCAATGTTTGCCTTTGCACAATCTGAACACACATTCTGTATCAAATATCTTCGTCAATTAATTTCAAACCGTTTGTTAGTGTTTCACGGACTGTCAGTGAAGGTACGATGTGCCGAATTCCGTACAGAGTCCATCCCGTCTGGGTTCTGGAGCCACATATTGGTGCAGTTGGGAAAAGGGGGGGGGGGGGGGGAATGCGTGGAACAGTATAGCATCTAAACCACAGCCAAGCATGTCGTGAAAGTCGAATAATTACGGGCACTTCCTTCAAAGTCAGAGTGCATCTTCATGTAAGGCAAGAAACCAAAAGTCTGCATACATATAAGCCAGATTTGTAAAAACGCACGTGCACGGTAAAAGACTTAGTCCATAACTGGACAAACAAGCAGAACTTCCGGCCGGAGTTTACAGCTGGTGAACGCGAACAAGAAGAAAAGTCCTGAGTCGCAAGTCTGCGTGTGTGCTGTACAAGTTACTTCCACTGCATGCCCTCGTTAGGTTAAGATGAGCACACAACCGAGTGTCTTTAAGTTGACGTCTTTCGTGTTTTGTTGCTCCGGCGTGACCCTGGCCTTGACCTGGCTGTGAGGGCCACGTGCAAAAAGAAAGAAATGGGGATATTGACAATTTTTTTTTAGTTAATGATGTTCTCATTTCATCTCTTTCTGTCACTCCATTCTTTGTCTTACGTGTGTCCAGCCCCGTCACTGCCTGCTCGTCCCTTCGCGTTATTGATTGACGTACAGCGAACGTAGAGCTGGGCACAGTAATGAGGTTGTCAAATGGACTTGCGTGTTCAAAACTCGATTCTTCCAACCGTAGACTCTCATCATATACTCGAACTATAATCAAAACACTAAAACACCTGGAAATTGTTTAGAAAGTAAAAGTCTTGGATATGATAGTCACCAAATGACTCATCGAATGCTGATCAATGCACGCTCCTCAGATGTGCCTTTTTGAACATGCATATAAATTATAGAAAAAAAAAATGTTGAATGCTGAATTAAGAACTGACATCACAGCACTCGGGACACTTCCGTAAGCGCTCCGTCCCCGTCTTCAACAGCAAACGAAGAGTTTCGAAAATTCCCTTGGTACCAGTACCTGTCTGTATATCCGTCTCGCCTTTCCCTTGAGTGTTTAGCATCGACCAGATCCTCGTGTAACTCCTCGCAGCGCTATTCTCCTCAGACCGTAATGATTGATAATTTGCGCTTCCGCACTGTTCACTCACCCCTAGAGAGCCCTCGCAACATCTAGCTTGTTCGTACATCAGTTTACCACCAAGTGGTGCAGAACCGGTCCAGTCTATCTGCTTGCTCATTTCTCACCACACCGGCATGACCTTGGAGAGAATATCCAAAGGATAATAAATACCCGGGACCTTTCAAAGTGATGCTTGCCACGCTGCACGGGGCATACCTGTCTCCGCCTTTCTCAACATGCTCTGTGAGTCAGTTACAATCACAGCATGTGTGTGAAGCTGATTCTCAAGCCAGCGGAATGCAACAGTGACTGTCTCCACCTCCATTCTCAAACTAGACATTGTGATATCAATATGCCAGACTTTGTTGCACTAAGCGACTTCCATTCGTTTTTGCTATGAACCCCCATGCACTTTGTCTGCCCCTCAACACAGAGTCATCTATATATACAATCACATCACTCGGGCGGGAATTGTCATGAATCATTTGTTGAACTGGCCAGTCCCTGCACTCACGACCCAAAGAGATTAGAACCCTATACAAGTCTGAAACTTGCTCGGACACTTTGACCCTACTCGAAACCTCACACAGATTTATCAAGCCTGCACACATGTCTGATTGTGTCTTCAGCTTGCGCCATCTAAGACCTTCCTTTTTTCAGTCTGTGACTCTACAGGGCATCGTGCAGGAGGTGCTTCTTGTCTGCAGCTACTCTGAGATATGACTTTGCTTGAAGAACAATGAGCCTATCTGCAATAGTAGGCAGTATAATAAGTATGTATCACATACATACTTCCGGGGTATCTCTTAAACATCCCAGAATTACCCGCATGGCTTCAGTGTGTATGCGTTCAAGTTTCATCAGCTGACTCTTTGATATGGTGAGCATTCCAAGTCCATAATCTGTCACCGACAGGATCACATGCTGGAACATTGTGAGCAGCATTCTTTGTTCCATGTCCATCGTTGCCATAATCTTGAGAGCATTGAGTCCTTTCTTGGCATTTCACCACAACTGTCTCCACATGATCCCTAAAGGTCAGGCTTCTATCGAAAATAATAGCCAGGTAACTTCAGTTTGCTTTCTCTTTTGATGTTGATGTTCTTAGTTGTGAGGCTTGGAACATTAGCTCTTACAATTCTATTGCCCAGAGAGCTCCACAAAACAGCCTCTTTTCTGAGTTGACGACAGCACCCATTTCTGCACACCAGTCAGTCACTTTGTCTACAGTTGCCTGTAGCTCTTGGGCTATCCGTTGCCTATCTCTCCCCTGCTTGTATGAAAGAACATCATCAGCAAATGTCAATTTCCATCCAACAGCTGGTGCTTCAAGTTCTGTAATCTTGCTTGTATACACATTAAGAGCACCGGTGAAATTGCATGGCGTTGTTGGAGTAGTCCCATGGCGATATTACATGGTTCTGAGGGCCATGTTCCCAGGTAGTCCCGTGGCGATATTACATGGTTCTGAGGGCCATGTACCCAGGTAGTCCCGGGGCGATATTACATGGTTCTGAGGGCCATGTACCCAGGCGAAGGGCAACCATATGTGAATGCAGGACAACTGCTACACAGGTTCACCAGCCAGGGACAAACACCCTTCTCCATGAGCACAGGTATCAAAATATATCTGACTCAATTTTAGGCATCCTCAAGATCAAATGCTGCTACAACTGTCTCTGTCCTGGAACCCCTCATAAACATCAAAAGCAAAAGTAGCTGCAATAGACCAGGTATCTTTCCGTGGCCAGTAACTACTCTAACCTTTTGGCAGGAGATCTTTTTCCAAAACATTTGTAGTTTAACAGCAATATTCTTCTCAAGCAGCTTGCCAAAGGTATTTTGTGGGGTGATAATCCTGAAACCGCCGAGTCTGAAATGATCTTTGCCTGGATTTAGAAGTGGAATTACGTAGCTGTGTACCCAGTCCTGGGGCGCTGAAGCTGTTTTGATGCTCTGTTGAAATGAAAAGCCATCTCCCTCAAGTCCTCATCACTCATGCTCTTCATATGGGTATACCTGACTCCGTCTGGCCCCAGCGGAGTGTCTTTTTTTTTTTTTTTTTGCGATATATATTTTATATTCTCCACCCTAATAATATCCTGAAAATCATTTATAGTATTGAACAGATGAACACTAACTGAATTTCTAAGCTCCCAATTATTATGATCAGTTTGAAATATAAATCTCCCCAAAAGAGCTCCCCCTTTCTCTTTGTCTGTTGTCTTTGGTATATCATTTTTAGTGTACATAAATATAATGCCTGTAGTTACAGACCGATCCTTCCTTTGCATCTGTCTGTGAACTTTCCACAACCTACCCAGTGATTTATCCCCTCCAATTTCGCTCATAAAATGTTCCCTTTTAGCCTTTTTTTCTGATCTGCTGCATACTGTTTGAATTCTGCTTTTTCTTTTCTATCTCTTTCTAGCTTCTCTACATCCTCTTGTAACCTATGAGGTTTCGTTCGCACTTTCTGTAATTGCTCAACTGCTGCTCGCTTTGATCTCCATGCCTGTTCTACTTCTTGGGTCCACCATGGAGGCTGCACAAATACAGAGATGGTGGTTCTGTTGCATACCTTCTGTCGGAGCGTCCAAGAATGGTGCTGTCCCTCTCATACTTTTCTTTCCAATAATTTTTATACTTTTCATATTCTTCAAGTAGTTTTAGCATGTTTATTTGACATTCAGCATATTAATAATAATAATAATAATAATAATAATAATAATAATAATAATAATAATAATAATAATAATAAGAATAAGAATAATAAATATTGTGAATGGCAAAAAAAAATATAAGAAAACACTTGAAATAACATAGAGTATGAAAATAAAGAATTTATAAGTCGGCTCTGTGGCTAAGTCGATGCGAACGCTTCGTAAAGCCGGGATGCCGGGTTCGATCCCAGCTGCGTGCCATGCGCCTTGCGTTGGTTTCGACAGTGGTATAAAGAAAGCCGACCGCCCAGAGAGAAATGGCAAACTACTGGAAGTAAATTTGCCTAGAAAAATCACACAACAGCAAGGGTTTGTTGGGGTTGGTTCTGCAACGTCCTGTAAAGGATACGCAACTAACCTAAAGAATTTATGTATTGTTAAAGGGGTCTCTTATCTTAGTACCTCGGCGTCTGTGGCTTAGGTGTTGCGAACGCGTTTCGTAATGCCGGGGTGCCAGGTTCGATCCCAGCTGCTGGCTTTGGGTCTTGCGTTGGTCTCGACAGTGGTATCGAGATGCCAACCGTCCGGAAAGCAATGGCAAACTACTGGACGTAAATTTGCCTAGAAAAAACACAACAGCCAAAAAATGCTGGGGTTGGTTCTGCAACGTCCTGTAAAGGATACGCAACTATCTTTCTTAGTATCCCTGGGAAGGGGTGGCGGAAGGAGAGGGAAGAGGGGGGGGGGGGTGGTTAATGGGACTAAACTGCGCATGTGCCGGCACACGTGCGTCAGTGTACAGAGACAAGCGGCCAAAGATCGGCCACAAAAGAGTGAGACATGGACTTTTAGATGGAATATGATCCTAATTTTTTTTTTGGGGGGGGGGGCGGGGGGCGGGGGAATATACGGACATCTTTTCTAGCTTTGAATTCTCTAACATTTTCTCTGCCTTATGTACTGGTTTTTGTTTCTTTTATTTGTAATGCCTTGTTTACAAGAACACCTGCCAATTTCTTTTTCTGTTTTGTGTTTGTGTGTGTGTGTGTGTGTGGTAATTACAGGGGTGGGTTACACATTGTGTTGTGGTGTGCAGCTAAGCCGCGAAATCTACGCCTTTCGACCGAGCACCACTGATACATGATGACTCACCGTCATATTTAGGAGTAACCTTTGACTCAAGACTCACATGGAGAAAACAGATAGAAAAGACACAGAGCAAGGGACTCAAGAGAACACAACTGATGAGGAAGTTAGCTGGAACAGACTGGGGGGCAAACCTCAATGTCCTTAAGAGGACCTATACAGGCTATGTGAGGCCAACACTAGAATATGGAATAGCTGCTTGGGGCACAGCAGCTAAATCAAATTTTCAGAAAGTCTCAAAGATCCAAAACCATGCTCTCCGTATTATGACAGGGGCAATGCGCTCCACGCCCATATCAGATATGGAAACAATTACTGGTCTCCATAATCTGGAAGATAGGAGAGACACAAAGATCCTCACCCAGCTCTCCAAATACCACCACTTTCAAGAACAACCCATGTACAGCCGACTGCAGAAACCCCAGAAGGCTAGACTAAAGAGAACTTGCTTTATTAAGAACGCAAATGCCAAGCTCGCTGTCCTTAAACTCCCTCCCATAATACCAATGTTCCACTTAAACCTTACAACGACTGCCCCGCTTGGCTTAGGGATAGCCTACCAACAGTCAGAACCACTGTAACAGGGGTCTCCCTCCAAATCATCAATGAGCAGCACTGATATGAAATCAACTACAGAACGAGAGATCAATAGACTTTACCCACACCAGAGTTGGATTCGAGTGTATACAGATGGTTCAGCCAAGAGAGCAGTAAGAGACGGAGGAGGAGGAATATACATAGAATGCCCAAATGGTTTTAAAATCAACCAGGCTGTACCAACAGGTTTCATATTCCTCCAATTACAGAGCAGAGGCAGAAGCACTTCTAGCCGCATGTTCTTTCCTGAATGGACAACAGCACAGCAAATATAGCAGAGTGGTCTTTCTGACTGATGCTATGTCAGTTCTACACAAGCAATTGTTAAACCAAAAAGACACTCAGTTTGTAGACTTGACGCAAACAGCTTATTTACTTAGGCTCTTCAGTAGAACAATCTGTTCTGCAGTGGATTCCAGGTCACTGTGGCTTGGAAGGCAATGAAATAGCAGACAGATTGGCCAGCAGAAGCGGCAGTGACATGGTACAACCAAATAGCGACTTGACCCACCAAGAGATGAAAACACTAATACAATCTAGTATCCAAGAAAGGTGGCTGGATACCCACAACAGATTTTCTCCCCAAGACTCACTTCATCGCCTCTCTAGAGAGGGACAGTCTATTATATTCAGACTAAGGACAGGGCACAACAGATTTCGTCAACATATGTTCAAATTTTTCGGTGTAGGAAATACAGAGACGTGTCCCTGCAGCGTGGCACCCGAAAATGCTGAGCATGTGCTCCAACACTGTCAACTGTATGCTGACAACAGAGACACAATCTGGCATGTTCCAACCACAATGAAGACAAAACTGTATGGTACACGAGAGGATATGGATTGCACGATAGCTTTCATAAAGGCTACCGGCCTCCTGATATAAGTTTTCTGACAGAAGGATCGAAGAAGAAGAAGATATTCGTTTTCAATAAGTATTTAATTAGGCTCCGTTGACGACGACATG
>CAJHNH020002488.1:0-17500 GCA_905116865.2 Candidula unifasciata | reverse complement strand
ACTTAGGTGGAAAGTTTTGATTGTTCGTTCATTTCTGGAGTTTGGTCTTGTTCCCGAAACTTCAGTTTTGCATGCACGCCCGTTTTACAGACAGTTTCGTGGGATTCTTTTTGTGTTGCAGTGCCCGCCAGAAAGGTTGTGGACTGTGACTGCGTCAGCTACCGACAGATGCAGTGTTCGTGTGTTTGTGACCAAATTCTTACAAATCGGATACAACAGTTAGTTGTGGAAGTGAAGCAACGTCATGTAAGCAGTCTATGGGCGGAAAATTCTCGTTACTGTATACATACCATGTTAGCTCTGCAGCCTGGAAGTTGAAGCAACGTATATTCGACAGCAACTCATCGTGGGCAGTCGTATACTTCGACATAAACTCTCGTTGACAGCCGTATATTCGAATAAACTCACGTTGATAGACATATTCGACATAAACTTATCGTTGACAGTCGTATATTCGACATAAACTCATCGTTGACAGTCGTATATTCGACATAAACTCAACGTTGACAGTCGTATATTCGACATAAACTCAACGTTGACAGTCGTATATTCGAAACTCAACGTTGACAGTCGTATATTCGACATAAACTCATCGTTGACAAACGTATAGTCGACATAAACTCATCGTTGACAGACGTATATTTCCTTCAAACATGCGTTGACAATTGTATATTTAACATAAATTAAGCGTTGATATTGTGTATTTCACACAAACCAAGCATTGATATAGTATATTTCACAGACAGACACACATACATACACACACACACATACAAATATATATATATCTTCTTTAAATCTTCTTTAATAATAAAAATGTAATTTTCCTTTGGTTTTAATAGCTATTCTCCGAAAGTTCTTCTTCGATTGCTTTCAAATTTTCACACAACGTTGTATTTGACTACGCGCGAGTTTTTATGTAAGAGTGTCTCACAAACCACTAACGACATAGCTACAGTAACGGTCACATCAGATTTTTGTTTCGTTGCCGGCCCGGAATTGTCCCCCCCCCCCTACCCCCGCTAGTGGGCGACTTTGACTGTTGACCTCAAACCTCTGTATGAAGCTACGCCTAAAAGTCTACCTACTACTTTAAAAATTTCACACAACGCTGCATTCGAATACTCGCGTGTTTTTATATAAGAGTGTCGCACAAGGCTTAAACTACATAGCTCCAGCGACGATCACATCGGCATCTTGGTTTTAATTTCCAACAATCCGATTTATTTTTCCTCTTTGCCGCGCTCACGACGCAAGTTGTTATTTGCGAGGATAGGCGACCTTTGACTGTTGACCTCAGATATCTGCATGACGCTGGTCGTTATGATATTGAAGAGTTGTTGACAGAGTGTATGGAAATGTTAAGATGTGGGCATTTCTTTAGTAAGCGAGAGATGAGTAGTCGCTGCACTTGGGAGAAAAAAAAGGGGGAGGGGGTGGGGGAAGGAAAGGGGGATGGCAGAAACTGTTAACAGTTTATGTTAGTCTGGGTGGACACGGATGCCAAGGTCAATTAAAAATCGTCAGGTGATACATTTCAAATCCTTCGGAGAGGGAGAGAGGAGTTGTCGGTGGATTAGAAAGGGGTTGGGGGCAGTCACTGTTATCTGAGAGAGCTAAAACATTATTTTAATTTAATTATATATTTTTTAATGAAGCATCCTGTGCTTTTCCCATGTGTGTGTGTGTGTGTTTGTGTGTGTGTGTGTGTGTTTGCGAGTCTGTTGGTAATTTAGAAACACAGTCGTAAGCTTTCAGCTGTTTAAAAAAAACCAAAAACTTAAAACAAATGGTACATACACAAAAACTATCTTTTTAAGTCCTAATAATACAATTTAACCCACAACTACTATAAAGACACTTGTGTGCTGCGTGTTCTAGAGTCGGCAAATCAGACTGTTTACCTGCACAGACAACGATTCTGATAGTTACCATATTAGACCCGTGCGGGTTCTTTTTCTTTTCTTTTCTATTTCGCCAGACTGAGCCTCAGCAAAGCGTGGCGGGTACTGCTAGTATGTGTGTGTGTGTGTATATATATATATATATATATATATATATATATATATATATATATATATATATATATATATCTGGCAGTAGCGGCCACATTTGCAGAAATATATAAATATATATATATACGTTGACAGTCGTGTTTTTCCCATGCAATACGTACTGTCAAATAGTAAGCCCAACTCCACATAGCTTTCTATCATCAAACAAGTCGAAAGCCCGTATAGATTTCAATTATAACACGGGAAAATCAGAGCTCTCTTTAATTGGATGGGAAAGGTAAATCCCAGAAAGCCTTCTCTTATTTATAGGATAGGAAAAACCAAATCCCAGTTCGGGTTGCACTTTTGTGGCGCTCTCTTCTGGCCTCAAGTTTTAAAACGCCTCTCCCACAGCTACTGGTTAATCTCTCCATTAGTTAGCATTAGGTGCTCCTCAAATAGAACCTGTTGAAATTCTCGTCACGTCCTGTTGTTTTTGGACCCTGGTGTCAGTTCGAAAGTCTTGTCTGCAATGTTGCCTTCTTGTTCTGCCTGCAGCCTTTGATTTACCTCTGCAGAATGGGGATGAAAACAGGATTGCTTAAAAAAAAACGGTGCTTGAAATATTTCAACCACGTTAAAAAAGACATAAGTTATTTATCAAGTATTCTTTATTGGACGTCATTCTGAATAGCATTTATGAACGAATGCTGACAGAAGACTCGAGATCAGATGAAATAGCACGTGTTAGAATATGTGGAACGAACGAACGAACAAACTTTATTTTCCAAGGGTTACAAATTGGGCACGCAGGCCCGTCTGACATTCGGCCCTTCTGAGCACTCATGTTTCAGAGTACCAATGCCTGTTATCTATAATGCATCTTATGGATATAATGAAGAAATATACATTATGGAATAATGCATACACACATCATGTGTACACAATCTTACACACTCACACACACGTATATATACTCTCACATTCTCATACATGCACACTCATATACAGACATACATAATACATACATTCATACATAAACGTATCTACAAACAACATACTCAAACAGAAGAGACACACACATACATATATGGACATATATGCACACATCATTCCGTACATACACACCTACACATGCATGCTGCATGCATACACACACATACAATCACACGTAGAGACACCCACAACCACACATTTACACTCACATGCAAACATACATACCTACTTACACACACATACATGCATACATACACACATCAATACATACCCCTACATCTTTACACACTTACATACATACTTGCATACATACCTAAATACACGCACATACACCCACATACTCATACAGCTACAAATGCATACATACATCCACAAACATGCATACATACATGCATACATACATCCACATACATGCCCACACACATTACATACATACATACACAAACATGCTTGCATACACACATATGCAATCACCCATACAGATACTCACATACATACATACACACAATCACACATACACTCATATACAATCACACATACTTACAACATACATACATACACATACAAATCTAAATATAGATTCATGTATCCACATGCATACACACACACCCACAATCACACACACACACTCAGATAATACATACATACATACTTACATACATACACACACATACATATACTTTTATACATACATACACATCCATAATACATACCCACATACTCACACACATGCATACTTGCATACATTCATAAATACACACACATCCACAAACCTACACAGCTACATATTTCGTCATACATCCACACACATACATGAATGCACATACACCCACATACTTACACAGCTACATTTACATAGCTACATTCTTTTACATATACAGGCATACATAATACATACACCTACATACATATACGCACACATGCATACATCCACATGTTTACATACATACATAGGCTACATCTACATACATACATAATACAAACATACATCCATACATACATCAACATACATGCATGCATACACAGAAGGAATTAGGTGTGGATCAGGCAAAGGGCGTACTTAGGAGAGGAAAAAACGGCTAGCTTATAATCAGTATGCTAGGGGAACCTCATCTACACCTTCAGACATTAGCTAGGGGAACATCATCTACACCTTCAGACATTAACTAGGGGAACATCATCTACACCTTCAGACTTTAGCTAGGGAACCTTATCTATACCTTCGGACATTAACTGGGGGAACCTTATCTACACCTTCAGACATTAGCTAGGGGAACCTCATCTACACCTTCAGACATTAGCTAGGGGAACCTCATCTACACCTTCAGACATTAACTAGGGGAACATCATCTACACCTTCAGACTTTAGCTAGGGAACCTTATCTATACCTTCGGACATTAACTAGGGGAACCTTATCTACACCTTCAGACATTAACTAGGGGAACCTCATCTACATCTTCAGACATTAACTAGGGGAACCTCATCTACACCTTCAGACATTAACTAGGGGAACCTTATCTACACCTTCAGACATTAACTAGGGGAACATCATCTACACCTTCAGACATTAACTAGGGGAACCTTTTCTACACCTTCAGACATTAACTAGGGGAACCTTATCTACACCTTCAGACATTAACTAGGGGAACCTCATCTACACCTTCAGACATTAACTAGGGGAACCTTATCTACACCTTCAGACATTAACTAGGGGAACATCATCTACGCCTTCAGACATAAGCTAGGGGAACATCATCTACACCTCCAGACATTAGCTAGGGAACATCATCTACGCCTTCAGACATTAACTAGGGGAACCTCATCTACACATTCAGACATTAGCTAGGGGAACCTCATCTACACCTTCAGACATTAACTAGGGGAACATCATCTACACCTTCAGACATTAACTAGGGGAACATCATCTACACCTTCAGACATTAACTAGGGGAACCTTATCTACACCTTCAGACATTAACTAGGGGAACATCATCTACACCTTCAGACATAAGCTAGGGGAACATCATCTACACCTTCAGACATTAGCTAGGGGAACATCATCTACACCTTCAGACATTAACTAGGGGAACCTCATCTACACCTTCAGACATTAGCTAGGGGAACCTCATCTACACCTTCAGACATTAACTAGGGGAACATCATCTACACCTTCAGACATTAACTAGGGGAACATCATCTACACCTTCAGACATAAGCTAGGGGAACATCATCTACACCTTCAGACATTAACTAGGGGAACATCATCTACACCTTCAGACATTAGCTAGGGGAACATCATCTACACCTTCAGACATTAACTAGGGGAACCTCATCTACACCTTCAGACATAAGCTAGGGGAACATCATCTACACCTTCAGACATTAACTAGGGGAACATCATCTACACCATCAGACATAAGCTAGGGGAACATCATCTACACCTTCAGACATTAACTAGGGGAACATCATCTACACCTTCAGACATAAGCTAGGGGAACATCATCTACACCTTCAGACATAAGCTAGGGGAACATCATCTACACCTTCAGACATTAGCTAGGGGAACCTCATCTACACCTTCAGACATTAGCTAGGGGAACATCATCTACACCTTCAGACATTAACTAGGGGAACATCATCTACACCTTCAGACATTAACTAGGGGAACATCATCTACACCTTCAGACATTAACTAGGGGAACATCATCTACACCTTCAGACATAAGCTATGGGAACATCATCTACACCTTCACCATTAGCTAGACATTAACTAGGGGAACTAGGGGAACATCATCTACACCTTCAGACATTAACTAGGGGAACCTCATCTACACCTTCAGACATTAACTAGGGGAACCTCATCTACACCTTCAGACATTAACTAGGGGAACCTCATCTACACCTTCAGACATTAACTAGGGGAACCTTATCTACACCTTCAGACATTAACTAGGGGAACCTCATCTACACCTTCAGACATTAACTAGGGGAACCTCATCTACACCTTCAGACATTAACTAGGGGAACCTCATCTACACCTCCAGACATTAACTAGGGGAACCTCATCTACACCTTCAGACATTAACTAGGGGAACCTCATCTACACCTTCAGACATTAACTAGGGGAACCTTATCTACACCTTCAGACATTAACTAGGGGAACCTCATCTACACCTTCAGACATTACCTAGGGGAACCTCATCTACACCTTCAGACATTAACTAGGGGAACATCATCTACACCTTCAGACATTACTAGGGGAACATCATCTACACCTTCAGACATTAACTAGGGGAACCTCATCTACACCTTCAGACATTAACTAGGGGAACATCATCTACACCTTCAGACATTAACTAGGGGAACATCATCTACACCTTCAGACATTAACTAGGGGAACTTATCTACACCTTCATCTAGGGGAACACCTTCAGACATTAACTAGGGGAACATCATCTACACCTTCAGACATTAACTAGGGGAACCTCATCTACACCTTCAGACATTACACTTCAGACATTAACTAGGGGAACCTTATCTACACCTTCAGACATTAGCTAGGGGAACATCATCTACACCTTCAGACATTAACTAGGGGAACCTCATCTACACCTTCAGACATTAACTAGGGAAACATCATCTACACCTTCAGACATTAACTAGGGGAACATCATCTACACCTTCAGACATTAACTAGGGGAACCTTATCTACACCTTCAGACATTAACTAGGGGTGTTCCTTTCGAAGTCTACACACTTCAGACATTAACTAGAGAACCTTCTCTCCCCTTCAGATGCTTTAGGATCTACTTCTGTACTGCTCATTATCTACACCTTCAGACATTATAGGGGAAATGCCTCTATCCCTTCAGACATTAGCTAGGTCTCTATCCCTACATCATCTACACCTTATCAGACATTAAGCTAGGGGAACCTATGTCTCTATCCCTAGAGAAGGACACCATATCTCTATGTCTCTATCCCTAGAGAAGGACACCATATCTCTATGTCTCTATCCCTAGAGAAGGACACCATATCTCTATGTCTCTATCCCTAGAGAAGGAGCAACATATCTCTACACCTTCATCCATAGAGAGGGACACTATATCTACATGTCTCTAGACATAGAGAAGGGAACCATATCTCTATGTCTCTATCCCTACATTAAGGACAGGGGATCTCTACCTCTATCCCTAAAGAAGGACACCATATCTTTATGCCTCTATCCCTAGAGAAGGACACGATATCTTTATGCCTCTATCCCTAGAGAAGGACACGATATCTTTATGCCTCTATCCCTAGAGAAGGACACTATATATCTATGTCTCTATCCCTAGAGAAGGGACATCATCTATCTTCAGACATTATAGTCTTATCTCTACCCTAGAGAAGGACACTATATATCTATGTCTCTATCCCTAGAGAAGGACACTATATCTCTATGTCTCTATCCCTAGAGAAGGACACCATATCTCTATGTCTCTATCCCTAGAGAAGGACACTATATCTCTATGTCTCTATCCCTAGAGAAGGACACTATATCTCTATGTCTCTATCCCTAGAGAAGGACACCATATCTGTATGCCTCTATCCCTAGAGAAGGACACCTTATCTGTATGCCTCTATCCCTAGAGAAGGACACCTTATCTGTATGCCTCTATCCCTAGAGAAGGACACCATATCTGTATGCCTCTATCCCTAGAGAAGGACACCTTATCTGTATGCCTCTATCCCTAGAGAAGGACACCTTATCTGTATGCCTCTATCCCTAGAGAAGGACACCTTATCTGTATGCCTCTATCCCTAGAGAAGGACACCTTATCTGTATGCCTCTATCCCTAGAGAAGGACACCTTATCTGTATGCCTCTATCCCTAGAGAAGGACACCTTATCTGTATGCCTCTATCCCTAGAGAGGGACACTATAT
This sequence comes from Candidula unifasciata, assembly GCA_905116865.2. NCBI lineage: Eukaryota > Metazoa > Mollusca > Gastropoda > Stylommatophora > Geomitridae > Candidula > Candidula unifasciata. The sequence goes on along the minus strand of CAJHNH020002488.1, from coordinate 9,582 downwards.
CTCTTTGTATCTATCCCTAGAGAACGACCCCAAAACGCAGTAGCGTACCTGGTGCAGACATTTTTTTTGTCACACTCCCTCCCCTGGCCCCGCCCCGTTTACACATTGTTTTCTTCAAAAAACAATGTTTTTTGCCATTTAGTCACACCCCCCCCCCCCCCCCAGTGATGACACCGCTGGCAGCCCACCCTCGCTCATTTCCCACCCTACGCCATTGCCCGTACCTCTGTTACATGTGTTTTCCTCCGGAAGAGCCTCTGTTCCCCACTTTGTGTTGTACACTTTATAAACAAAAACATTATACCGGTGTTTGTACGAGCAATATACATGGCTTGATATGTAGGAAATACAGTTCTTGATTTACAACAGGCTCTGTTTAGATATCGCGTCTGTGAAAAGATGTCAAGTACTGAAACGGGAGCCTGTTTACACTTATGGATTATAAACTCGCGCTAAGAACTGGTTGCATGTTCCTGGAACTAAACACATACCGTCACCTGAACGTCACTCCTGCAGTAACTGCCAGACATGGGTGAGTCACCCAAGTCGTTGAGAAGTGACATCGGCAGGGATGCCGTCGTCAACGCCAGTAATTTCCACCCGGAGTCTGCCCACCCGCCGCAGCATGCACCACCACATTGGCAGCCTCGCGTCGCAGAACGCCAGCAGAGCGTGACGGCGGCGGCAGGGGCGGCGACCAGCCAAGGTGTCGATGATCTCAAGTGCAGGATTAAAAAGTGTTCCGCAACTGCAACCTGTTACTCTGTGGAGGAGACCATAAAGGTAGGCCCCGTGTGCTGTTGTCCATTGCCTGCCTTCTGAGTTGTTGTCATTTTTATTGTTATTGTCTCTGTCTCTAATCAGTCTTCTGTTGTTGTTATTCTCATCTTTTGCTGCCTTTTGCTCCGCAATGAAGCATAGGCCCTCGACTAACTCGCGCCAAGTCGTTCTATCCTTCGCTCTTGCATGCAGCTCTCCACATGTCCTCCCTATCTTATGTACGCTAGCTCCCTTCTCCGTGTGTTTGTGGCTCTTTTTTTTTTATTTGTATGCCCCTGTGCGTTCCAGTGCAAAGATACTCTAGTTATTCTGTTCTAAGGTTTTCTCAACGTGTGTCCTATCCAACATCCTCTTTTTTCCTCCTCTTTTTGGTCCACTGGAACTTGTTTATCTCTCTTCCAAAGCTCTAAATTAGTGATGATATCGTACCATTTCATTCACTCTATTCTGGGCAGGCGCCAGTTAATGAATGTGTGTATCCCCCCCCCCCCCCCCCCCTCAATAATTGCCGTATTGTTCTTCATGTTTCACCCTCTACAAAGGTAACTGATTTGACATTTAAATTTTAAAAAGTACTAAGTTTTGTATGAGTTAATCTCATTGTTATTTTTATTGTCTGTAGTCATCGTTTGCCTTTTGTTATTGTTGTTCTCATTGATATTATAATAACAACAACGTTATTATTCAATGGTCGGCTAGCGATATTGTCAGCGTTAATGTTAGCGGCGGTAATGTTATGTTAGTAATGTCTGCTAGCGACGGTATTGTTAGCGACGGTAATGTTAGCGGCGGTAATGTTAGCGACGGTAATGTTAGCGACGGTAATGTTAGCGGCGGTATTGTTAGCGACGGTAATGTTAGCGGCGTAATGTTTGTGATGCTGTTGTGGTTACAACTGTTATAATTTTGACTATTATTGTTTGTCTTTTACCATTCTCGTACAAGAATCCTCTGGTGGAAGAGATAGGGGCCTTTACTACGTACCGGGCCCACCTGTTACTGGTGTTGTAAGTACAGAACCCTTTTGCACACCTTCAGACATTTTTTTTTTTACATATAGGCTACCTCAATTTGAAAAAATTAATCGGCCCTCGATGGATGATGTGATCAACCCATTCCAGGCTGGTTCGACCTCGTGGTCAAGGTTATTTTGGAAAAACAAAGTCCGGTTCCGTGAGGTTCTGAACCCACGACCATTAAATCCGCATTGGAGAGTCTAGCCGCTACACCACTGCGGCTCTAGCCGCTACAACACGGCGGCTCCCAACTGTTGTAGTCATCGAAGTGATTATTATTGTAGTTGCCAGCTCAAGTCACGTGAACATAATACGACCGGGATAATGATGGCCATATGAGCCAGCAAATACCGTTTGGTTTATAAAATGTAGATCACAAAACATGTTCCAAACAACCTCAAAGAGTCACAAGAGGTCCTTTATTTGACTTTTTAGTTGTTATATTATTTTGTCCCCATATTTTTCTTTTATAATGTCTTACTTTTATTCTTTCCTTCTCTCGGTTATCTTTTAACGCGTCCCTTATCTTTTCCATTTGTAGCAAATCTTTTTTTTTTTTTTTAAGGACTCACACGGTGTGCCTGCCATGTACCAGCCCATATTTTTTTTTCTAGTAAAGAAGCTGGTTCTCACAACACACACACACACAAAAAAAAAAAAATGCTTTCAGAGTGTCTGTTACAGTAGTGCTGAAGACAATGCCTATAACAGGTGCCGGTACTGTATACCATTAGGAAAAAACAACAACAACTGACGAGCCGACGCTGGAACTGACAGATACAAGCTTGTGCAATTGAGACAGATCTCTAATCTACCCTCGTGGCACATGGCACATTGTACGGGCCCATGACAGAGAGTCTACTCAAAAACACACCTAACCGAACACCCAGAGAGCACACACAAGAATCTTTAATGTAAAGCACAGACTAACATGAGACAGTTGACGACAGGAGACATCGATACCCTTATCCAAAATGCAGGCCGTGATGGCTTTACGTATCACCATGCACGCCTTCTTGTCCCCGTGGATAATACTCAGGTCCAAACCCACACTTATGATAAGCTATTTTCTATGATACTGGACTCCACCAGTGACTGCAGAGTGCGGGGAACAGTGTACAGGGATAGACAGTATCACTACATCCAGTTCAAGTCCTACCCTGTCTATGAGAAAATTTCTACACTATCTACGTGACACATTATACCACACACTGTCACCGTCAAAAGCTGCAAAACACAGAAAGGTTACGATGCCGTAACGAAATACTTTATCACAAGCTATCGGTCACGAAAATATTCCTACAACACTAAGATTCTAAAGCGTCGATCTATTAGATGTCTCCTTCTAACGTCTGATGTCCGACTTCCCTTTGTCCGATCTGCGTCGTTGCTTTTGTCACAACCCGACAACTCACCAGAATCCATGCAGGACCCGTGAACACTCAAGCGAAGCGCTCACGCCAATCACACTTTATCGCTGTCAGACATTCACCGGGCTGAACTGTGGTTCATCCATTGGTCATCCTAGTACACCTATCTGTCCTGCACGTTCAAACAATGGACTGTCTCTGTTCTACTGTCCCATAACTGCACACACACCACCCTCTGACAACAATATACTAGTCTTGTCAGTATATTGACCTTGATGAGCAGAGGTGTAAGGATCTCTAGTGGTGCACGCATATCTACAACAGGAGTCGACTACCTGCGAGGCGTGCTGCGCTAAAGTAATGTCAACACGTGCACTGACCGCACTCCACTATACGCTTCAAAATACAACCCTTTTTGAGAAATAATATATTTCTCTCTCATGTGTTGAGTAGATGTGTAATTCAATTTACAATTTACGCAGCAGTCCAATAAAACTTACTCAAAGTCCAACGCTTGAAGCTGGTGCCTAGTCTACAGCTGTTTGTATGACGCTTGTGTGTGTGACAGTTGAATGTGTCTACGGTTATATGTGTGACGCTTGTGTGTGTGACAGTTGTATGTGTGTACGGTTAAATGTGTGACGCTTGTGTGTGTGACAGTTGAATGTGTCTACGGTTAAATGTGTGACGCTAGTGTGGTTCATATATTTGTGTGTGTTATATGTTATGTTATGACAGTCGACCTCACTGCACATTGACTATTCCCATGCGTGCTGTCGTTTGATGCAGATGCCTCTACTAATTGTTCCAATGACAAGTTGGGTAACTGTCTTCTATCTTGCCCTCAAAGAAGGCACCGGCGTGTTCCAGTAAGCTTTACTCCGAGGCGAGTGTGTGTGTGTGTATGTGTGATTGTGTGTATGTTTGTGTTTCTTGACGTGGGCTATCTGTTTAATGCTGCATCCTAGCAGTACACTTTTCTCACATCTACATCTCTATGTTTAACCATAGGCTTCGAGTTAGAGTTTGCAACGAAATACCAAAAACCAGGAAACAACATCCCCAGTTTAGGACCCATCCCTGCCAGTTGTATCTTCTGTGGGTAAACCTCACGAACATCTCCTTAGACAGATTTAGCCCCACCTACGTACACACTAGGTCACTTTTGATTGTTAATTGCTCAGCCTTGTCAACTTTCCTAAAGGTTACGGGGGTTTTCCGCAATTTTGTTTATATCGCGTGATTTATATTTCAGCACTTCAGCGCTTTTAACGCTCCAAAAAACATGCAGGACTTGCCCTAACACAAAACCCTCTACGGGAGTGATGCAACCTATGTAACCGGGCATTCTTTTTCTCGGAATGAAAACGTAAATGGAAGACAACGCAGAAAGCTTTTCGAGCGACTCCTCCGTAGGTTTCAGCAAAATTGACGAGCCTAATAAACTGTGAATGAAAAGTGGCCCAGTGCGTAAATGGGCGAGGCTAACTCTGTTTGGGGGAGATGTTCGTAATATTCACCGTTTTGTGCCGAATCATGAGGTTTGATGTTTGAGGTTTGAGCAACGGATCAATATCATGGCACACGGGTAGTAACCAATAAGTGCTACATTCTTGTTCTAACTCAAGTTTGAGTCCGAAGACGCTCAGTACAGTGCACAGGCTCTGTAGCACCGGCGAAGATCCTAAAATACTTTGGGTAGATTTTTAACTCAAAATTTTGCCCGGACAGTGCCGTTAGGCTTCTCTTTTCGATTTCCAAATGGCAAGGGATTTTTTTTTACGTGCGCAACAATGAACACGGGCGTCCGATCTCACTACTCAGAGACTAGGGGGAATTACCAGACGTCCAAGTCTACGTGAAAAATCCCATCCCTTACCATGGATTGAACCCGAAACCTCTAGCACTCAAGGCGGACTCTAGGCCTCGAGACCAGGCACCCCCCCCCATCCCCGAATCGGGACTCGTTGACATATATCAGTGGAAGTTTTCCTTTTTCCTCCCCAAAAGATATTATCATAATGTGCCACAGGAAGGCACTGGAATCACACACATCCCACAGCGATGGCGAGTGTAACCAGCAAGATCAGCCGGCGTTCAGAAGTCTTCTACAGTTGGTGCATGCGATTTCAGGATCATAGTTGCCATAGCATGTATTCACTAGTTTTCTTCTTATTTGACGTTTAGCTCTACTGCCTATATGCGATTATTCTCTCCCTGTATCCCTACTCCATACCTGATGTCGTTCTTCATGCAGCACGGGCAATGGTTCATGGTCTCATTCATAGATCCTTTCGTAACTGCACAGTAGCAGGTCTCCGCGCGTTAGAGAGGCCAACGAGAAGATATACCATATATATACCATATATATATACCATATGATATACCATATATATACTATATGATATACCATATATATACCATATGTATACCATATATATACCATATATATATATATACCATATATATACCATATATATACTATATGATATACCATATATATACCATATGTATACCATATATATACCATATATATACTATATGATATACCATATATATACCATATATATACCATATATATACCATATGTATACCATATATATACCATATATATACTATATGATATACCATATATATACCATATATATACAATATGTATACCATATATGTACCATATATATACCATATGATATACCATATATATACTATATGATATACCATATATATACCATATGTATACCATATATATACCATATATATACCATATATATACCATATATATACTATATGATATACCATATATATATATATACCATATATATACCATATATATACCATGTATATACCATATATATACCATATATATACCATATATATACCAAATGATGCCAAGACGATAGAAAAGTCTACAGTAAAGTCACTTCATTAGATTAGCGCAGTCGATAAGAGGCTCGCTTTCAAATCCATCTGCGACTCGCTGTAGCCACTGTCGGTGTTCGAAACGGGGCGGTTCCCGGGGTTCACCCAGCCTCTAGGAAATGGGTACCAGAGTTGATACTTTGGGGTAAATGGAGGAACGTCGCTGTAGCTACAGAGTTACGTGCGAACGGCGACACAGGCGGACATTTCTTATCAGCTGTCCGTACTGGTGGCAGAGCACTTATGGTTTATAACCGTGTGCAATGACGCTGGTTCACATCTCCCGACTTTACCTTTAACTTTACCTTTCATTAGATTGAAGCACTTTTCGTGTTCAACGTGCCATCAACTATAATATATCGGACAAAAGATTGTGACATTAAATGTCTGTCATACATTTTCTCTGTGTCGGCGTCTTTGGCTTAGGAGTTGCGAACGCGCTTCATAATGCCGAGTTTGATCCCAGCTGCGGGCCTAGCGCCTTGCGTTGGGTTTTGACAGTCGTTTCGAGAAACCCATCGTCCAGAAAGCAATGGCAAACTGCTGGACGTAAATTTGCCTAGAAAAACTACAACAGCCAAGAAAATCCGGTGTTCGTTCTGCAACGTCCTGTAAAGGATATGGAAAGTGAACAAAAATGTCTTCGCTGAAAACCAACCAAGCTTCTCACTTATGCAATATTCGTTTTGGCGGGAAACTCCGGCTATATTTACAATTCCCGCTACTAATATCTTGTGTACATAGTGCCAGTTGAACGGCCACGGATTGTCTGAATGACATACAACTGGCTAGAGGTCAAGTGTGGACAGACGAGCCATTCACGAGGGCTTGTGTAAACCGACCGGCGATTCAGGAACCGTGCGACCCTAGCTCTGTGTACCTTTCAAAGGCGTCACGGCCCGAAGGGGGAATAATAGAGACTGCTTATCTGGAGAACGGTGTGTAGACTCTAGTGATTACCTCCCTTCGAGAACGGGGTGTTTTCCTGGCTGGTCACTTTGATCCAATAGAGGGGGTCAATTGGGCGCGATTGTTTTCCGGATTCTGACAGATCACATTATTGCTTGATGTTTGAATCACTGGCTAATTTGGGCAGGACAATTTCGGCTGATTTGTCTTGCTTGATAATCTGTCTACTTTGAACAGGTAAAGGTATGTTTTTGTCTTCTGCTTTCATCTCTCAGTGTTTCAGTTTACTCACTGTTTTACCCAGGACTCTACTATATTACTTTCAATTTCGTCCTTTCAAGGACGAAACTTTTCGTCTTTTGAAGCCCTACTCTGGCTTCTGCCAGGGGCCGCAATATAGGCAGGCCATACATATGGCCAAATGTCTGAACGCGGTTTCTGGGATCTCTCCACGGCGATCCTCATCCACATGGTGGCACTTTGTGTCATCGGGTGTTTATCGCTTGTGTGATGTCCTGGTGGGGTAGAAAGTCAGTCAGACTCTGCTATATTGTCAGATTCCTTACGTCCTTTTAAGGATGTAATTTTTGTTATTTGAAGCCCCACTCTGGCTTTTGCCAGGGGCCGCAATATAGGCAGGCCATACATATGGCCAAATGTCTGAACGCGGTTTCTGGGACCTCTCCACGGCGATCCTCATCCTTATGGTGGCATTTTGTGTCATCGGGTGTTTATCGCTTGTGTGATGTCCTGGTGGGGTAGAAAGTCAGTCAGTCTGTTCTGTCCGTTTACACATACTTATTTTGCCCTGTTGTCAATCAAAACCATAAACATTTTTTTCATACTGGTCAATGGCTTACAACAACAACAACAACAACAACAACAACTACTACTACTACTACTACTACTACTACTGCTGCTGCTGCTGCTACTGCAACTGCTACTGCTGCTGCTGCTACTACTACCACCAGTACTACTACTATTACTAAAGCTATTCTACTACTACTACTACTACTACTACTACTACTACTACTACTACTACTACTACTACTACTACTACTACTACTACTACTACTACTACTACTACTACTACTACTACGACTACTACGACGACGACGACTACTACTACTACTACTACTACTACTACTACTACTACTGCTACTACTACTACTACTGCTGCTACTACTACAACAACAATAACTACTACTACTACTACTGCTACTACTACTACCACCATCACTAACCTGCAGTAGTATATATTCGAATGTTTTGTTCACGTTATTCCTCTTCCCTATTTTGTTAGGCTATATAGTCACAGTTCATTTGATTAACTTAACTGCATATTTATAGACATTTTCAATATCTAGGAGAAGTGATCACGCAAGATGGTAGAATTGACAGAGAAACACAAACCAGATGTCAGAAAGCAAGTGCGCTTGTATACCAGTTATCTCCATTATTAAAACATCCAGGCATAACTATGAGTGCAAAGAGATAGATCATAAACAGCCTATTGATTGCAACAATAAGTTACCAGTGAGATGAGATGTCTGATAAAAGCCGCGAAGCCAAAGCTTCCCAGATCGAGTTAATAATGATACTGTCAGACAGATTAGGTAACAACACCTTGTAATTGATTACTGGAGAAACAGCAAATCAATTGGTTTGGCCATCTCCTTAGAAGACAAGAGGACGGCCTCGATATGGATCGACAACATTAAAGACACTCTAAGCCTTCACGGCATGATAACAGCCAGAAGCAGCCAGCGTGGACTGGATCGAAAATTACTCCTCCCCACGCCGCTTAACGACATAAGTGGTTTATGATGATGCTTAAATAAAATGACTACAAGTAAATGTATGTAACCAGGAAGTCATAATGTCGAATGTCCCCATGGGTAAAACAAGAATAGACCCACTGCCTACCCAAAAACAAGTCGTAAAGATTCGATTAATTGGGAGCTTCCTTCGAAGTCGGAGTGCGTCTGCCTGAGAGGCAAGGAACCAGCAGTCTGCATACAAATGAGTCAGATCTGTAAAACGGATGCACACGCAACACGCAGGTTCTGGAACACGACTGCAGTCCAGAAGAAGAGAATGTGGGATTCTAATGTCGATATTTCCAATAATTTATTCACAGACGTGTGGTCAGCTGTCCGTCCGTCTTTCCTGGCGATAATGTTGTATTGTGTAAAAGACAGGTGTGGGAATGAAGTTCCCCTCTCCGTTGCTTGTGCATCACGACCCCTCCATCCTGGCTTGTCTTGTTTACTGCAGAGGATAGGTAACACCGATACGATTAGAACAAAGCATCTAGCAGAAGCTGTCGAATCAACAGAGAAGTATGTTGTCTGTGCGTCTGTCAGGTCTTCACTCCTATAGCAGCTGCCAACCATGGATAAGGGTCTAATCTTTCTAGCACAGATATTTAAACAACACAAAACTACCAGTCTAGAGATTGTAAACCGGTAGCGCCTCTCCAACAAGTATCTCGTAAGAGTCGACTCACTTGGTGCTTCCTTCGCCGTCCGAGTGCATTTGCTTGAAATGCAAGGAACCAGCAGTCTGCATACAAGTCAGTCTATCTG
>CAJHNH020002487.1:77500-106401 GCA_905116865.2 Candidula unifasciata | reverse complement strand
AATTGTTAATACAGGCTAGGGCCTCACAATCCGCAGAGGCCTTAAAAGATTATGTTCGTTTTTGACAAATGGAATTTTTCTCAAATATTTTAGAAAACAATTCCCAAGAAATGTTGTAATAGTATTTATATTATTTTGGGTATATTATATAGCACTACGGAATTTGTGGAGGTCATTTGAAATTAAAAGAAATACTAAACTAAAAATTTTAATCCTAATGTCAAATCAGTACTATTGTATGGGGCGGAAAAATGGAGAACAACTAAGGCAATTACTAATAAATTACAGACATTCATTAACTGGTGCCTGCGCAGAATAGAGGGAATTAAATGGTATGATAGAATAACTAATGTAGAGCTTTGGGCGAGAACTAAACAGGCTCCAGTGGACCAAGAGGTGAGGAAAAGACGCTGGCAATAGATAGGACACACACTGAGAAAACAGAACAGCATAACTAGAATATCTTTGCATAGGAACCCACAGGGGCATATTAATAAAGGAAGGAAAAAAAACATGGAGAAGAGAGCTAGAGAATAAAGTTACAAAGATGGAGAGGACATGAGAAGAGCCTAGAAGAATATCATATTTTTTTTTAATTCAAACTTTGTAGACTATTTGTTGAATGTTGAATGTTGAATTACGAATCGACGTAATAGAACTCTAGACACTCCCATAAGTGATCCGTCCCATCTTCAGCAGCAAGCGAAGAATTCTAATTCCGATGGCGCCAGTAACTGTCGGTAGGTTTTTCAGTCTCGCCTTTCTCTCGAATGTTGAGCGTCTGTCAGATCCCCTGGCAACTTCTCGCAGCGCCATTCTCCTCAAACCGTAATGATCTATCTGTGCCTCCGCACTGTTCACTCCATCCCAAAGGCCCCTCATAAAATCTAGCTTGCTATACATCTATTCACCACCAAGTGGTACAGAACTGGCCAGTATGTCGGCCTGCTCACTTCCCAAAACACCGGCATCACCTGGAGAAAGTATACTTCCACCTGCTAATTACTTAGTTTAACTGGGTATTTTAAAACAGTAGGCGCTTCAGGTTTTTTTTTTTTTTTAAGCACATATAGCTCAATAACTGTATCTCCCAGAAAGAGTTAAAATTAAAATACGGCCGCTTTCCACCAAGGGAGGTGACTCGCTGCGGTATGATAGCATTAATACTTGAGTATCTCCCTTTATCATAGTATGACATGACAAGAGTTCGTCTGTCATGTTTGGGGCCGCGTTTGATCTATGTCTGTTTGTGTGGTGTGATGTGTATGTGCGTGTATATGATATGAGTGTCTCTGCTAGTATTTAACCTGTCTTGTGTGTGTTTTAGCCCAACTAACACCCCCTTCCCTCCTAAATCATGTATGTGTGTTGCGGGGAAGGGTATGACTCAATGTGACTGGGATCTCAGGTTTTAGCGTACCTCTCAGAGACTTGCTTTGAGGCCCACTTGTTACACTTTCAAACTGCTGTAGAATTTTGCACCATCTCCAGTAATACTAGCGCTAACAGCAGTACCACTGTTAGCAGCTATAGAAACAGCAGTAGCAGTAGTAATAGTAGTAGTAGTAGTAATAGCAGCAGTAGCAGTAGTAATAGTAGTAGTAATAGCAGCAGTAGTAAAAGTAATAGTAGTAATAGCAGCCGTAGTAGTAGTATTAGCAGCTGCAGCAGCAGCAACAATAATAAAAGTAATAGTAGTAGTAATAGCAGCCGTAGTAGTAGCATTAGCAGCTGCAGCAGCAGCAATATAATAGAAGTAATATAGTAGCAGCGGCAGTAGTAGTAACAGCAGTAATCACAGTAATAGTAAAAGTAGCAGACGTAGTAGCAGTAGTTGAAATAATTTTAATAGTAGCAGCAGTAGCAGTAATAGTAGTAGCATCAGTCGACGTCAGTGGCTAGGCGTTGCGAACGGGCTTTCAATGCAGGGTTTCCGAATTCCATCTCTGCATCAGACGATTGTTTCGCCTTGCGTTAGTTTCATTAGTTTCGTTAGTTTCGTTAGTTTTTTAGTTTAGCCGCCCGTTCATTAAGCGTACAGTTAATGAGCGTACAATTTACGCAGAAAAACCACAATCATCAATCATCATCAGTTCTCTTTATGCCTAGTGACACATGAGGCTTCAGAGAGGACTTTCCATGCTTTTCTGTCCTGTGCAACCTTCAGTGCAGTTTTCCATGTCAGAGATGCCGCATTCAGGTTACTCTCCATCGTTCTTCTCCATATAGTTTTTGGGTGCCCATTCTTTCTTTTTCCCTCTGGTGTCCATGTGAGAGCTGTTTTCGCAGGTATATCATAATTCATTCTCATAACGCGGCCAAGCCATATCCATCTTCTTTTACAAAAACCACAATAGCCATACAAATCTGGGTTTGGTTCTGCAACGTCCTGTATAGGATTCACAAACTAACTAAGTAGCAGCAGTCGTAGCAGCAGTAGCAGTATTAGTAGGAGTAACAGAAACAGGAGCAGCAGCAGCAGCAGCAGCAGCAGCAGCAGCAGCAGCAGCAGCAGCAGTAGTAGTAGTAGTAGTAGTAGAGTAGTAGTAGTAGTAGTAGTAGTAGTAGGAGTAGTAGTAGGAGTAGTAGTAGTAGGAGTAGGAGTAGGAGTAGGAGTAGTAGTAGTAGTTGTTGTAGTAGTAGTAGCAGTAGTAGTAGTAGTAGCAGCAGCAGCAGTAGTAGTTGTAGTAGTAGTAGTAGTAGTAGTAGCAGCAGCAACAACATCAGCAGCAGCAACAGTAGTAGTAGTAGTAGTAGTAGTAGTAGTAGTAGTAGTAGCAGTAGTAGTAGTAGTAGTAGAAGTAACAGCAGCAATTTCAGTAGCAGTAGTGGTAGTAGTAGACTTCTCCTTCGTTTCTTTTTTTCCCATCTCCTCCTCCTAGATTGTCATCATCATCATCATCATCATCATCATCATATCCCATTTTCCCGTTTTCTTTCGTCACATCTAGTTTTGCAGTGCACCTGAGACGTATCTAAACCACATCCTCATGCATTTATTTTAGTAATAGATTGTCTATATTCCGCCAAAGGCAACGTGTCCTATCTTTCTGTCTAGTGGCTTTGCCAGAGCTGTCGCCTTGAGGCCTGCCATTTGAGGTTAGAAATGTCAGATTATTAAGGTGTGTAACTTGCACGCGGAGAGCCGCCGTGGTGAAGCGGCTAGACGCTGGCCAGAGGTTCGGGTTTGAGTCCTGACGATGCGGGACGTTTTTTTTTTTTTTTTTTTTTTGGATCCCTTTGGCTCCTAGGTCGAGCCACCCCTAAATGAGTACAAGGTATCGTTCTGGGAATTAAATTTAGCCGGCGTGTTGCTGACCACATAGCCCACCAAGGAACGATTGGTCTCAAGGTAGCCCACCAAGGAACGATTGGTCTCAAGGTAGCCCACCAAGGAACGATTGGTCTATAAAATAGAGGTCTAGCCCTAAATGCCTAATACGCCTTAAAACGTGGAAAAGGGTCTCTGACTGACTGACTTACTTTCTACACCACCAAGACATCACACAAGCGATAAACACCCGATGACACAACGTGCCACCATGTGGGTGAGGATCACCGTGGAGAGGTCCCAGAAACCGCCTTCAGCCTTTAGGCCATATTTATGGCCAGGCTATATTGCGGTCCCTGGCAAAGCCAGAGTTGGGCTTCAAATAACGAATAATTTCATCCTAAAAAGGACGGAAAGTAACACAAAGGGTCTTTAACTTGCTTTACCGTACTAACTTGTATACCAAGCACATGCTCAGCAGTTTCTGTTGCCACGCTGCAGGGACACAAATCCGTGTCTCCTACACCGAAAGGTTTGAACATATGTTGACGAATTCTGTTGTGTCCTGTCATTAGTCTGAAAATAATACACTCTCTAGAGAGGCGATGAAGCGAGTCTTGAGCGAATTTGTTCTGTGTATCCAACCATCATTTTTGGATACTAGATTGTATTAAAGTCTTGGTCTCTTGGTGGGGTAAGTCACAATGCAGTCACTATGCAGTTGTACCATGTCACTGCTGCATCTAGTTTGAAGTTTTTCTCTAGGAACCAGGTCAGTCGGTTGGTCGTCAATCTTTCAAATAGTTTGCACAGACAGCTAGTGAAGCTGATGGGTCTGTATCTGTCTGCGTTGTTTTTCGGCTTTCCTTGCTTCAGGATTACGAATATTTCGGACTTTCTCCAGTGTGGAGGAACTACACTAAAAATCCAGCTGGCATTAAAGATGTTTTTGCAGCTCTTAGTCCCATGCGAAGTAATATATCAAATATATCATTCGCCATTTTATCGGGTCCAGGAGCTTGGCTGAATTTCAACTGGTTTAGTCCTGTGTGTCGGCTCTGTGGCTAAGTCGATGCGAATAATGCGCCTTGCGTTGGTTTCGACAGTGGTATCAAGAAAGCCGACCGTCCAGAAAGCAATGGCAAACTACTGGACGTAAATTTGCCTAGAGAAATCACACAACAGCCAGGGGCTGTTAGGGTTGGTTCGGCAAAGTCCTGTAAAGGATACGCAACAACCGTTAGTCCTGTGTTAAGTTCACTCATTGAGAATGTATCTGTCATGATGCTCTCTGCTGGTTTACTCTTGCTGGCTTCCTCGAGTTCTTTAATTCTTTGTACTAACTCATCTTTTCTGGACTCTTCTACAATTATATCACCAACAGATTTAAACTGGCTTAAAAAGATATTTGCAGCTTCTTTTCCGAAGGATGATCGGTCGATTAACTAACATAAACTGGCACAAAATTAGGCTTCTTCGACCTAGGAACCAAGATACATTTTTGGAAGGTAAAAAAAAAATCCCAAATTCGAACCGAAAATCTTTAGACAGGCAGGTGAGCGTTTAGCAGCTTCGCTACCGCGGTTCGTGTTAAAATGGTGCTGTCCAAAGGTTTGCAATTGAATCACGAGCGTTTTCGATTTTGGGAAAAGCTTTTCCCCTAAATGGCCCATGTTGTTCTTATTTTCGACTCTGTTTCTTCTCCTTGCCAATTTGTTTTCGCTGAAATCGAATACTCCAGCAAGTACGTACTCAGACAGACTGTACAAATATGGCAATGATTACTATTACTGTCACCGATTCTACGGACGGTGCAGGTACGTCCTGCACGGAAACAGTTTCTATGGTAATCCACAACCTTCTGTCTCTTCATCATCAGCACATTGGCTCGCCAGTAGACGACTTCGTCACCGGTCAGGACAGTATTTGGATCTGTCTCCATTGATAGCATCAACACTGCAGGAGTTTTTTCATGGCTGTTTGTGGCCATTTTATATTTTTTATGTATCACAAAGTTAGTCAACCTAAAGCTTCCTCTCAGGAATAACCGTTTAGGGTGACAATTTTCTTTTCTTCAAAGCACTTACCACCTGTTTCCTGTACTTACAATCAGTTCTTATACAGATGATCTTCCATGCCATGATGTCAAACTGTCAAGCTTCATCTCTCTGTCTCCTTTTGTATCTTATCCCCTCCAACTTTTCGATGCCACGATATACACCAGTTTCCTCCTTTTCATGACACAACCCTAAATGCACATTTTCCCTTCTGATTTAGACAATAACATCTCTTTGTGAGCCAGTTTCTTCCTATATAACTTTATTATTCTTCTTATCTGCCCAGGGAGCCCCCTCCCCCCCTCCCCCCCCCCTTTTTTTAAAATAATATTATTTCTGCCGCTTCCAAAAATTTTTTCACTAATCGGCAAACCGTCTATGAGTCGCTGGAAAAAAAAAAAATCAAAAGGTATACTTAGTTACCATACCAGGAATCGAATATGTTGCTTCCCGATCATAACAGCACCAGGCTGAACGGATTTCTTGTTTGTTTGTTTTAGTATCCAGAAGCCATGAGATGTTAACCCTTAGGCTCGGTTTTATGGATATCGCAACCTTTCGGCCTTGATTCCATTGTAAATACCGTAAATCTGGGAGAAATGTGGCTTTTCTGCCTACCCCCGGGATTGAACCCGGACCACAAGGAGTTTGTCATCCGGTAACCGCGCAATCCGGTTTAGCCAACTACGCTAGAGAGCCGGACATGCTGCACGGATAAATGTCCACGCATGTAAGTTTGCCACCTGTTCTCATTGTTGTTGTTGTTGCGGGCACATCCTTATTTGACTGGAAGATCTATGTGTCCGCCCACACTATAGGACAGTCGTGGACTTGTCCGCAGTTGTGCAAAGGTTAGTTGCGTATCCTTTACAGGAAGTTGCAAAACCAAACCCAACTGCAGGGGCTGTTGTGTGTTTTTGTTTTGGGGCAAATTTACGTCCAGTAGTTTGCCATTACCTCTGGACGGTCGGCTTTTTTGATACCACATTCGAAACCAAAGCAATGCGCATGGCCCGCAGCTGGGATCGAACCCAGCATCCCGGCATTAAGAAGCGTTCACATCGACTTAGCTACAGGGCCGACAGTTGAACAAAACAACAGAAAATAAGCAATATGTGACTAACTTCAAAACTGTAGTACTAAAAATACCCTTAAAACGTGAAGATAGCAGTTTTTTTTTTTTTTTTTACATTCTAGCACACAATGATTCAGTCGAAAAAATAGGCGAGTTTTCCCGTTGATTTTGGAGCAATTTTTAACCCTGTTAAAGAAGAGTGACTACAGAGGTAAGCATCATACCTTACAATCTTTAAGAGGTACCCAAGAGGTTCAATGCTGCTGCCTGGGAGGAGTGAGCATGCATGGGAACACCTACATTGCAGTGACGTCGATAGTGATAATATAACGTCTTTGTTTCAGGAAGAGGCAGCAGCACTACGCTAACCTCTGTAACTGATAACCTAACATAACGGTATTCTTCTTGTTCTTGTTCTTGTTCTTGTTCTTCTTCCTCTTCTTCTTCTTCTTTTTCTTCTTACTTCTTCTTCTTCTTCTTCTTCTTCTTCTTCTTCTTCTTCTTCTTCTTCTTCTTCTTCTTCTTCTTCTTCTTCTTCTTCTTCTTCTTCTTCTTCTTCTTCTTCTTCTTCGCATCCACCAGCGGAAAGTTTTAGTTGTTTGTCAGTTTCTGGACTTTAGTCTTGTTCATGAACTTGAGTTCTACATGCAGATCAGTTTTCCAGATCTGGCTTATTTCTAAGCAGACCTTTGATTTTTTGCCTCTCATCAAATGCACTCCGTCTTTAAAGGAAAAACGCCTGTGTCTACCCCCCCCCCCCCCTTTTCTCTCTCTCTTCCCTTCACAACCCCTGAAAAAGAAAAACGAAATAACATGGGATGCATAAATAGAATGGGTGACTGAGGAAGAAATAAGGAAGTGCTTTACGCGCTTTGAAGTAAATTGCTGTATGTTGCAAACGCTAGAAATAAATAAACCGGCTATCCTCCGAATAACGGGCACAAAAGATGGCGGCCGCAAAAACACCCTAACAGAGCCTCAGTGACGTGTCAATTGCGCACTTCCGGCGACCTAATTTGCTCAAGAGGCGGGGATTGGGGCTTTCTAGATGGTTGGGACTCACGTGCATCAGCTTCCGCCTCTCCTGCAGCGTTGCTCGTGAGTCCTAGCTATCTAGGCGGTGGCAGTAGTCGCCGGAAAACCGCAAATTAAGTCGCTGGAAGTGCGCAATTGACACGTGACTGAGACCCTGTTTTTGGCCGCATTCTTTTGTGCCCGTTATTGGGAGGATAGCCAATAAACCAGTAGTTATATTATTTGTGAATTACCCACTCATTTACTTCGTAAAGTCTTTTTTGAAAACCTTTACAATGAGTCAAGGTCAACGGCGCTTGTATTTTAACGGCACAGTAAATTTGCCGGCGTACGAGCGCTCTGCTCTGTTTATTTCTTCTCTTATTCATCGACCAGTTCTTATCAATTCCAAGGAATATAATTCTCATCAAAACACAAACACGGAATACTCAACCCTTTGACAATAAGGCATGAGAAAGTTTTCTAGTAATTGTTCCGTTTCCTAGAAACAGCGTGCCAAATATGAAACCGGACTTGTAGATTCGATTCTCATCGATAGAGTATTTTGGGTATCGACTCTCTTACTGGACTATGGTCGTGTAATCGAATGCCGTGCTTGTAGAGACAAATGTGGCTTTAGAAATCTCTCTCTCTCTCTCTCTCTCTCTCTCTCTCTCTCTCTCTCTCTCTCTCTCTCTCTCTCTCTCTCTCTCTCTCTCTCTCTCTCTCTCTCAGATTTGCCGGTATAACGGATTCTGTGCGACCTCTGTTAGCTCGAATGCAAATCGCAGCGAAGATTTAATTAAATAAAGATGTCATACTCTACTGACTTCGAGTCGCATATTTCTTCAACTCTGGCACTGGAATGTTTCCTGCATAGTGGAAGTGCATCGGGCTATTCACTAAGCAAACACCGTTTCACATAGGCAAATTTGTGTAGTGTTCGGGGACTTATTTTTGTGTGGTTTTAATTAGGATTATTTCATGGCGAGCACGTGGTGTGATCAATAAGTTGTGAAATACTAATAGATAGTAACGAATAATCGATACATTGTTTCATGGTTTTCCAAAGTATTTAATTTTTGTAATAGATTTCTATCGCCACTATCTAGGGGCTGCGTGGTCTCGAGGCATGATGTCCGTCTCGAGTGCTAGAGATTCTGGGTTCAATCCCTGGTAAGGCTTGGGTTTCCTTTTACGTGGACTTAGGCTTCTAGTAATTCCCCCTGGTCTCTGGCTAGTGAGGTCGGACGACCGTGTGCATTGTTGCGCACGTAAAAAAAAAAAATCTTTTGGCAAAAGAGTAGCCGAACTCCGCTGCCCGGGCAAAATTTAGAGTTAAAAATCCACCCAAAGTATTTTAGGATCCTCGCCCGTGCTACAGAGCCAATGCACTGTGATGTGCTTCTTTGGACTCGGACTTGAGTTAGAAGAAAGAGCGGAGCACTTATGGGTTACACACCTGTGCATGATGTTGATCCGTTGTTCAAACCTCAAACCTTAAAATTTCATGTAGGTTAATTTTGTTATCATCATCAACACAATTATGTTGTGCCATTGTAAGCACGATACCGTCTATTGCTTAATTCCATTGTATTCTGTGAAACCTTGTCCCCTATCAGGGAGGGATCCCAGTCAAGCGCATGGGGTCTCTCTCATCAGCATTGGTGGTTGGGTTTCTCTTGGAACTCCTCGTTTGCTCAGTCCACTTGTTTCCCATTTATTTGCCTGTTTTGTGATTCTGTTCGCATTCTCCAGCATGTAGCAGATATTTACTGTACATCATCATCATCATGTGTCCTGTTGAAAAGCGTGGATGTTCATGTTTCGCTTGCTCACACGATCACCAGAATCACTGATCAGTTCAGTGTTCTTTTTTCGGCACCCTTGTTAGGCCAAAAAAAAAAAATTCGCGGCACAAATAGCCCTAAAGTAGTTTAAATACAATGGAACCTCGCTTAACGAGCCTAATTCGTTCCAGAATCATATTCGTTAAGCGAAACACTCGTTATGCGAAACAATTTTTCTCATATAAATTAATGTAAAATACGATAATGCGTTCCATGTCAAAAAAAAAATACTCACAAAAGGCTTTGTATAAGTTATACCATAACATTTATTCAAAGAAAATTATTTACATATTTAGGGAGAGTGAATCATCTTCATCTTTTCTTCAAACTCAGAACGAACCCACATGGAATGCGAATTCAATTTGCAGGAAAAAAATATTCGAAATAATTATGATACATAGCTAATTATTTTTTTTACAAGCATTATCATTAAATTTGCAGCGCGCATAGCCACTTCCTTATTAAGGGGATGCTTCTCAATGTGAGAAGCAACATTTTCCCTGCTTTCAGCATTTTTCTTATTTCGCCAGAAGATTGTTGCTTTTCGGTTACCTCCTCCTCCTCCTCTGACAAACTTTCCTCCAAAACCTCTTGCTGTGAAACACAATGCAACTACGTAAGCTCTCCGATGGTCAGCTCTTGGCTGTGCTCTTCCACAAGCTCTTCGATATCACTGTTATCCACCTACAATCCCTTGATAGTGGTCAAAGACACAATCTCGTTGACTACAGGTTCCACAGATACTGTCTCGAACCCCTCAAAGTCACAAATCGACAACACTCTCCGGCCAAAGCTTCCTCCAAGAAAAAGTTATTGTTCTCTTGGTAACCGCTTCCCCGTCTTGTCGTTCATTTTGAGGCAGGCAACGATGTGGAAGTGATGTTTCCAAAACTCTTTGAGAGTGAGGTTGGTCCCTTCAGTCACCTGAAAACAATGCTCGAAGAGTGCTTTAGTGTAGAGCTTCTTAAAGTTAGAAATAACTTGTTGGTCCATGGGCTGGAGTAACGGAGTGGCGTGGGGAGGCTGAAACTGGATCTTGATTAACTTAAATTCATCAGGGAGGTAATCTTGTAGGCAAGGAGGATTCATGTACATATATCTCAATATAACACGTTTGAGAAAATGTGTGATCACAAGCGACAATGCTTCTGGAACGAGTGCTAAACATTGATGTAACATGCTCAAAATCAGGGACTTCCCCTCTCCTCCCCACTCGTTAGGCGAAACGTCGTTCGTTAAGCGAGTCATTTTTTTACAATTTGTTTTGCTCGTTATGCGAAATACTCGTTATGAGAGGTGCTCGTTAAGCGAGGTTCTACTGTACTTAGGAAAAGCAGAAAAACAGTGCACATTTAATGTGCACTTTAAAGCGATGAATGAAACGGTTTTGATGAATTTTTCATTATTTCCTTTATGTATTTGGGAAGTTTAGTTAATTGTACCCTCGAATCACTTGACCCAGAAAGTTTGGTCCTTTATCTGTTTTTCATGTATGCGTAAGATGTGAATTCACTGCAGCCTTGCCAATAGCACTGTCTTCTCAATACACCTGAATCCAGAACTCTTCTTGGCTTCCTTCACATTGTTTCTGTTTTTGACTGCTGTCTTCGCTGATCTCGAGCACATTTTGAAAAAATCTTTTTACCGCGGCACCCCACGGCATCCAGTTTGAGAACCTCTGGTGCACGATACCCTAATAGTGTCATGATGTAACTGTTGTATGCAGGTGAGCGGGGTTTCTCGGATTTGCTTCTGCATAAAGCTCGTCCTTGAGGTGTTAATCAGTTGGACGCAAACGTTGGAAGCCAACAATGACCACACCACCACAGCACTTTCCTACACTTTGTGTATCATCACCATCATCATCGTCGTCCAGTAACACAGAGTGTCGTTGGGTCATCTGTTGACCGTCTGATCAGCTCCCTCCACCTGTCACGGTCAGATGCGATGGACTGCATGGGGTCACGTCTAAGGCCTTTCTAGTCAGTCAGGTTCTGTCACTAAGTCTTTTTTGGTCTGCCTCTTCTCATCTCTCCCTCCGATGAGCCCTGTAGTGTCGTTCTTGAGAGACCGTTAGTATGTCCGTGAGACTGCATTTTCCGTCTCTTCGGTATAATTAAAAGATGTTAAGAGTTGACCTGTGTGAATCTCGTCATTTGTGATGCGATTCCTAAAAGTTGTATCAGGAATTTTTCTGAGCAATCTCATTTCCAAAACTTCTTTTCGAATTCAGCTGTTAAGTTCCACGTTTCACAGCCATATGTTAACGAACCAATAACGGGTGCCCCGTGCACTAAAAACGTTTCATGTAAAACTGTGTGCACAAAGAGGTTAAAACCCGTAAGAAGTGGCTTACCTCCTGGCATTTCCTGATGTTGGGTTTAACAGCGGGAACAAGAATGACTTGTATATGGCAGCGCGTCAAAACGACATGGATCAGTGTGGTTCTAATTCTTTGTTTTAAGTCGGGTAAGTGCATTTTAATATGAAATAATACATTCTTATGAAATAAAAGATTGTTCGTCTACGGCGATCCTAAATGTCACTAGAGGAGCAGGATCAGAAATGACTATATCGGGAAAGAAGTTGAAACGGAACCAGTATTAGGCTACATTAAGAGACAACAGATCTAATGGTTTGGTCATGTGTCAAGACTACCACCAGACAGTGCACCACGGAGAACCCCTTACTGCCTTTCAGTGACGTGTTTTGAAGAGGTATCGGGTGAGATCCTTGATATATACGATGTAGGATATTCCATCTATCCATCGCTTGCATGGTCGACCTCTGGTTTTGCTTCCATTATGTCTGAGTAACAAGGCTCTCTAGGGTTAGATGTTTGGTGGTAGACTTGACACATGTCTGAACCATTTGATCTGTTGTCTTTTTGATGCAGTCTGTAGAATAACAAGTACAACAACATTTACAAACACATCGGACCTTTACGTTATTCTCTAAATAATATTTAGTAATGTTAAATTGAGTCAAGAATTGACATCACAGCAATCGGGCATTCCCATGCATGCTCCGTTATAAATTATGTTTAATAAATAAATATAAATAATGTTTAATAAATCAATCAATTAGAATGTCCTTTACAGAACGTTGCTCACATAGCTCAACTATAGTTTCATGACGAATGAAAGAAAGAGTGGTACTTATCTCTTCTGATGGCCGAACAACAGTTCCGTCACAAGCTGTTTCCCAATATGGTTTCTGATCCTGTCTCTTTTAGTCATATTTACATTTAATTTCTGTTGTTTCGATTTTTCTTTTTGTATGTTGTTGTTAATGTCCACGTACGCACCGACAAAACAATATTAGTTAAAAACAATACTTTATTGAATAGTGCTCTTGTAGTGTCCATTGTTACATGCTAATTTTGCAAAATTGGTGACACCTGTTCAATGATTTGATTTGTTTTATTATATCTGCGGTATATCTACACTCCTTGTCTTTCCATTGGATTATATTATGCTCTCTAGATACTTAAAGTCTTTTGCTTGCTTGAATTGTTGATTTCCATGACTTGATTGCTTCTTCAGTTCTTGCAATTGTCATAACGTTTTTGAAAGGACTCTTTATTTTTTTTTTTTTTTTTCATGTTTGGTGCTTTTGCTTTTACGTTGGGATTATTCAGGCATCGCTGCAGCTTTGCTCCTTGTAGTTGTTAGGACGACTTGGTTGTCTGATAAAAAAAAGAGGTCATATCACTTACTGTTCTCATTAATTTGGGATGCTCTACTGATTTGATTTACAAATGTGAAAAGTAGCACAGGGAACCAGAACACATCTCTGACGAAATCCGGTTTGTAAACATACGTTGTCTGCCATTCCGATATTTGTTCTTACTACACCTTTACTATTGTAAAATATACATTTATATAAGTTTACTAGATGCTGGCTAACTACATAAACCCTTAGTGTTTTCCAAAGTAGTTGACGGCTGACTCTATGAAATACCTTTTCTTGATCTATGTATGCCAGATATCATTCATCATCACATTCCTTAGTTTCATCTGCTACTTGTTGCAGTGCGAAGATGGCATCGGTACAGATTTTGTTTCTTATAAAACCCATCTGTGGTTCACTGGGCTGAAGTTCAATAATTAGGCTGAATCTTTTTTACAAAAATTGACACAAATTCAGGATGCCAAAATAACTGGCACAAATCAAACCTTTCACCTCAAAATGTTGGCAGCCCCTCGTTGAATGACACTTAAAAAGATGGCTTGATTAGCTATGTCTATAGAACAGCTTGAACCCACGACTCTGCAACACGGACAGAATCCACCTAGAACCACTGATACAAAATAGGTTGCAGAAATGTATATAAACTCGAAACAGGTCGGATAACAAACACAACATTTATAAACACATGGGATCTTTATGCTGTTCTATAAATGATGTTTAATTAACCAATCAGTCAGCATGTCCTTTAAAAGAAGTTGCTCCCTTCACGCCACGCCTGAAAGTCTCTCTTTCTCTAGCCCTAGCCAATTCTCCAGCCCTGCGTGCATCCATAGCCAATGCATCTTTACTGTCTTGTAACCACTTTCGCGGAGGTCGGCCTCTGGATTGTTATCCAGAAATTGTACCCTCCATCTCCGTTCTCTCCAGACCACAATGACGCTTGACATGACCAAATTATCCCAACTTTCGAGACAGCCTGGTATTTATGAACCAACTCTCCTTGATGTTTTGGCCATGCAGGAGGTGGACGTTTGTACGATACGGATGTTATTTCTATGTCATCCTTTCGAATTGCCCAACATCTGATCTCTTTGTCGTAACACTTGGTGTTTCAGTTTACTCTTACTGACAACAAGCACAATGAAAGTTGATCTGTGCAAAGGAATCTCATCTTTGAACATATAATCTATACCATAACGCTGAAAATCCATGTGTCTATCTGTACATTTTCAGTCCACTAGTTCTTCTTCTTCTTCTTCTTCAGCGTTCAAAGCCCTTGAGGTTCATTGTTGCAGATATCACCCGCCTCCATTCATCTCTCTGGTTGGCCTTCTTTTTCCAGTTGTAACACCAAGTGTTTACAGGTCTGTCTGGATATTATCTCTCCATCGTCTTTTTGGTCTCCCTTGTGGTCTACAACCATTCATCTCCCTGGTGTATACAGTGTTTACTTCTCTGTCATCTGACGTTCTTTAAACATGCCTCAAATATTTCAGTCCATTAGCTGATGCCAGTGATCAGTGGTGATTTAAACAGATTATTAATTTCGTTGTTGCTTCTCACTCTCTATTCACCGCTGTTTGCATATTTGTTAGGTCCAAAGATTCGTCTTAAGACTGTTTTCGAAAACCTGTAATAAGGCTTTATCTCTTTTAATTATGCTCCAAATTTCACAGCCATATAAAACGACTGGTTTTATCAAAGTTTTATATATTTTGATCTTAGTGTTGCGAGACAGACACTTTGACTTCAACGAATTACTCCTCACAAATGGTGATTAGTCAAAAGTTTAAGTTTGCAGATGCTATTATGTCTGCAATGGAATGGCTGACAGTGTTATTGACAATGAATGTTTCTAAGCATTAATTTTAATTACAAGGAACCACATATCTACATACAAATAAGCCAGATCAGTCAAACTGATTTGGACTCAAAGTTTTGGAACAAAAACAATGTCCAAAGGTGGCAGAATAACCAGAAACGTCTGTCTAAATAACAGACAATACAAGTGTCTGTCTGCCACACTGTTAAATAATAGTGTTTCTAACTCAGACTTCAATTGCATAATTTCATAATGTAGACGTTATCACATCCGCCTAACACACAGAAAGATCTAGGTCAAAAGCGAGGAAATTGTATATGTTCAGTTTTACTGTTTTTCATTTATTACTTGTTGTACGTACTGGTCAAAGCTTTGGGACAGCTGGTTCCCCCTATTACAGCATAAGGCAATACCAATCAGCACAGACATCTCATACATGGAATATTTGTTCTCACCCTATGCTACCAGTGCCAGACATGGTCACTCACAACAACAACAAAAGAAAATTAGTAACCATAGAAATGAGGTGTCTAGGAAAGTCTGTAGGAATGACCAGAAGAGATAAAAATAAGGACATACTAGATAAAGTCGGCACAGAACCAATTCTAAATTACATAGAAACACAGCAAATCTAATTGGAGAGAATGCCTTCTGATGCTATACTATTCAAGGCATATACCAAAAGAGGAGAGGGAAGTAGAGCAAGAAATAGACCAAGAACAAAATTAAAGGATAGCATCAGAGAAACTCTGCAGTACCACGATGCGTCTTTAGTCAAAGCAGCAGGAAAAGCACGAAGCAGGAACTTATTCATCCCTTGACACCCGAAGCGGTAACAGAGGACGTAAAGAAGACGAAGTACGTATAGACATCCTAACGCTTCGGTCTCACCCAGTCGTGCTCGGTTCTCCAAGTCAATGTGCCCAGTAGGAGTTTTTTGACACATCTTTTTTCTTTGCCCAACAACCTGTTTCTGCATGCTTGTCTTTGTTTATACCCATTTCCAGCAGGCAGTTCAGTGCCTCTGACTCCTTTGCCTCAAACTTTCATAAACGCAGCCTATTCTGTATGTTAGCCCTGTCCTTACTTCTTCCTCCATCAGCCATCGCAGACACGGATAACCTGTCTGCTCTTTCGTTTCCTTTCACCCCGGCTTTCTCGGTGTATACAATCATGATTTTTTTTTTTTAAGAATGACTTTTGGATGTCGTCCACATACTCTAGTCGGAATTTGGGAGTTTGGGTCTTCTTAAGCATGGTCACAGTGTCTCTCACTATCGATGCGTGAGTTGCCCTTTGTTCCGCCAGGCATTGCAATGCGCGTGTGGCAGCTGCTATCTCCTTCGTCATACAAGAAGTAGTTGAGCTGAATACCTGACTTTCTACTACTGTCTTTCCATTCACCTACGTGTGGCAGCTGCTATCTCCTTCGTCATACAAGAAGTAGTTGAGCTGAATACCTGACTTTCTACTACTGTCTTTCCATTCACCTACGATGTGGATGCCCACACAGAACACTTCTCACAAATCACTGAACCATTCTGTACAGATAATGACGTCACAAGGTCGATTGTACTTATAGATGAGGGTCATTATTTTAGCATCAGCGGCTGATTGGCTCAATTCTCTGCAATACCTGCCAACGATGATTATTACAGTGTGCTCCTGTAGTTTGTTCTGTTGTTTCCAACTGAAGTCTGACATGGTTCAATGGGCAAAGTTGGTTAATGGTATCCTCTGCTTACGCCACCGAGAACTGTCTCTTCTTGAGGCGGTCACTTTCGTTCACCCGTAGGCACTTGTGCAGAGGGTGTTTTGTTTCAGCAGCAACACAGTAGTTCGCCTATGCCTGTGCCATCTTGTGTCTAGTGACCATGTCAGCCAGGTCGAGGATGTATCACGTGGCGTGACATGATGTGTCTCCTGTGCGGACTAGGCCTCTTAGCTTTATTATGTGCCTAATATTTCCAGCTGATGTCTGCTGACTGTCAGAAGGCTAGGTCCATAGTTAGTCACTGAGAGCACCAACATCTGATAAATCACAAACAACAGGCTTTGTTTCATCTTAGCTGCTACCCTCTCCTTGAACGCTGCCAGGCATTTGTTAGCTTCTATAATGACATCATCGGCAGGATATCGAAAGGGCAGATATCCCTTAAAGTAGATACCAAGATATTTCAGGTCTAGTGTCCTTTCGTTATTATCTCCACCCATACTGACAATTAGCTTGGGCAACTTGACAACTCTGCTGTTTCATGGGATCCATGTCACTCTAGCTTTAGCTGGGTTTACTCCAGCTCCCGATTTCTCACGCTGTCTGGTCAGTCAGACAAGTTCCTACTGCAGTGTTCTATCCTCTCTGCCTGTACCCTGCCTATACGTCAGTACATCATCAGCAAATGACATAGTGCGCGCCAGTCCTATATTCCGGAAACGCCTGACGCCTACGGTGTTCACATTATATAGAACAGGTGATAAAGAGTGACTCCTTAGGTAGCCCTGGCATTATAGTCCGCTGCTTCGACATCCTTATCCGGCACTGTGGTCCTTGCAGGTTTAGGTAGAGTTTTGCGGTAACGGTGGAACCAGTCATCGGGAACGGATCCATTCTTGTTGCTGTCATTGTATAGGTTGCACATTTTCGCTTTCCCACTGGCGTCCAGCCTCATTATGTTATCATATCTCACATCACCAGGCCCTGGTGCGGTATTTTCTGAATGGTTCAGGATTTCTTTGATATCAGTCCCTGTAATGTGACTGCTGCTGTAGGTGAGGTTTACACAAATGTCTATCAAGTGTGCTAACGTTTATCTCCTGTCTTCTTTCCTTGTCATTATGGTCTGTCTTATGTAAGCATATCTGTCTGATGTAAGCATGTCTGTCTGATGTAAGCATGTCTGTCTGATGTAAGCATCGGTTGAAAAAGGTCTCTTGTTTTTCCTGGCTGTCTGCACTATGTCTCCAGACTGGTCTTGCTATATTGTCTATATCTTTGTCTCCATAAATGTTTAGGTGGCATGTCACGGTCGATTACCTTGCTGTAGTTCTTTAACACGTTTCTTGAAGACCCCCCTCTTTCTCATTCTTGAGCCATTTGATGTTTTGTGTATCTTCTCCCTCCCCTTCCCCCATTGTCTTCTGCCAGAAAGAAATATGGAGAATCAGGAAAGGAAAAGAAAAGATAGAGAGAGACAGAGAGAGAGAGAGAGAGAAATGACAGACGATCAGACACACAGACAGACAGACAGACATACAGGCAAGGAGGCAGATAGACAAGCATGTGTTTTAAGAGGTGTGTGTGCAGATTTGTATGTATGTTTGTATACGATTAGATAGATGAATTATTATAATCTATGGGTTATGTTTCTAGGTTTGTCTGATGCATCTGTCTGGGACAGATGGTGGTCGTATGAAGGCATTAACGGTAAGTACTAGCAACAGATCACCTCTGAAATTAGAACATTGAGAAATACCGCGAACAAAGCCTGAAGAGATCGAGCGAGAAATAATTAGATTAATACAATTGGAAAAGTACACATCGTTCAATTCGTTGAGACACAAAGATGGAAATGGCACGGCCTCCTGGTGAGAGTCAATTCCGATGCCGGCAGTGAGAGCTTACAACATGAGAATCTAAGCAACAAGAGGCAGAGGCAGACATAAAGAAGATAGATAAAAGAGTAACTGAGAACTTAAGACTTCACAAGATCACAGCATACCAAATAAACAAATGTGTCGTGGCTCAGCAACCTGTGGTGCCTAGCGGAACAAAACAGTTATAAAGACTAAAAGACCTCTTTGTATTGATTCTCATGGATGGAGTCTAGTCCAGAATCTTCGGCCTCTCTCAGCAATTTTCTTCATATGGTTTCTTTGAACGTTCTCGTTTTTTTTTTTTTTTAAAGCCAACTGTTTTCTTATTTCAGTGCCTGTTTTAATGTTTCTTTGTCTGCTCCATTTCTTAATGTGCCCAATATATTATCATCTTCAGTGTTCTTGTAACTATTATAAGTGGTATGGGTGCAACCAGTCCTTACTGTATATGAGCCTTTATACAGCAGAACATCTGGGCGGAAGGCGAGAAGAGGACCAAAGTGGAAATGGATAGGTTTAATCCTGCAAGACGGTGAACGAATCCATCACTGAAGCCACCCAAGAAGCGCAAGGTTAGTTAGTTGCGTATCCTCTACAGGACGTTGCAGAACCAAGCCCAGCAGCCCCTGGCTGTTGTGTGGTTTCTCTAGGCAAATTTACGTTCAGTAGTTTGCCATTGCTCACTCAACGGTCGGCTCTCGATACCTGTGTCGAAATCAACGCAGGGTTGTCTGATACCAAATCGTCCCCAACTACAATCGAACCGGGTACGTCGGAATGACGAAGCTACGTCATACGCCAGCAATGATACTTAACAAAGTAAATGCTAAATGTTTATTAAATGTGTAATGTATACCAGTCTAATGCGAATACCTAGCAATTTAATTCACTGCCCAAACAAAGAACGTAAATTTATTAGGTTTATAAGCGCTGATCGGAAGTTGGTAGGTTCTTATTCTGGCGGAACAGGACATTTTTTTTAAATGACTTTGGCTCCAAGATTGACCCAGCTTTGAGTGAGTATTAGGTAAAAGTCATGGGAAGTAAAGGCAGCCGGTGTGATGCTGACTACGTCACCCACCAAGTGCCGATTGGTATATAAAATATAGGTAAACCCCTATTTTATACAGAATCGAACCAAAGACCTTCGGGCCACAGACAAGCGTTTAGCAGTTAAACCACTCTGGCTCTAAGCATATATACCAGGCAATTTTCTTCATTGCTCAAAAGTGGCAACGTATATTGAAGTCGATTTTTCCTTGAAATATTAAATGATATTAGCTTAATAGCATGTCTGCTAATGTGTGAACCTGGCTGAGCTAATTGGGTCCAGGGAAAGTGATGCTAATTCATTTCAGGGCCTTCTTTCTGGGGTCGGGCGAATCCCGACTGGAAACTGTGTCAGTTCGGTCGCCAGCAATCGCCAATTAACATAGAACCTTCACGACTTTTGTACGATCCGAATCTGAAGGCGGTGAGGATCGATGATGCCATGGTAAGAGGTTTTTTGGATAAATGTGAGAAATAATTAACTTTTGTTTCTCTCTCTCTCTCTCTCTCTCTCTCTCTCTCTCTCTCTCTCTCTCTCTCTCTCTCTCTCTTTCTCTCCCTCGTTGTCTCTCTCACTCTCTCCCTCACACACTGTCTCTCTCGCTCGCTCGCTCTCCCCTCCTTGCTTTTTATATCTTTTTTTTGGCCCTCTATATCTTCTTTATACTTTCTCTCTCTCTCTCTGTCTCTCTCTCTCTCTCTTTCTCTCTCTCTCTCTCTCTCTCTCTTTCTCTCTCTTCTCTTGCGCTCTCTCCCTGACCCACTTTTTGCCATCCATTTTTTAAAATCTCTCCATATGTCTCCTTCATGCTATCTCCACCTCTCTCTCTCTCTCTCTCTCTCTCTCTCTATATATATATATATATATATATATATATATATATATATATATATATAAATAGTGTCTAAGCTGTTACCACACTAGAGTTCTACAAACTAACAATAATTAGTTAATTTGAATTTTTTTTTAACCTTCTCAGTGCGCTTATAAAATGCATATAAGATCAGGATTATCAAAGAAGTAATAATTATAAATATGTGAATGGAGAACGTAAGAAACGGATAGAAAGAAAGAAAGAAAGAAAGAAAGATAGATAGAAGAAAGAAAGAAAGATAGATAGAAAGAAAGAAAGAAAGAAAGAAAGAAAGAAAGAAAGAAAGAAAGAAAGAAAGAAAGAAAGAAAGAAAGAAAGAAAGAAAGAAAGAAAGAAAGAAAGAAAGAAAGAAAGAAAAGAAAGAAAGAAAGAAAGAAAAGAAAGAAAGAAAGAAAGAAAGAAAGAAAGAAAGAAAGAAAGAAGAAAAAAAGAAAGAAAAGGAAGAAAAAAGAAAGAAAGAAAGAAAGAAAGAAAGAAAGAAAGAAAGAAAGAAAGAAAGAAAGAAAGAAAGAAAGAAAGAAAGAAAGAAAGAAAGAAAGAAAGAAAGAAAGAAAGAAAGAAAGAAAGAAAGAAAGAAAGAAAGAAAGAAAGAAAGAAAGAAAGAAAGAAAGAAAGAAAGAAAGAAAGAAAGAAAGAAAGATAAAGCATAAAAACAGAAAGTATCTTGGCTGTATACAGCAAGAAATGCTGAGGTGAAAGTAAATGAATGAGCCGACAGACTGGCTGTGTTAGCGATGTTTAGTAAAGGAAGAAGTATGAACAATGCGCTGCCTTCCAAAGATGTTGATACAAAGAGTCACAGGCAATGGACCACCAGATGGAAATGGGCATCAGACGAGGACGAGCATGCAGAAACCGGTTACAGAGAAAGAAAGAAGATACCCCAGTCCTCTCCTACTGGGTGCCGTGAGCATAAAACCAAGGCCGTCTTTAATATAGGCCAACTAGCTGTTCCGGTCAGCTGGAATGTGTGGGCTAGGCCAAGGGCTAGCTAACACGTTGCATTGCGGAAGGTTCAAAAGTGACTAATGTGGCATGAGTGAATACTATGCATCAGAACGCCAACATTGCAGGGAATAGAGGCGATATACTGTCCGGAATATGCAAGAGTGCGAGGTAATGAAAGCGCGGATTGTCTGGCTACAAAAGTGAAAGCTACGGCAACACTCGTATTGGACAAAGGAGATATTCTGAAGACCATATATGAACGGCTTTTGACAGAAGACACGAGATTAGATGAAATAACATGTGCAAGAATGTGTGCACAAGGAATTAAGTGTGGATCCGGCAAGGAGGGACGGATGAGAGGAAGAGATCGGAGTGTGTATAATCAGTGTGCTACGGAAACAGCATCTACGGAAGACAGAGCATCTATGCTCGGTGTCGAATCGACAAGCTTGGGTCTGAGTCCACACGGGGCGGATTTTAGAAACAAAATTACCTTGGCTCCCAGGTCAACACATCCTGAAATTGGTACTAGGAAAATGTTCTAAGAAGTAAATTTGGCCGGCGTGTTGTTACCCACCGCCATCTCTACATTACGCCATCTAACTAAATCACGCGACTTTTTGGATGGCCGTGTTGTTACCGTATTACCCAAGTAGTGCCGACTAAAAGTAAAAAGTAAAGGACGCATTTTCACGCCTTTCAGGCGTATTGTGTATATAGAGCTAGAACAATATTTTTAAACCAACAGCACTTGGTGGGTGCTGTGGTCAGCATCCTGCCAGCTGCCTTTACTTCCCATGAATGTACATGGTACCCATTGAAGGCTGGGTCGACCTGGGAGACAAGGTCATTGAAAAATGTCCTGCCCCAATCAGGAACCGAACCCACTACCTTCCGATCCGCAGGCGGGCGTCTAGGCGCTACACAACAACAAGTCGTGCCGACTAGTCTATAGAACTATTGATCCAGCCAGGAACTCTGACGAGAAAGCCAAAACTGGAGGAGGATTCTAGACACATAACACATAATTAAGGGTGGTTAGGGCTCAAGGAATCTTCTGGTTAAAGTGAGCAACAATAATAATAACTGTATTAATATTATTATGTGCTCAATATGAAATACTATAAATATTAAAATATATCTGACATAATATTAAACGTTTAAAAAAAACTCGTATTCGTTTTTAAATTATGTGGGTGGTTGGGGGGGGGGGGGGAAGGGGGGGTCTTATATCCCCTTAAAACTATTGATGGAGCTTAGTCCTCTTTCTACCGCCCCACGCCGCTAAAATTCTTTTGGGGAACTCTTGATGCTAAGCCCGCAGGTTCCGTCGCCCAGGTTCAGCACGATACGGTTCGTTTGCTTTTTTTTTTTCTACCACAGAACAGACAACTTCATTAATGGGAGGAAATTGTTGCCGATCGGCCACAAGGGGAGACAATTTAATTGTGGAACCAAACATGATCGATAACTTGCAGCGAGTTGTCTTTTCCTGGTGTGCACAGACGAGGTCTTCCAAATGCTTCAGGGTTTCGTGGAGAAATTGTTCGTGCCTAGGGCGTTAGTTTTGTTGTTTACAGCGAGGCTACGATGTTTGACACTTTCGGCGAACACATACGTTTTTGCCATCAGTATGGCATGAGCACAAATTATAGTTAACAATTTCGACATAATGACATGCACATATTTTCTTTTCCATCTTTCCCTGCATTCTTAAGCAGAAGTCGTCCCCTTGTGTATTGTAATTTTTTGTTATTTTGAAGCCCCACCCGGTTTCTGCTGGTGGCCCTAAATATAGCCGTGCCATAAATATTGCCTAACGGCTGAAAGGGGTTTCCATGACCTCTCCACGGGTGATCCTCATCCGAATGTTGGCACTTTGTGTCACCGAAAGTTTGTCGCTTGTGTGATGTCCTGTTGTGGAACAACTTACTTACTTACTCACTCCCTGCATTCTTCTTCTTATTCTTCTGCCTTCCCTCCTGAGAGGGTCGCATGCATCTTGTGTTGTGGTTTAAAGCTAGGCTTCCATGTATGCTCCTTTAACCCAACACATCTGCGTTTAGAAAATCTTTACTTAGCTCCCTCTTTATGACATGCATGCTGAGACGCTCTGAATTGGCAAATGGAGGGGGAGGGAGGTATCGGCACATTATACAACTCTTCACTTACATTCTAATCACTTTTATTCAGTTAACATTCTCATCGTCGTCTGCAGGAGACGTGCTTGCAGGCAATACCGAAGATACCCAAGGACACTACAATACTGCCTAGGTTTTTCTGCTGAGGAGATGAGGCCTTTATCATTGGCCCTAACTGGTATCGCCATGGGCCTTTCTATACCACAGTGGTCTCCAACATTGACCAGGTGGCGCCCCCATTGATTATAAGGCAACCCCCCCCCCCCTTCTTTAATATAACAAAAAGTAATTAAAAGGAGAACGACTAAAAAAATTCCCAAGCATTGTTAACGAGAACTTGGTGAAAAGCATTTATATATATATATATATATATATATATATATATATATATATATATATATATATATATATATATATATATATATATATATATATATATATATATATATATATATATATATGAAGGTCAAATACAAAAGAAACAATCACAAACAACTGGCAGTTAAGTGTCCAGATAGCAATGTGATGGTCGACACTGTTTTGTCTTAATGATATCTACTTTTTTGGGTCTGA
Source organism: Candidula unifasciata (assembly GCA_905116865.2). NCBI lineage: Eukaryota > Metazoa > Mollusca > Gastropoda > Stylommatophora > Geomitridae > Candidula > Candidula unifasciata. The sequence continues at coordinate 82,438 of CAJHNH020002487.1, read as the reverse complement.
TGGTGAACAAGGCAAAAGGGAGATCACTACCACACATCAATCTGCCCCCCCCCCCCCCTTCCCCACCCACCCCCTTTTCCCCCATTCCAGGCTACATTGGAACGCTATCGTCTTGGGGAGAAAAAAAAATCAAAGGTACCAGCAACAACATCTCTTTTGTCGGAATGCAGACTGATCCCTATCTGATGATGCGCATCCATTTGTCCACAGGTGGCTGGACTGCTCCTCAACACGGGACACGATATTACACTGGAGGTCAAGGGCGACGGGCTCACTCTCCTCAACATCAGTGAAGGCCCTCTGTCATACACCTACCGGCTGGCAGAGATCAAATTTCACCTGTCCACAAACGATTCTCTGGGGTCGGAGCATAGGGTCTCTGGAAGGCCATTTCCCGGGGAAGTAAGATCTCTGTCTGTCTGTCTGTCTGTCTGTCTGTCTGTCTGTCTGTCTGTCTGTCTGTCTGTCTGTCTGTCTGTCTGTCTGTCTGTCTGTCTGTCTGTCTGTCTGTCTGTCTGTCTGTCTGTCTGTCTGTCTGTCTGTCTGTCTGTCTGTCTGTCTGTCTGTCTGTCTGTCTGTCTGTCTGTCTGTCTGTCTGTCTGTCTGTCTGTCTGCCTAGTATTTAGACTATTTGAAGGTGAAATTATTCCTGTTGTCTAACAGGAACAAATCACAGAATCTTCATTCTGCTGTATAAAACGGTTACATTCGGGCAGCGTACGATAGAAGAAAAGGGAAGCAAGCGACAATGCAATCAATATCGAGGTATCGGTATTTTAAGTCATGTTGGGAAAACGTATGCTAAGATAATAGAAACGAGTCTGAGACCAGTGATTAAACCACAGTTGACAGAAGAACAAATAGGTTTCATAAGAAATAGAAGTGCACGGATGCAATCTTTACACTTAAACAGTTAAAAAAAAAAAAAAAAAAAAACTCGCATATGGTAAGAACTTAAATGTAGTGTTTGTAGACCAGGAGACAGATTTTGAAAGCTGTCACTCCCTCTCACATATTCCTACAAAGGTTATCTTCACACATCTGCATACTCTCTTATCCGCCTGTATAGACACAGATAGACATAAATGGTAGTCTGGTAGTCTTAGTTTCAGCTTCATAGCAACGGGTCGCCCCATCTTTGCACCGCTCCTGTGCCAACGAAAAACACCCAGAATGTTTATCACAGTCCCTTGTGTGGAAAGATTGACAGACTGCTGTCTCAGCATATCTAGCATACACTCGCATTAAAGCATACGGTAGCCATCCGAAGTGCTAACACAAACAGTCCGACATTAGAAATGCAGTTCATCATCGATGGTAGCAGAACTTGTCGCCAACAGTTCAGCAGTTGTCCACGCGATCAATTTTAACCAGATACGGGCACCGCCAACATTGCACGCCATTTTCTGAATCTACAATTCACACCAACACGTTGGTCACAGTCGAAAAAACATTCCAAATGCAATCCGCAGCTCACAGGGTCACGCCATGCATTCAACTCAGAAGCTGGGCGACGAAACTATATTTAGTCTACAAATGGAGCAAAATTATTCGGCCATCGTCCGGCAGAAGCAAAAAATTTGCCTCTGCTTCGAACAGCGCCGCTGTCTAGCATCCATTTTAACCGGAAGTCATACATGTTTATGTATATGCATCTACACATCCACCCATACACAAATATATATACACATATAAACATATGTATATATATGTATGTGAATGTATATATACATATAAGTAATAGTAAAGATCCATTTTCCACCCCTTTAGGCGTATAGGGCATATAAAGCTAGACGTATTTTTATTGACCTATCCGCAAGATGGGTGATCTAGTTAGCATCATGCCGGTCGCCTTTATTTTCCAGGACTGCACCCGGTACCCACATAAGGCTGGGTCAACCTAGGAGTCAAGGTCATATTTGAAAACTGTCCGGCTCCACCAGGGCGCGAACCCACGACTATGCCACGACGACTCCCATATATATATATATATATATATATATATATATATATATATATATATATATATATATATATATATATATATATATATATATATATATATATATATATATATATATATATACACGCCCATGCACACACATCTATATATTTATATATATATCCATATACATATCAATACTCATCCCCATACACGTAGTTAGAATCTGAAATGTACATTTCTGCTCATTATAACTCCAGGTCTCGGTAATCACGGCAGTGCTAATCAAAAAGTCCACATTTTGTTCACGTGATTAGCCCGAGAAGTCAATGAGTCTCAATTGTCCACAATTCCCTGGACATACCACAGCAGTGGTCTCCAAACTTGGGGCGGGGGGGGGGGGGGGGGGGGCTTCATACAGTTTTGAAATTGAGTTCATTTTTATTTGTAACAATCCGTAATATTATTTGCTTCAGTTTAATTAAATAAAATAATAAGATAATTCTTACAAAATCTTTTGATAAAACAAGAAGCCACGGACATTGTTTTCAAAAGCAGTTTGTACGTCGACAGTTATTCATCTGATTTATATGATAACACATTCATTGGTAGATGAATAACGCGTTCTGACGTTTCACCCGTACAGAAGGGGGCCGCGTGGTCTCGAGGTATGGTGTCCGCCTCGAGTGCCAGAGGTTCCGGTTTCAATCCCCGGTAAGGGCTGCTCTTTTTTCACGTGGACTTGGACTTCTAGTAATTCTCCCTGGTCTGTGAGATGGGACGCACGTGTGCATTGTTGCGCAAGTGAAAAATCCCTTGGCAGTTGGACATCGAAAAGAGTAGCCTAACGGTGCTGCCCGGGCAAATTTGGAGTTAACAATCTACCCAAAAAAAGTATTTTCAGGATCCTCGCCGGTGCTACAGAGCCTGTGCACTCTGATGAGTTTCTTCGGACTCAGACTTGAGTTAGAAGAAAAACGGAATACTTAAGGGTTACTACCCGCATGCCATGAGTAAGAATAAACTCACAGGGAGCAAGTACAGCGGGGATCTACAGTCATCAGTAGAAATTATCCTCGTCGACACACGTTTCGGCCCACGATTCCTAAACGTATTCGGAGGTGGGCCCACCTGAGTTCATGAAGCTCAGGGCTGCTTCCCGGCTGCACAGAATTACCGGATGGTGTTATTATTTCGGCCAGAGACAAGACGACTTAGTGGTTTCGAAGGAGGTACTGTGAGATAAGAAGCCGCCGCGACAGCGTAATTAAAACAGTCCGCATGCCTGGACGACCGAGCGACAAGCTTACTTTGGTTTACCGGACACATGTTGGACTTTTATTAGCAGTTGGCAGAGGGACACTGGCAGACAATTCGTACACGATGGACTTTTCAAAGGGATGAGAAACTCTTTTCCACTAGATACCCGGACCAGCTCACCGAGGCCCGTCCCCTACGTTGTTGCGCTGCGTCCAAAGCCAGCTAGAGGCCCTTTCGGCAACCTCTCCCAGTTTTTTGAGTGTTCGTTTCCGTTAATTACCGCGCAATCCTAGTTCTTTCACCACATTGTAGACTTGAACGGAAGTACCAGCTTAGCCTGTTTACAATACAGAGCCACGTCGGTCAGACAAGGCGGTGCACCAATCCACTTTCTTAAGGCTGTGTTGATTTTCTTTTCCATGGTTTCCACTGCAGTCATCGTCACCTCGTAGACTAGCTGTGGCCATAAGAGCTTTGGAATCAACATGAATTGGAGACACCATACCTTGAATTTTCCGATCAGCCTGCATCGCTCGATCGCGAGCAGGCCTGTAGCCAGTGACTCATGTATTCGCCGGACTTCCGCTCTGTCAGATAACTTCGAATCGTAAACGCGACCGAGACTCTTCACCGGTTCCTCCAGAACCGTAGGGATCTTGTTCCTTGCCACCGTAAAACTGGTCGCCGACACCCTGCCCTTATGGATTGACAGACTCCTCGACTTCTGCGGTTTGAACTGCATACCGCTCCATTGGACCACCGCGTCCAATCTATTCAGGATCGTGCGGGCAGACTCCTCGCTGCCCGTTATAATAGTCGTGTCATCCATAAATGCGCGTAGTGGCGGCAACCAGTGATCCCCTATTTGAAGGCCAAGTCCGTAGCCGGCCGCCCCGTCTAACATGATCTGCATTGCCATGACAAACAGTATGGGTGAGATCGTACAGCCCATAGCTATCCCAATCTGCAACTCAGTCCACCTCGTGGTAAACGTCGAGGTTGAGAAGCGCAAAGCGAACTTAGAGAAATATTGCTCGACCATTTGACTGATCTGTGTCGGTACGTGAAACATGCGAAGGGCTCGCCACAGTAGCCTATGGGGGACTGCCCCGTAGGCGTTGGCTAAGTCCAACCATATAACGTGCAAATCGGTTCTCTCATGCTTGGCTCTCTGGATAGCCTCCCAGATCATGGTCGCGTGTTCAAGGCACCCAGGAACGCCTGGAATACCACCCTTCTGAACACTCGTATCTATGTACTTGTTAGTCATCAGATACTGTGTGAGCCGGCGAGCCATGACTGAGAAGAATATCTTACCCTCAACATTCAACAGCGAGATGGGCCTGAATTGGGAAAGACTCTTCGAGTCCTGCTCTTTAGGAATGTAGACCCCATTTGCCTTTGACCACTCTGGACATATGTGATTGCGGATCCACGCTTGTCTCAACAAGACGTGAAGCATTTTAAGGATTTTCGGGCAACGCTTGTAAAGAACGTACGGGACACCGTTCGGACCTGGGGCAGACTTGCCGCTGGCCTTTTTCACAACGTCCTCAACCTCAGACCAAAGGGGAGGTACCATTTTAAAAGGTACCTTCGGCACCGAAGGCTGTTTAAGACCGCTAAGGATCTCTGGATTGTCATCGAGAGGCTCTCTCCTCTTTTTGTCCGAGTACATCTTGCTTAGATGTAGCTCAAGTTCTTTCTGACTGACAACCAGAGTCCCAGACTTCGGT
>CAJHNH020002487.1:27500-70000 GCA_905116865.2 Candidula unifasciata | reverse complement strand
AGTACCCACTTAAGGCTGGGTCGACCTGGGATTAATAGTAACATATTACTTCAAATAAAATTGTGTACTGGAAGCAGGCCTATACTTCTTTTATGAAACAACCCTCATTACATCACAACCAACAGGAAATTATTACAGGAAGAGAGAATGTTAACCTTTTTTATAGCTCTAATAATTGTTTCGGTCATTGAATTTCTTGTTTCGTTATTATTATAGTTTGTTTCGATTTTTCCTGCGGATGTTCCGGTTGTTATTTTATAACCACCAGTTCTGGGGAATTAATTCTCACAGTTACGAGACATGATGGGTGCAATTAGTATTCTAAGCGGGCGCTCTGACACAGAGAAAATAATGTTCAAAAATTAGGGAGCTCACGGGGGTCTCATAGTCTTATAAGAGTATACATTTAATAATAAAAGTAAAAATATAATTATGTGCCCACTTTCATATACAAATAGCCACCACACAAAAAAATAGGGTTTGGTTGAGGATGGAAGAGGAGGGAATTTTATCAAGTGGCCTGAGCCCGTTCAATAGGGATTACCGTTTGAGCTTCTCCCCCCCCCCCCCCCCCCCACCCCCCCAGCCCCCCCCCCCCACCCCATTCTTTACTTTTCCCCCGCTGTGTAAAAGCCTGCCCCCACCTTACCCTGAATATTTAAAGTTCCCTTTTCAGTTTTTGTTTAGCTGTATTGGATTCTTTCAAATATATTATTATACATGCTTGCATTCAGCATATTATTAATAATAATATTATTATCATTATTATTATTATTACCACATCGTCATTATCATTAGGCATTTACATTTTTACCTTTATTTAAAGAAGATTTAGACTGCTTTGAATGTCTAGCTGAAAATTGAACTCCCCACCCCCCAACTTTTTGAAAATAAAAATAGTTCCTTTGTTTTGTTTTCTCTGCCGCGGTCTATTTCTCTCTCTCTCTCTCTCTCTCTCTCTCTCTCTCTCTCACACACACACACACTCTCTCTCTCTCTCTCTGTCTCTCTCTCTCTCCAACCCCTAATTGGTTGACATGACTTTTCGCAACCCTATGACAACCAGTAGTTGACAACATAGTCCCCCCCCCCCCGCATCCACCCCCAGTTACCTACCTGTTGAGTAAAGTCAAGTCAAAAACCGATATCGCAACACGGGACATTCACATCATCGCGTCGTCCGCATCTGAAGCACATTTAGATGTTGATATCACTAACAGTTGATTCTCCTGCAGATGCACATCATTGCCTACAACAGCGACCTCTACAAGAACGTGTCAGAGGCTCGACGATCAGTCAAAGGCCTTGCTATTATTGCTGTCTTCGTTGAGGTAATTTTTTATCAGCGGGGTATTTATGATACTCAGAACAGTATTTCTCTGTAGTAAATGCAATTATTGTGGACACAGACGTCACAATGCTCAATTCTCGTTAGGTGTATTATTACAAAATTACATAAACATTAATGTAATGAAATAGAAAACACACACACGTAGACAACCCAAAAGCGACGTTGTAAATGTGAAACCACGTGACTACCTTAAACTTCAGGTAATGAAGATGTACAGGGTAAGTAGCAAAGACAATTAATGAAGATGTACAGGGTAAGTAGCAAAGACAATTTCATTTGATTATTTTCGAGGACGTGATTCAGTTTTGTGCTTCATTTTACAAGTGAATGTCGACATAACTATACAAGTTTCAAGTGTTTCTTTTTTTTTTTTTTAATTGAAATTGGCTACCTGCTTGAAACAGACTGCAATGTGTACCAGGTAATGTCGTAAAAAGTAAATGCGCTCAGTGTAATGTTAACGACATCATCTACAAAGTGCAGTTTGTCCATGAAATATTATTCTAGCATCATATACTCGATACGACGTAGATATTAAACGTAACTTACTAACTTATAAATCAAATTTAACAATATTTCCATAAAAAATAACAAATTACAAATTTTCCTATCATGCAGATACGACCTGAAGTTCATAAAGAGTTCTTCGTTATATCAAGACAGCTGAGATGGCTGCGGTTCAAAGGTACGCTTAAGCTCCGATCTGATTCTATGGGTTTTCGTAATAAATTTCTGCTATTGTAAACTCTAAGCATAGAGTGCATCAAACCCTTGTGCTACCGGTGTCAAACATGGGCCTTTACTACAACTTCTTCTTTCTTCTTCTGCCTTTTCATCCCCCAGTGGAACATAGGCCCTCAACCAACTCACGCCAAGTCGTTCTATCCTTCGTCATTGCATGGAGCTCTTCCCATGTCCTCCCCATCTTTCTAACTTCATTCTCCAGCTCTCTTCTCCGTGTGTTTTTTGCCCTTTCTTTATTCGTATGCCTCTGTGGGTTCCAATGCAAAGACATTCTGGTTATGCTGTTCTCCTGTTTTCTCAGTGTGTGTCCAATCCAGCGCCAGCGTCTTTTCCCTCACCTCTTGTTCCACTGCAGCCTGATTAGTTCTCTACCAAAGCTCTACATTAGTTATTCTATCACACCATTTAATTCCCCCGATTCTGCGCAAGCACCAGTTAATGAATATCTATAATTTGTTAGTAATTGCCTTGGATATTCTCCATGTTTCCGCCCCATACAAAAGTACTGATTTGACATTAGAATTAAAAAAAAAATTAGTTTAGTATTTCTTTAAATTTTTTTTGACCTCCACAAATTCCCTAGTGCTATGAAAGCTCCTCTCGCCTTTGGTATTCATAACTACAGAAATGCAGAGTCTTAGAATAGCTGATCAGATAACAAAATAAAGAACTCTTTTCCCAGCCTTCCTGGACACATAGGGCTAGATCTATATTTTATCATTCAGTCTGAACTCGGTGGCTATGTGGTCAGCATCATAAAAGCCACCTTTACTTCCGAGTAATTTACCTGTTTCACATTTATAACTGACCCAACATGGCAGCCAAAGCGTTTAATGGAAATTGTCCGGTTCCGTCAGAATCTGAACCAATGATTTTCAGACCCGAAGTCGAGCATCTAGCCGCTACACCACATTGGCTCTCGCTCCTCTAATAAGAAGAGCTGAAATTAAAAAACGACTAAGAAAATATACAAAGACTGTTACACAAACAAGTCATAAACAGTTTACGAAAGAGAAGCAGGGGACAACGTTTGGCCATCTAATGAGACTGCCCTAGCACCAAGTGCCACTGGGAACCCCCGCTCAATAAATATAATGGACACAAATAAAGGAGGAGACCATACAGTATATAGAACGTCAACAATCATTTTCTTAAGAGGCCAACCAGTTTATACAATGCATTGATAGGAGCACACAGAAGATTTTACATCCCCCCCCCTACCCCTCAGACCCCCCACCCCAATCTCTAACTGGTGAAAGTGAACAAGTATATAAAAAAGAAGCATGACCTCTAGTGACTCAAGCCTCGTCTAGCATTTGCCAAGCTTCATTTGGTGTGATGTAAATGGGAGTGCCAGTGGTCCAGCTGCCTCATTTGGTGTGATGTAAATGGGAGTGCCAGTGGTCCAGCTGCTTCATTTGGTGCGATGTGAATGGGAGTGCCAGTGGTCCAGCTGCTTCATTTGGTGTGATGTAAATGGGAGTGCCAGTGGTCCAGCTGCTTCATTTGGTGTGATGTAAATGGGAGTGCCAGTGGTCCAGCTGCTTCATTTGGTGTAATGTAAATAGTGGTTACAGTAGTCTAACTGATGACAAAAAAAGTTGAAAATGCAACATAATGTGTGTCATTTTGCAATATAACCGCTTTTTGCTTGTATTCCCACCCCCCCCCCCCCCCCCCAACCCCCGCCAATTATTTTCTCGCTTTATGTTGGCTTGCCTTGACTGAGGTGTTAATGACATATACCATTCTATTTGGTATTCCGCTTATACAGACTTTGGTCGACACGTTGGGTTGTGTTTGGGCGCGTCTTCTCCATTCCCTTTGTTGAGCTTTCTAGTCACATTTTATGTTGGGTTTACCACTTCAGTTAGTGTGAGTCGAAATACTGAAACCTTGCAAGCCAAGTCTAGTTTGGGACACTATCCTTCCATATAGGCCTCAAAAGGAAGAATTGCACGAGATAGAAGAGAACTAGGTGATCTTCTTCTTCTTCTATCCTTCTGTCAGAAAACGCATATCGGGAGGCCGGTAGCCTTTATGAAAGCTATCGGGCAGTCCATATCTTCTCGTGTACCCTACAGTTTTGTCTTCATTGTTGTTGAAACAGGCCAGATTGCGTCTCTGTTGTCAGCATACAGTTGACAGTGTTGGAGCACATACTCAGCATTTTATTCTGCCACGCTGCAGGGATAGACATGTTTTTGTGTTTCCTACACCGAAAAGTTTGAACATATGTTGCCGAAGTCTGTTGTGCCTTGTCCTTAGTCCGAATATAATACATTATCCCTCTCTAGAGAGGCGATGAAACGAGAACTGACGAGATACTTTGGTCTGGGCATCCAGCCACCTATCTTAGATACTAGATTGTATAAGTGATCAACCGTTTGCCCCGTAATCTGAAGATCATCGGTTCGTTTCACGGACGTGTCCTTCATTCAGTTCACGAATGTGATTTTTACAGGGATCTTTAGGGATGTCACTGAAGCTACGGAGTCCATGTTTTGTGTGTCGCTCTCGGCAGGCAGTTAACTCATTCTATGAAGATGGACCGAGCCATATGGGATAACCTGGCCTAGGATATTATGTCTTCCCATTGCTTGCATGGTCAACCTCTTGTTCTGCTTCCATTGTGTCTTAGTGCCAGAGCTCTCTGGTAATCTTAGTTTCAGCTTCATATCAAATGGGTCACCTTATAGTTGCTCCGCTTCTGAGTAAACGAAAAACACACATAATGCCCCTCTCTGTCCTATATGGAAAATTTAACACAAACTGCAGTCTCAGCATATCCGTTAGCACACACAGGCATCAAAAGTTTAAGGCATCCATCAGAAATGCAGTTGATCGTTGACGAAAACATAAGTTAAAAACAAAACAGTAGTTGCACACACGATTAATTTTTATCACATGATGCATCAAAAATTCTGTGGCAACAGGCCACTCGCCATTTTCTGAATCAACAGTTCACAGCACCACGTTGGTCAAAGATAAAAACAAATTATTCCAAATGAAATCCGCAGCAACAGTGCTGCGACATGCACACAAATCAGTAGCTAGGCGACAAAACTAAATCCTTTCAGTCTACAAATGGTGGAAAATGCAACGGCCACCATCTGTCAGAAGCAAACATTTACCACGACTAAAAACAGTAAAGGTGCATATCCTCCATTTGGACCGTAAGAAGGCCTCTGTGGTGCACACCAAAGGCCTCTGTGGTGCACTGTTTGGTGTCAGTCGTAACACATGTTCAACAAATTTGATCGGTTGTCTTTTGATGTAGTTTAGTACTGGTTCCGTCCCAGACTTAATGTACACATATCTGATGTTGTCATTTATTCCATGGCACAAGGCAGCATGAGACAAGTGAGCCAGGTTTCTCTTCCTGATATCCTCCCAAAGACAGAAGAGTACATGACCTACGAGGGGTCACTGACGCAGCCTGGATGTCATGAATCTGTTACCTGGATTATTATGAATAAACCTTTGATCGTTGGGATCGACCAGGTGAGGACCAATGATTGGTAGATGACCCTAAATCTCCTCAGCTGACACACCACCGCGACGTCTTGACTCCACAATTTCGGGTTTTTTTTTTTTAATTTTATTTAAAAAGTAAATAAAAATGCTGCATTATATGTCCAAATTATTTCTTCTTTCTCAAATTTCACACGTCGTGGTGCAGCAGGTCACTGGAGACAGCATCAGACTGTAGCAGGCAGCACCACGCAGCACTAATCGGGGTGGTGGCACCATGCTACCTAATATTAACCTAGAGTACTACTTATGCAGACAACATCACGCCAGCCGCCTTTATTTCCCAGAGCTCTAACTCGTACCCAATTTAGACTGGGTGGAAATGAGAGCCATGGACTTTTTATTTTAAAGTCAGGACATGAACCCGGAACCTTCATTAGGAATGTAGTGCTAGACTTACATTTGCATAGACCAACAGCACTCGATGAATGATTGGGTCAACAAAACACTGGCTGCCTTTTCTTCGCATGACATTACCTGGTACCAACTGTTTAGGCAGGGTCAAGTCTGGGAGAAAGGGTCAAGCTTTCAACAACAAAATCCGCCTCGATGAGAATTTGAATCCTTTACCATCGTGCGGAGGGCGAGGGTGTAGCCATTTCACTACAGCCGTCCCCAGCTGAAGCGAATGTGCCTGTCGTTACCACATACATCAGTTACATTACTACTATAGTTTCAGTCGTGAGTTTAACTTAGCTTTCTGATATATTTTAATATTTTGAATCAGTTTTATAAGCTTTTATTCTGGTAATTTGTGTTTGTCTAATGAGAACATTGACTTTGATTTTTAAACTATTTCAGGATAAGCTATGGAGTTCTATTTTGCAAGCACGCACTCGCACCCGCACACACATACACAGACACACACACACACACACACACACACACACACAGCACATACACTCTCTTTGTGAATAACAATGCATTGAATTGCAATAAAATTTCCTCCCTCATGTTTTTAATGATGATGTATGGTTTCAAAGATAAGAACGATTAAATCTATTATTGATATACTGTAAAAGTTTGACTCGTCACATTTATATATTGTAATTATATGGTCAATGTGCTTTAGTTTACAGATCTGCGATTGTTTTTCAACGGTAAAAGAAATCTGCCAGGAGTGTTGCTAGAAATCAACTCCCGCCCATTAATGTCCTTGAACCAACGAGTAATCAGAACCAACATTAACTCACACAAAAAGGTATGTTTTGCTGCAGGGACGTTTTACGCTCAATATTTTCATCCGCGCGATTGTTATTTTAAAAACGAAGCTGTTGCTCCAGTCTCATGAAATTATATGGTCTGTTGCAAGCAAGGCAGCTGCAGTTAAATACTTGACTCAGTTTTCTTTCTCTTTTTGTTAGCGTCCACCTGCTGTAAATTCGGGTGGAAAGCTACAGTTGTTCATCCACTTTGGTCCTTTGGTCTTGCGTGTCTGTTTTACAAATCTGACCTTATATGCATGCAGACTGTTGGTTTATCGCCTTTCAAGTAGACGCACTCCGACTTTGAAAGAAACTCAGCCGGTCAGGATCCACAGTTATGGTTAGCGGCTATGAATCACCAACAAGCTCTGTCTTTCCTCCTGGATGTACACTCTGTCAGTGCGCTGTTCGCCCATCTCTTGATGTTGTTATCTAACATGCGTTGCTGTCTGTCTCCCGCTAGTTTGCTTTCAATATCTCCCCCCCCCCCCCCCCCACCTCTCTCCTCCCCCACACGGTCACCATAACAGCGTTGCCTCTTCTTCGCTTTCACCGGCTGTAAACTCCGTTGCAGTGTTCTGGATATTCGTCCACCTCTGAACTTTTGTCTTGTTCCAGAACCTGAGTGTTGCGTGCACATCCGTTTTACAATCTGATTTTTTTTTATGCAGACTGTAGGTTTCTTGCCTCTCAGGCAAATACACTCTGACTTCGAGCTAGTCGACTCTTACGGCATACTTTTTAGGGAGGCAGTGAGTCTATTCTTGTTCCCCTCCCCCCCCCCCACCCACAATGGGGTCCCGGAACCCACAAGGAGAAATGAAATACTGATTGCATAGGATTTGTCTGAAGCCGGCACTGTCGCCTCTACAGAATATAGGTACTCCATTCTTTAAGGGTCTTCATGACGAAGTGATCACGCTGTTTGCCTAGCGTTATGAAGGTTGTGCGTTTTCTTTATGGACTTACTGCTTACGAGTTCAGTTTTTACAAAGATGCATGCTGTTCGTCCCTGAGGCTACCGAGTTCGTGGTTTGTGCGACACTCCCGGCATGTCGCTAGCTGTGCTGCGAATAGAGACCAACTAAAATGGGATAACCCACTACAATAAAGTCGGTCCTCTCCATTTTAACTGTAAAATCCTAAACAAACCCAGACACAATGTACAGAAAGAGCTACTGGTTCCTAGAAAGGCATGTAACATGAGATAATCAAGTAACAGAAAGTGTATTGATCGGCACTCATAGAAAGAAGTAGAAAGTTAGAAGAACACACTTCTTTCTACTTCTTTCTATGAGTGCCGATCAATACACTTTCTGTTGCTTGATTAATTCATAATATGTAACGGCCTTAAAGGTTCCCCCTCTGTTTATTTATAGGACTGTAACATGAGAGAACCAGCTACCTCGCTGACGTTTGTCTATATATATTCTGCTTCTTAATCCCGCAATGGAGCATAGTCCCTCAACCAACTCATGAAATGTCGTCCTGCCAATATAAACACATCTACGGAATTGCTACACAGAATACTCACTAAAGTCTGGAAGACTGAAGAAATTCCAATAGACTTGAGAGAAGGATACTTAGTGAATCTATCAAAACAATATGAGGCATACAGGAGTGTGAAAATTATAGCGGAATTATGTACCTGTCTGATCCTGACAAACTAATAAGAATGGTTCTTTTTTGGATAAATTTAGAGATACTTTTGACAACTAAGGGAGGAGCAAGCAGGGTTGGGAAAGAACAGATCCAGATAACCCTACTTCTTCATCTTTTTCTTCTTCTTCATTTTTTTTTTTTTTTAGTAGTCCATGACGTGTGGCTTTGGCAGTAACGTCGATCCACAACCTTCTGTCTCATTTACTTTGAATCAATTCTAACACTAATTATCTTTCATTCCATGATGTCAAACTATCCAACAGCTTCTCTCTCGGTCTCCATCTACCTCTTTTCCCATTCAACTTTCCCAGTCACGATGTACTCCAGTGTTCTTCGTCTCACGACCCAAGAATTTAGATTTATCTTCTTCTGTTGTAGGCAATCAGTTCTCTTCATGAGTCAGTGGCTTTTAAGACATCTTCATTGTGTATTTTAATCTGTCTAGGGTATTCTCCACTTCCAAATAATTTTCGTCTAATCAATCCTGCTACGAATAATAGAGCAAATACTGAACTAAACTCGCTATTGGATTTGTGATCCATGAAAAGGCTCGACAGGATTAATAGGCAATCTCTATAGAAATTATATTGGTTTCTGATATTTTTAATATTATCATTTCTTTTTCTTAGGAACCTTTTTAATAAGCTGTATAAGTTGATCTTGTAATATTTGCGCCATCTTGCTACCATCGTTCCATAATTTGCGTGGCATTCGCCTTGGTCTGCGTTCAATATATTAAATCAGCGTGTCTCCCCGTGGCATCTGTAGATCTTGAATGAATTGTATAACTAGTTAAAGGCCTATTCTTCTAATTTCTTCATCCTAAATTGTATCTCTGCTTGTTATACCGACAGCTTGTCGTGTCATCATTTGTGTCACTGCGTCTATAATAGTCATCCCTATGTGGAATGCATTTCGGGGGGGGGGGGGGGGGGGGGGGGGTTATATAAAGCCCCAATCTGGCTTTTGCCGGGGGCCCTGAATATATCCGTGCCGTAAATATATGGCTTCACGGCTAAAAGGGGTTTGTGGGGACTCTCTACGGGTGATCCTTATCCGTATTGTGGCACTTAGTGTCATCGGGTATTTATCGCTTGTGTGATACAACTACCTACCTACCATTTGTGTCACTGCGTCTTTTTGCTTCTTAATGTCACGACGTCCTTTCTTTTTGTCTTTCGTCTTCAGTATCGTTGCAGTCCTTTTATAAATGTTAATTTTAATATCTGTTCCTTATTTATTTTTCTTTCAGTTGTCAATTTGCTCCATGGAAAGGGACACAAAATACCAAGGTCAGGTCGTATGAATGTTTGCCTGCATGTTTATTTAGACCAATGTCTACTTTACAACAATATGGAATCAAGCTTTTTGCGTATTTACGTGAAAGAATTATTATTCGCTAAAATCTAGAATGATGTTTGCGCAAAGCTGTCCAAGACATCTGTCAATACATGTTACCCTTTTATGAAGTTTAAAGTGAATGAATGAATGAATGAATGAATGAATGAATGAATGAATGAATGAATTATTTAATTAATTAATGGACTTCACTACTTATGGTGTCAGTCGCAAAAGATAAAAATTGTCGAGATTGTCTCCTTACTATAAGCTGTCTGGATAAAACATAATATATCCTGCATAATAGATTATAATATAGTCTGGATAATACATTATAATATAGTTATGATAATAGATTATAATATAGTCTAGATAGTACAAAATAATATGGTTAGAATATTAGATATAATATAGTCTGGATAAGACATTTTAAAAGACCTAGGATATTAGATTATAGTAACTATCAGCATAATACATTAAAATAAATTGTAGTGATATATTTTAGAATAATATTTAAAATAGATTTAACTTAATGGATATGTATTGTGTTTAACTCGACAGTAAATCAAAAGTACACGTCGACATGATTCAATGGACAAGAGACAACGGAAGACACCAAGATGACGCTGGTGAAGCCTACCAACGTACCGCAGTAATCATAAAACTTGTATCCATTGGTGACAATTTTCAAACTTTCACATGTACAGGTTTTCCTTTGAAATATCAGTTTACGCATCCGGAAACGTCGAATATCACAAAACATATCCCGCAGAACAAATATTACAAGATGGTGAGCAATTGCCATAAACCTGCTATCATTATGACGATCGTCGTCGTCTACTTTGTCGTCATGTTGTCCCATTTTACTCATCAAAAGCTCGCAATCTATTCTTCCATCGTATCTATCATGTGCATTTTTTTTATAAATATTATGAATGGGTCATTAGCTTTGACCTTTCCCACCAACTCCCGTCTTAAAGACGTTATTTACACAGTCCATATGTGTCTCATTCTACACCTGTCGGTTTTCCTTGTGGACTTATGTAACCCCCCCCCCCCCCCCCACCAACCCACATCTCTTCTGCACAGCCACCCCCTCCCCCCTCTCTCCTCCATTTTTTATTACTTCCCTGTTCCTTAGTCAGTCATTCCCTGGATTCGTCAGAATAATATTTTAACTAGTCAAGCCTCCATATCTCAAATGTCTTACAATACTGTCCCCACTCGCCAGTCAGAGTCAACAATAATGATCCACGGAATACAGATCCCTGTCAGATCAACTATAGGGCTCCAGTGAAGACCTCAGGCGCACCGTCCTGTTTATGACCCATCCTGAAATGATGCATAGCAAACATTGATCACTTAAAGACATGGGACCAACATTAACACTGGACAGACATACTGAAGAAGCCTCATAACAACATATCCATCACAAGGAGAATTTGATTTAGTCAGGTTTACAATAGTACAGTCATGAACGAATATCTTAACGTCTCGGCTAGAAAACCTTCATCAGCAAAAGAAAACCTGATTGATTACATGCAAAGCGATTTGAGAAAAACAAATAAAGGTCACGTCATCAAGTTTTGAACATTTTACTGTTGCCTTTGATGAGACTGTTGACAGCACTGGAAAAGCACTTTGCAATTTTCACCAGGTCTTGTGATAATGAATGCAATATTTATAAAGAAATAACTGAACTGATCCCAGTCCACGACACTACAACAAGCCAGGACATCTTTGAGAAAGTCAGGCATGCTCTGTATGACTATGGTTTGATACGAGTAACCTTGCAAGCTTAGCTACTGACGGTACTGTGAATATGGTTGGTATTCGAACAAAATAGAGAACTCGAGAATAAAGTAGATTTCATAGAAAGCTTCATGTGGAAATAAAATTTAAGATTGGATCATGGGCATAGTTTTGTCATAAAGCCATATGACTTTCGAGGCGTAATGATACTTGTTTTTTTTGTCAGGATGACAGGCCGTAAATTGTTGAAGATGTTTAACACAGAAGAATAAAGAAAAGAGATGTTCCATTTCTACACTATAGTCCCGAAATGGTTGGCATGTCGCCAAGTGCTGGAAAGTTTGAAACCAGTTAAGGCAAACAGATTTAATAGAATCTGTTTTTTTGGAAAAGACCAGGTTTTAGACACATGAGAAATTGATTGAAAAGCTGGCTCCAGCTGGGGCTCGTACGGGTCTTCTTCCTTTTGTGCTTCGATTGCTCGGTGGTACATTTTTTTTTCTTATTGTTGCACAATTAAGTGGTTCTTTTATTTGCTAAAGTGACCCCAAGTAATTATAAAATTAAAAAATAATATAATAAAAGAAAAACAAGGTATCACTACTTTGCTTTGTACGTGGGGTCCTGATCCCAACATTCCAATCAATTTGACATTAAAGCAAGTAGTACTTCTTTACTTCGTCAATCAAAACTAAACATATTGCAGTGCCTAGTTGGTTTGGACAAGCTGTGTTTGTTGGACACCGAAAAATTGGAGTTCAAGGTTGTCCAAAGTATTGTTTATTACGTTGGCCAACGAACTGAAATGCGAAAAAACACTACCATTAGTCCTGTCTGAATCTGGTAAACTTGAGCAGCTCTGGCTCTCTGTGATTGTAACTATAACACGTCCCTTTTTTTTTAGAATTAGAATTGTTGTCTCAACAAATTCGTTTCTAGTAGATTGATATGCTAAATAGTATGGGTTGTTTATTTCACAACCACTGAGTGGAGGTGTTAAGTGCTATGTGGTTATCTACCTTACAGTTTTGGCAAAGAATAGCGCGTTGGTTACTTCTTCCCTTCAGAACACTCTCTTTTGACTGGTGATGTAATATCTTTTTTTTAAATTTTATTAAAAAAATACATATTATACAGGACCAATGTTACTCCAAACAAATCAAGACGCTGGCATAAGGTGGCTAGGGCTAAAACGGTGTTAGGTGGTCCGTGGGTAGTTGGGTTGTTGTGTCTGAGGGGTGGTGGCGTCCGTTTTTGAGGTTAGTTATAGATACCCCGGGTTAGCTTTAGAGTACTGCAATGGAATAACATCCTCACGTAGGAGGGTTCTCCCGGAAACGAAGGGGGGAGGAAATGAGGGGGAGGGGGGGGGGGGAAGAGAAAGTAAATGATGGATAAACTAATATAAAACTAGCTAAGGACGGGCTTGCACAAATTTGTGAAGGAAGAAAAAAAAAAAAAGAACTATTACTGACGTATCCGTCTTGCTTGATCAACCAGGAGAAAAATATAATAAATTCAAAATCAGTCACTTTCGAAAAATCTCCAGGAGAAAAAATCTCCCCAAAACTAGCATAAGCTGATTACTTATATTATGTGTGAAAAAAGACACCACAGCAGAGGGGGAAAGAGGGAAGAAAAAAAGAAAAATTATTTATTATTTATGGCCCGCCCTTAGATAGCATTCGTCTAGAACTTAGTAGGAATTAGAATATATTTAGTAACAGGGAAATGGAAGGACAAATTTTTACCTTGGCAACTTAAAGCCACATTTTTTGTACACGACGAAATTTAACTTAAGGATTGGCCAAATCAAATCAGACCAGGTGCAACCTTGCCATGCAAATGCACATGGGATTGATACCTTAGGACAAAAGATCACGTCTTGCCTCCGCAGGCTGAGAGACTATACCAAATATATCAAGGCAACAAAACTTTGGGGCCTCCAAGGAGAAGGAAGAAGAAAGAAAAGCCGGTCGGTCTGCCGGTTGTTCGGTGTTGCAAAGCCAAACTCTCCCCTTCTTCTTGACAGGGTTCGCTCCCTCTCTAGAGTGGGTATTACAACAGCAAGTGGAATTCAAAAATAGAAGACAACAGGGTTTTGTAGATACAGATGATTTCTGTTTCAAGTTCGATTATTATTAAAGAAAGAGAAGAAGGAAGAAATAATGAAGAAAATAATGTTCAGGAACGATTATATTCGTTATTTTGAGATTTTATCATTTTCTGCGAACACCACTTTGACATATATTCTCAGCACCCATCTCAATCTCCCCCCTTGGTGTTTGCCAACAAATGCATTGTAAGGAGCGCGAGGAGGGTCCTTTCATGGATGGAACTAAGGACAAAATTGCAATCATAATTCTGATATTCTACAACTAGAGCAAAGTATCTTTGAAACATGAATATGAAAGTGTAGAGAGGAATAACCGGGCGGGGCTTTCTCCTCCAACCTGTCCTATGGCAAAGATTAAAAAAAATTTCAAGGAAAGAAAATGTAACAAGTGACCAACACCCAGTGATTATGGCCCCAACGTTTCCTCGAAACCTCCCACGTGTTTTGGCTGTGCGTGGGATTTTTATCATGGTGGTTTGTTTACGATGGGCTCCCCGTCCGTCCCCCTGGGGGGGTTTTTTTTTTCTCGCCAGGGCGGGTCTTCGACACTCTCTCGACCCACCCCACAGCTTAACAAAGCCTTATTAAAAATTGGTACCATGCCCTAGAGCCTTAAAAAATTGGTTACCAGGAGAGCAGTGAGGGATTGCTGGTCCGTACGGGAGTATGGGAAAGGTAATTATGACGGCCGGCCTCCCGTAGCGTCGTTTTTAATGTCGGCCGCGTTATGCTTTGACTACATTACCGACCCTTAGTGTCGCGCGATTGAGACTGGTTCTGTACAAAAAAATATGGGTTGCCCTCGTTCCTTTTTCCCATAAGCTCGAACAGCTCGATCGACGGATGCAACCTTGAGGCGTGGTTGAAATGAATTGGTGTCTGGAAGTTGTGAATGGGGGAAGGAAAAAAAATGGTGAAAAAAGGCCGATGACTGATTCTCCTTTTTTACTATTTTTTATTTACTTTTCGGTATTGAGGTTAGGATAGTTGTTGTGAAACAGTTAATTCTCCTTCATGTAATTAAACCCAAACTCCGTGCTGAATGAAAAAAAAAAAAAAAAAAAACAAAAAAAAAAAAAAAAAAAGGCTCTTCGTGGTCGACCTGATCAAAAATTTGTCATCGCTGATCAAATTCGGAACTGCACAGACATTTAAGTTAGACATAGCAAAAATCCTCATTAAAAGGAAGTATCAAGATAGTTGTAAATAAATGTTCGGTGGAACATTTTCCATAATTTCATGTACAATTAATTTGCATAGTTGTCGTCCGTAAATTAACAAAAGTCTGCCTTGTGTGTTTGCCAGTTGTCGTCATTTTTGAAGTTTGTGTTGCCATTTTAAAATATGAATGAATTGTATTATTCTTTTTCGTTCAGCTGCTTTACTTTGCATTAGTGCATGAGGCTAGCTGCTAAAGCATGTCTAGATATTTAAATGTAAGCAATTAAAAATAATTCTTGTGCACAATTTAATGTTTTTTGTTTTTAAATAACCATTTTTTATTAAAATTTGTATTTATAGAGCCTTATTGATGTTGGATGTTACATTATTTTGTGACCTTTTATATAAACTAGAATTTTAATTTTTAAAATTAGTGTAAACCCAAATCGTTAAAAATATTGGTTTGGTTTAGTTAAAAATAAGCTAGTGCATATCAGCCTACAAAGTATGACTGTAAAGCTAGCTTACGAAATCATTAATTTTAAATTTCTAGGAACTATGTAACTTGTTATGTGTTTTGTTTTTTTTGTTTTTCTTTTTTTTTTTCTGAAATTTTAGGATTCTATATATGTGAATAGTTTATGAATCACGCTCAAAATCTGGTTAGCCACAAACCCCATTTTTTATTAATTCTTTATTCTGGCACTCCGCGCCTACACGGCAAATGACACACAGTCCTCTCCTTTTTTCGCAAGCGTTCGGAAATTAAAGGGCGTAAGAAAATAAAGTAATAGAGAAATTAAGGTAAAGTATTGTCCCGTCCCCACCACAAAAAGCACAGTGGAACGATCAATAAATCTGTTCTGTGACCCATATTTAAAAAAAAAAAAAAAAAAACGAAAAAATAATGTGTCCCAGAATTAAAAGCTGGCTGTCACCCCAAAAAAAAAAAAATAACAAGTAATTGATTGAAGAAAAGAAATTGAAAGGTGGTTTTACAAACCTCTTGAATATCTAGGCTTCTAGAATAAAACAACAATGGATATGCTGTTTGTTTGACAGAAAAATTAAAAGGAGGTCTATGGACATGGCACAATGCAAAGACTTATTGAAACAGCCTCTCCTTAAAAGTCTTGTGGTTAAGCATCTAGCTCAAGGATTCAAGGATTATAACAAGTAGAAATTTTGAGAGTATGCATCTTCCCTTGTGGAGCTACATATGGATGATGTTGGAGTCGTGGGATGGACTATCTCTTAGTCCTTAAGAAGAGAATAGGGTGCTTTTGAGCTGAAATGCTATAGAAAGATCTCATAATATCGTGGACAAAAAAGATGAGAAATATTGTCATCTTAAAAGATCTGAACATCAAGGGGAAGATTGGCTAATAAAAAAACAGCATCCTTTCTCGAAAGCTGAACATATTTTGGTCATATCAAGCGCCACACGGATTGGAAAAAAAAAATTATAGCAGAAGGCATGTCCATGGTACAGGAAGGAGGGGTATTATAGGTAGGCCGACCCCCGACCCTACACGAAGATGGGCACAGGATATAAGTGACTCCTTGAATGTGAAAGTTCATGAGGCGGGGAAACTGGCAAGAGACTGAGTTTCTTACAGGCAGACTGTGATGAGAGCAACGTTCTGCAAATGACCTGCTAGATGATGATGATGATATATGAAAATTTGTGTGTGTGGTTTTTTTCTCTCTCCAAAACTGTGGCTGTTGCATTGGAGAAACATCATTTTTTTTTTCTTAAATTAAAGTGTGAAACTGTATTAACACATATCACCAAACATGACAATTTTAATATAATTGGTCTAACAATGCTAATTTATACGAATTTAATTTTTTTTTTTAGGGGGGGGGGGGGGTGGTAGGGGGGTGGGGGGGGGGGGGGGGGGGGGGGTGGGGGGGGGGGGGGGGGGGTGGGTATTCTGATCTCAATTAGTTTCACGTGCGGCCCTATGACAACATAAATGTGACCCATGCGGTCCTTGGGAGACTTACATACTTGTTTAGACTAATTTCGGCTCGTGCATAGGCACCTCAGAAATGAAAGCATACCTTAATTTTTTCGATATAACACTCAATATGATAAGTATTTTTTTTTAAATTTCCTTTCCTGACTTGTTCTGACTGACTGACTTGCTACCCCACCAGGACATCACACAAGCGATAAACACCTGATGACACAAAGTGCCACCATGTTATTGAGGATTACCCGTGGAGAGGTCCCGGAAACCGCGTTCAGCCATTAGACCTTATTTATGGCCGTGCTATATTGCGGCCCCTGGCAGGAGCCGGATAAGGACTTTAATTAACGAAAAATTGTATCTCACAAGTAGATGACTGGATAGGATTTTCTCTCTCTCTCTCTCTCTCTCTCTCTCTCTCTCTCTCTCTCTCTCTCTCTCTCTCTCTCTCTCTCTCTCTCTCTCTCTCTCTCTTCTCTCTCTCTCTCTCTCTCTCTCTCTCTCTCTCTCTCTCTCTTTACATTTATTTCACTGTCAATGGCGATTTGTCAAACAGACCAAAGCCCATGTCATCATCAGATGCTTCAGATTCTTCTTTCTTTTCCTCTTTCTTTGCTTCTGCGGCGGCAGGTTTGCCTGCAGCTGGGGCAGCAGCAGCAGCAACTGGGGCAGCAACGGTTGCAGGTCCAGCGCCAGCAGAACTTCTTACATTGGTGATCAGATCTCTCACATTGAGTCCATTCAATGCTTTGGCAAAAAGCCCTGGCCAGTTTGGCTCAACAGAGACTGCAGCTGCCTTGAGAAGGGTTGAAATCTTTTCACCGGTGATTGCTACTTGATCATCGGCCAAGATGAGGGCAGTATATAAGCAAGCGAGATCATCTACATCTGCCATTTTACAAATTTAGTTGGAGTCGGTAAAGATTGTTGTGGATAACGTGTATGTCGCCAGATTGGCCTCAGCTCGACGACTGGATAAGATATGACACATCAATGTTTACTTATTCACTATAAAATATGTAACCGTAATGTCAGCAGCCATCCCACAGTTTAGGAGATAATTACAAAATCCTTGTTAGAGTCTGTATATTTCACAGCTAAAGCGACACAGTGTTTGGCTGTTGTATCTATGTGCACATATTAGGAAGCTGCACATAAGGTCGCTAACGCAATGCCGGCTGACCCCGTTTTATTAATCATTAGGTCAACCTAAAATAGTGGATTTAGTTTTTGAATGAAAGAATCAAGTTTGTGCGGCAGGGATGTTCAACTAAGTTTACTCAGGGGCCATAACTGTGAAAATGGAGATCCCCAAGGACCAGACTCCAGAGCCCCAGCAAAGGCTTGATTGAGGTTTGAATAACGGATCAACGTCATAGAACACGGCTCTTCAAGGATCTTGAAATGCTTTAAGAAGATTTTTAACTTTAGCGCCATTATACTACTTCTTTCGATTCCCAACTGACAAAGATTATTTTTTTTTTTTACGTGCGAAACAATGCAAACGGGTATCCGATCTCACTACCCAGAGACCAGGGGGAATTACTAGAAATCTAAGTTCTCGTGAAAAAAAATCCCAGCTCTTTACCGGAACATTAAACTCTGGACCGCCAATCAGTCCGTGCAGGGCTCCTCCAGCCCCATCTAGACCCTCGCATTCCCTCAAGCATCATACATCACTAGAAAAATAATACAATACGACTTGATCCGCCAGCCACTTCCTAGACCTCCATGGACCAGATTTTTCCGCGAAAAGCGAGTTAAATAGCCATGTTGAACAGTAAGAGTTTCGGTTTTTAATAATTACAAATAATTGTTAGTGATCAGGATTTTGTCGTGTTATGTGTACAAATTTAGTTTTTTACAAAAAGTCGTCCCAATGTGGGATGCAATTTTTTGTTGAAGCCCCACCCTGGCTTCTGCTGGGGCCCTGAATATAGCCCAGGCCATCTAGCATCATAAATATGGTCTTGTAAAAATTCAACAATGAAAACCAGTTTCGTCCTTATTAGGATGAAATTTTTTGTCATTTGAAGCCCTACTCTGGCTTTTGCCAGGGGCCGCAATTTAGGCAGGCCATAAATATGGCCAAATGTCTGAACGCGGTTTCTGGGACCTCTCCACGGCGATCCTCATCCACATGGTGGCACTTTGTGTCATCGGGTGTTTATCAGGATACTGGAAAAGGGTAATATTTTTAAACATACTCTCCGAGGTTGATCCTCATCCCCATGGTGGCACTTTGTCTTACCGGGTGTTTATCGCTTGTGTGATGTCCTGGCTGGGTACAGCTACCTACCTACCTACCCTAGAAATTAACACACTATTCTATGTGGGACGTAATTTTTCGTAATTTTAATACCCCACTCAGGCTGTTGCCGTGCGCTCTAAAATAACCCTACCTATGGGTTAAACAGGGTTTCTAAGTGCCACCTTTCAGATGACGATCACCCGAGGGCAAGTTCCAGAACCCAGTTCAACCGTTAGGTTATATAAGGGCCCCCGACAAAGGACGGATAGGGATTTTCGAATTACCTATCTATATATCTATCTTCATTTTCCCCACCAGGACATCACACAAGCGATAAACATCCGATGACACAAAGTGCCACCATATGGATGAGGATCACCTGTGGAGAGGTCCCATGAACCGCATTCAGTCATTAGACCACATTTATTGCTGGGCTGTATTGAGGCCCCTAACAAGAGCCAGAGTAGGGCGTCAAATAACAAAAAAATTGCATCCAAGAATGGGATAACAAGATTATATTCGAAAAACGAAAAATTATGTCCCCTATTGGGGCGGCACTCACATACAGGAATCTGTGTTGTTTTTGTTTTTATGGAAACAATGGCTAAACATTTTGCTGCAACAGCACCCCCACTAACTTTAGCTGGAACCCGCCACTGCCTAGGACAGCCAGGGAAACTACCGTGCTTAACCAAAAATTAGACCTAATCTATAAAAAAAAAAAGCCACCTCATATTTCAGGATGTTAAAAAAAATTTACCCTATGCCCAGTATCCTCTTTTCGCTACTCCTGGTATGCGGGCACACATGTTCACACGAGCATACAATTTACTAAGGGACATAATTAAACAACAAACTGTTCGTTTCCATAAAGATTAAAATACTCTCCCTTTGATATGTGTACTTGAAAGTGTTGAATTTTCACAAGACCATATTTATGATGCTAGATCGCTTCTCGGCCGAACGAACGAACGAACGAACAAACTTTATTTTCGAAGGGTTACAAATTGGGCACGCAGGCCCGTCTAACATTCGGCCCTTCTAAGAACTCATTTTTCAGAGTATCAATGCCTGTTATCATTAATGCATGTTATGGATATAATAAAGAAATATGCATTATTTAATAGTGCAAACACATCATGTGTACACAATCTTACACACTCAAACACATGTATATATACTCTTACATTCTCATACATGCACATTCATATACAGACTTACCTAATACATACATACACGCATCTACACAAAACAGAAAACACACACCCATACATAGAAATAAATGCACAAGCAGAAAACACACACCCATACATAGAAATAAATGCACAAGCAGAAAACACACACCCATACATAGAAATAAATGCACAAACAGAAAACACACACCCATACATAGAAATAAATGCACAAGCAGAAAACACACACCCATACATAGAAATAAATGCACAAACAGAAAACACACACCCATACATAGAAATAAATGCACAAACAGAAAACACACCCATACATAGAAATAAATGCACAAACAGAAAACACACACCCATACATAGAAATAAATGCACAAACAGAAAACACACACCCATACATAGAAATAAATGCACAAACAGAAAACACACACCCATACATAGAAATAAATGCACAAACAGAAAACACACACCCATACATAGAAATAAATGCACAAACAGAAAACACACACCCATACATAGAAATAAATGCACAAACAGAAAACACACACCCATACATAGAAATAAATGCACAAACAGAAAACAAAGACACACACATGCACACACACATTCATTCCATACATACACACCTGCACATACATGCATGCATACACACACATACAATCACATGTACAGACACCCACATACACCCACAGCCACACATTTACACACACACATGCATACATATATATACATACACACATGCATACATACACACATGCATACATACACACATGCATACATACACACATGCATACATACACACATCTATACATACACCTACATCTTTACATACATAATTGCATACGTACCTAAATACACACATACAACCACATACTTACACTCACGTGCATACATACATACATACATACATACACACAATTATACATACACCTACATCTTTACACACATACATACTTGCATACATACCTAAATACACACACATACACCCACATATTTACACTGCTACAATTGCATACATATATGTATCCACAAACATGCATACATACCCAGATGCATGCATACATACACCCACATACATGCCCACACACATTATATACACATACACACATATACAATCACCCATGCCGAGATCAAGGTAGACCACCTTTACTTCCTAGCATTTTTCCCTAGTACCCATTTAGGGTGGGTCAACTTGGGTGCCAAGGTTATTAAAAAAATTCCAGATAGTACAGATTCGAAATCACGACCTTCTGATACGAAGGCCAGCGTCTAGCCGCTGCACCATGGAGGGTCCCCTATTACAAATGTACTTTAAAAAAATTATACTTTTAAAAACAGTGCCCATGCTGCGTACTTTAGCTAATCCGTGTTTCCAAATCGTCTTGCTGTAGGACCTTCCCTCCATTTCGTTCCTCTAGCACGGTACAGCCTGCGATCTGTTCAGTTAGGAACATGTAGTGTCTGACTACCACACACATACGGACAGCTGTCCACAGGTCTGAACTGCCAGCGGTGTTCTGATTTTGTTTGGGTACTGATGTATTGTTGTTTGGGTACTGATGTATTGTTGTTTGGGTACTGATGTATTGTTGTTTGGGTACTGATGTATTGTTGTTTGGGTACTGATGTATTGTTGTTTGGGTACTGATGTAGTGTGGTTTGGGTGCTGATGTATTGTTGTTTGGGTACTGATGTATTGTTGTTTGGGTACTGATGTAGTGTTGTTTGGGTACTGATGTATTGTTGTTTGGGTACTGATGTATTGTTGTTTGGGTACTGATGTATTGTTGTTTGGGTACTGATGTATTGTTGTTTGGGTACTGATGTAGTGTGGTTTGGGTGCTGATGTATTGTTGTTTGGGTACTGATGTATTGTTGTTTGGGTACTGATGTTGTGTTGTTTGGGTACTGATGTATTGTTGTTTGGGTACTGATGTATTGTTGTTTGGGTACTGATGTAGTGTTGTTTGGGTACTGATGTATTGTTGTTTGGGTACTGATGTATTGTTGTTTGGGTAGTGATGTATAGTGTACATTTTACAGAAGGGGAAGATAATGGGGTATAAAAGGCATCTCGAGGGCTTGGGCTCCTTGAGGGATTCCCCCTCCCCACTCTTTGTTGTCTCTTTCTCCAGTATTTGTTTAGAGGCAGCTACTAACTGTCGTTCCTGCCCCACCCTCGCCCTTTTCAAAACCCTAAAACAAAACACAAATTATGGTCGCTGGTATCGTCTGCTAATATCGTGTGCAGAAACGCTCGAAAATGTTTAAACATAGTACCAAGCAGTCACCTCCCTTTCTTGTCGCCAAAACGTGTAGAAGTTATCTGTTGTGTTTATACATTTCATATTATTTCAAATATGTGATTACATTTACTAGCTTTTCAGCACAGTATATAATTACGCACTTAAACAAGGCTTAGATCCTACAGCCCTCACACTCATGCCATCGATAGACACTTTGTAATTGGGCTAACATGCTTTCTTTGTGTCCAAAAGTCTAATGGAAGATTATATACATATGTATATATATATATATATATATATATATATATATATATATATATATATATAGAGAGAGAGAGAGAGAGAGAGAGAGTGGGTTGTAGAGAGCGGGAGAGAAAGATGGAAGGGATAGTTGTTGAGTGAGTGAGGGAGGCAGATAGAGGGAACGATAGAGGACGGATAGATGGGGTGACTGAGTGAGAGAGGGAAAGGCAGCGAGGAGGGAACGGAGAGAGAAAGAGAGTAGATAGACACAGATGTTTTGCACAATTATTGTGGCACTTGAATGTTTCGATAAGGCCACATTAGTGGCCAGTGGTTCTCAAACTTGCTCCTGTAAAGAAAATTTTTTTTACGTCCTTGCCTCACCCATGCTTGCATTTACCAGTCAGCACTGGAAATGGGGTGTATTCAATATTTCTTGGTTACAGTTCATTCTGGATCGGCCGGTAAGCGAAGGTATATTTGCCTGTTTAAAAAAAAATCCTACTTCGTAAACATTGTAACTTTTAGGATTTCACCCACATAACAAACAGAAATATAGAGATGTGAGAAAACTGACTTTTAAACCTTTTTTATCTTAAAAAAAGTGCATGGGTTGGTGTCTTATCTTAAAAAAAGTGATGTTTTTGTCATAAATTGGAAAAAAAAATGCCGTGTAGTGACCCCTTCTTCTTCTTTCTTTGTGTTCACCAGCTGTACACTCTGGCGTAAAGTTCTGGTTGTTCGTCCACTTCTGGACTGCAGTCATGCTCCAGAACCTGAGTGTTGCATGTGCATCAGTTTTACAGATCTGATTCACTTGAATGCAGACTGCTGGTTCCTTGCCTCTCAGGCAGATGCACTCCGACTTCAAAGGAAGCTCCCCAGTTAGTCGACTCTTACGACATGCTTTTGGGGAGGCAGTGGGTCTTTTCTTGTTTTCCCCACAATAGGGCCCCGGAACCCACACGGAGGTAGTGACCCCTTAAGACTATCGAGACTAACGTCTAGCCACTGCGCTGCTTATTTTATGTATACGTGGCTAATAACAGCACACAATCAACGGTAACGCTAAGGGTCCTTCTAGACACCTTCTGGCATAAAGGGCTAGATGTAGAATATTCAGACCCATCAGCACTCGGTGGGTAATGTGATCAACATCATGCCACCCGCATTTACTTCCCAGGACTTTTCCTGGCAGCCATTTAAGGTTGGGTGAACCTTGAAGCCAAGGTTGTTGTTTTTTTTTTAATTCCGGCTTTGTCGGGACCTGAACTCACAATTCTCTGATCCGCATATAGCCACTACACCACCGCGACATCCACAACACAAGTGACCAACTGATAACAGCCACATAACTGTAACACAAACAAGAACCAAGATAACACGAACTAATTTTAATGGCAGTAAACCCCAACGAGTCAAGACTACAGATAACAGCGAGAGGTTTATTATTCTTTTCATATCCGGGTCATACGACCTCGGCCTTTCAGAAACAACACTCGCCATTTTGGCTGCGGTGTCACAATTACCGGTTTCGATCAGGGCTTCTCAAACGTTTCCATTTCTCTTGCAGGTTAATAGGCCCCCATTTTGATGGTTTAAAAAAAATTACAGATCCACTGTTGAAATCGGATGTGATGTGGCAAAATGCCGGCATATCGCAGTCTTGACGTTAACCATAAAACAATAATTTTTCTTTCCTTCCTAGGATTTTAATATAAAAAATTCATCAGTTCTCGTTATACCTGGTGGCACATGAAGCTTCAGAGAG
Source organism: Candidula unifasciata (assembly GCA_905116865.2). NCBI lineage: Eukaryota > Metazoa > Mollusca > Gastropoda > Stylommatophora > Geomitridae > Candidula > Candidula unifasciata. The sequence goes on along the minus strand of CAJHNH020002487.1, from coordinate 45,466 downwards.
GACTTTCCATGCTTTCCTGTCCTGTGCAATCTTCAGTGCAGTTTTCCATGTCAAAGAGGCCGTCACTTTCCATCGTTTGTTTCCATGTTGTTTTTGGGCGCCCCTGTTTTCTCTTTCTCTCTTGTGTCCACGTGAGAGCTGTTTTGACAGATATATCAGGATTCATTCTCATAACGTGGCCAAGCCATTTTCATCTTCTCTTGGTTATCAGACTGCCTAAAGTTTCTTGGTTTGTGACTTGAAGTAGTTTAGTGTTTGAGATTGTATCTGGCTAGAAAATTTTGATAATTCTACTTAGATATGTGTGGTCGAAGGTGGACAGCTTGTGTGCATCCTTTTTGGTCATTCTCCAGCATTCCACTCCATAAAGAAGAACTGGCAAAGCAGCTCTAGCTTTGTTCAGACGTGACTGTATGTCCTCTTCGGTCCCTCCCGGTAGGGACATTACACTGCCAAGATATGTGAAATGTTCTATATTTTTAAGAGTTTGGTTATTTATGGTCACTTGTTGTTGGTTTGGACTGCTTTTCATGATTTTCGTTTTCTTTGTATTTATTCTCAGTCCCACCATTTCTGCTGTGCTGTGTAGTCTGTTACTTTTTTCTTGTGTATGTCCATTTTATGTTTATGTTCATGTTTATGTGATAGGATTGCTATATCAAGGTCCTCAAGCATGGTGAATGGAGTCCATCGTATGCCTCTCAATGTCCTGTCTATTGCGTTCTTTAGTATCCAATCAATCACAAGGTTGAAGAGGAGAGATGACATAACAAATTCCTGTCTTACACGTTTTTACTGGGAAAGATGTTTTGTAATTTTTTATACTGCAGGAAAAGTCTTTATATAAGAGAGCAATTATGTTGACTATTTTTTCTTGAATTCCATGATGTAAAATTTTTCATAGACCGTCTCTATGGACGCTATCAAAAGCTTTCTCAAAGTCCACAAAATTAATATATATACTTCTCTGCCATTGATTGCATTGTTCTAAAATTTAACGTATGGCGAAGATGTGCTCAGCTGTTCATCTGCCCTTTCTGAATTCTGCTTGTTCCACTCGTAGGCATTTATCTACTCCTTTTTCAAGCCGCATTATGATGATTTTACAAAATATTTTACTTGGTACTGAGAGTATAGTTCGCCTCCAATTATTGCAGTCTGTTAAGTCTCCTTTTTGGGGGATTTTGACTATTGTTCCGTCAGTCCAGTCATCAAGCAACACTTCTTTTTTCCCCACAAATATCCTTGAACAATGGTTCTAGAATGCGAGCAGTTGTTTTGGGATCTACTTTGAGAAGTTCTGCTGGCAGTTCGTCTTTGCCTGGTGCTTTGTTGTTCTTTAAAGTGAAAAATTAGCAAATACTCATTCAAGAAGTTACTATTTGGATGAGAGTCTAGCAGGAGCAAATCACAGCATCCCTGTTCAAGTGTAGTTACTAATTATTTTGCGACACTCTACACAAATGAGAACTGCCCTTTTTAAGGCAAACGAAGAAATGGAGTAGCAGAAGTAGAGGTGCCAAAGGTGTCTTAAAGAATAACTATAACTGCAATCACCAGCAGCTCTATGGTCGTGAAATCAAGTCTTTAAAAGACTCCTTAAAGTGAAGTGAGTAAAGACTTGTTTGTACTTACGCTTCATATGTTATACAAAAGAATTTGACTGTGAAACATGAACAAGTAATCAAATTGTTAGACAAATTCAACACTGATGGAAGAGTAGACAAATTCAACACTGATAAAAAGATCTACGAATAATAAAGAATATGTATTGGCAGCAAACAGCGGCTATAAGAATTACCAATTGTTTAGGTACATTTCAAAGCATAAAGAGGGTGCGTAGGACAAGGATGTGTACCGTCACCTGATTTATTTTCACTATACAGTGAATATATAATGAGATCTTCAAGTGAAATGCCTGGAATTGTGGTTGGTGGGCACCATATAAACAATTTACGTTATGCTGGTAACACAGTCTTAATACCAGCATGTCAGAAAGAACTACAGAAAATGATAGACATTGTGGTGGTAGCAAGTGGAAGAATGGGCCTCAGTTTGAATAATGGGAAGACAGAAGTAATGGTGGTATCAAATAGAATAATTATTCCTTCACTCTGGGACAAGTACAGAAATTTAGGTTTCTGGGCACATGTATTACATCAGATGGAAGATGCATTACTGAGATAAGAAACAGTATAGGACAGGCAAAAACTGCACTTTATAATTTTATAAACATCTTTTGCCATATATCTTTGTCATTTAAGGTTAGAAAAAGAATTCTTGCTTGCTAAATACATCCACTTTTAACATATGGCTGTGAGTCCTGGACCGTTAGGCAGGCCAAACAATTTCTTGAGGCCTCAGAGATGTATTTTTAAAGAAGAATGCTTAAAATATACTGGACAGCCAAAAAGAGCAACCAAGAGGTTTTCAAAAGCGGGAGCTGAAGAAAACTTATCACAGACATAAGAAGGAGACAGTCATCATTTTTCGGTCATGTTATGAGAAGACGAAAAATGAAACGTGTTGTGACCACTAAAAAGATGTGTGGAAGGAGCGATAGAGGAAGACAACGAGAGAAAATTTTTGACAGTCTTGTTGCATGGCATGGAGGTGTGTCAGCACATGAAATAATACATGCTGCAGGAGATCGCAGATTGTGGAGAGGCATGATCGCCCACGCCAGTCGGCAAGGCACCTGATGATGACGATGAAGAGACTCCTACAGTGAACAATTAGCTGCTGATACCTACCACAATTAAGTGCCATGATCTCAAGTGTCAAGTATCGTGACAACCACCATCACACCAAGTATCATGACCAAAACCACCATCACACCAAGTATTATGACAACCACCATCACACCAAGTATCATGACCAAAACCACCATCACACCAAGTATTGTGACAACCACCATCACACCAAGTATCATGACCAAAACCACCATCACACCAAGTATCATGAAAACCACCATCACACCAAGTATCGTGACACCATCACACTAAGTATCATGACCAAAACCACCATCACACCAAGTATCATGACCAAATCCACCATCAAACCAAGTATTATGACCAAAACCACCATCACACAAAGCATCATGAACAAAACCACCATCACACCAAGTATCATGACCAAAACCACTATCACACCGAGTATCATGACCAAAACCACCATCACACTAAGTATCATGACCAAAACCACCATCACATCAAGTATTACGACCAAAACCACCATCACACCAAGTTTCATAACCAAAACCACCATCACAATCATGACTAAAACCACCATCACACCAAGTATCATGACCAAAACCACCATCACACCAAGTATCGTGACAACCACCATCACACCAAGTTTCATGACCAAAACCACCATCACAATCATGACTAAAACCACCATCACACCAAGTATCATGACCAAAACCACCATCACACCAAGTATCGTGACAACCACCATCACACCAAGTATCATGACCAAAACCACCATCACACCAAGTATTGGGACAACCACCATCACACCAAGTATCGTGACACCATCACACCAAGTATCATGACCAAAACCACCATCACACCAAGTATCATCACCAAAACCACCATCACACCAAGTATCATGACCAAAACCACCATCACACCAAGTATCATCACCAAATCCACCATCACACCAAGTATCATGACCAAAACCACCATCACACCAAGTATCATAACCAAAACCAACATCACACTAAGTATCATCACCAAAACCACCATCACACCAAGTATCATGACCAAAACCACCATCACACTAAGTATCATAACCAAAACCACCATCACACCAAGTATCATCACCAAAACCACCATCACACCAAGTATAATGACCACATCTACCATCACACTAAGTATTGTGATGACAACCATCATCAGAACAAGTACTGTGACCACAACTACTGCCATTTCAAGTACCTTCACTACAACCACTATCACACCAAGCACCTTGACCACCACCACCACATCAAGTACTGTGACTACAGCCACCATCACACTAAGTACCATGACCCCAACCACCATCACATAAAGTACTGTAACCACAACCACCATCACACAAAGTACGGTGAACACTGCCACACCAAGTACCGTGACCACTATCACACAAAGTACTGTGGCCAGAACCACCACTACACCAAGTACCGTGACCACTATCACACAAAGTACTGTGGCCAGAACCACCACCACACCAAGTACCGTGACCAGAACCACCACCACACCAAGTACAGTGACCAGAGAACCACCACCACACCAAGTACCATTACCACAACCATCATCACACTAAGTGCCATGATCACTACCAACATAAACACAAGTGCTACAACCACAATCATCCATGCCACGACTACCACAGTAAGTGCCATGATCACCACCACCACCAGAACCACAAATACAACAATCATTATCATCTTCACAACAACAAAAACAAACATATTAAAAACGCTTTCATTTTCTTATAAAGCAGAACTGTATTGCATATACCAGAAAGACACTTTATATCATTGGTAAAGCAGTGGATTTGAAAAAAATATAAACACATCAAAAGTAACACTTGTAATTTTACACCCATGATGCCGAACAATTGCTTGCATTATAAAACTTCGTTCATAAATATCTCTGCGTGTCTTCTTCTTTGTGTTCAGTGTCTGTAAACTCCAGCGGAAAGTTCTAGTTATCCATCCTCTTTTGGATTTTGGTCTTGTTCCAGAAGTTGAGTATTGCCTGCACATCCATTGTACAGATCTTGTCTCATATGTTTGCAGACCGCTGGCTCCTGGCCTCTCAGCTTCGAAGGAAACATTTCTAATTGGTCACCCCAATCAGTATGGAATTCGTGGCAGATCTTCAAAAAAAGAGGGGATCCATGGCATTATTTAATGAAGAACTTGTACTGTATAGCTCATATAAGTCAGGTATCATATAGGCTAATGGGCTGCAAAGGTTTTCAAACAAACAAAAAAAGGACTCATTTCCATTCCAGGCGAATTGAGCTCACAGGGCTAGACCAATCGGCACTCAAAGGGTCATGTGGCCAACATCAAGCTGGCCACCTTTACTTCCCATGACTTTAAATGGTACCCATTTGAGGCTCAGTCGACCTCAGAACCAAAGTCATTTTTGCAAAGCCTGAAAATGGGCTGAAAAGCGGTCTTTACTAAATAAGAACTCTTGTCTTCAAAAGTACATTTAAACTTTAGCCGTCAACATTTTGCACTAGTGTCATTAGTTGAATCTACAAGCTTTCATCTAAAGGCAAGTAAATATATAACTGTTATTAATATAATGGATTATATTCTATGTAATAAAACAAAGTAGGCACGAACATGTCTAAACACCTTTTTAAAGATGCGTACACTAAAAGAAAGAAATCTCAAATTAACAGATATGGCAATAAAAAAGGCGTTATTAAATGGCAAAGGCAAACATTAATAACATATTCACAGTAGTGCTACGAGATACAATTACCAACATCATTAAGGTCATCACTATCCTTACCATCATTATCTACTGTCAGACAGTGACAATGGTGTTTGACACAGAAGATGTAGAAAAAGCCCCAGAATTTCCAGGACACATGTAGTAAATTCCTGATAAGAAGAACTAACACACTGTCAGTGACAAAAGTGACGAAAACAGGGATGACTACAGTCAAGTTAGTGTCAAGAATTTAATCCACTTAATTGTGACTAAGAAATCTAGCAAGGATGGGAAGAAAAAAAGATGGCGGAAAAAAAAAACCTTCGTAAAGCTTCATCCACGTTCAGTGGATGTACACACAACCAAATATTATACTTGCGCACAAAGACTGACTGAATATGAACAACTGAAGATATACCTCAACCTTAAGCTATCTGTCGCTTAATAATGTTTCTTTTCTTAACACAGTCACAATAAAATGTTTGTTTCCTGTGTTTCTGATTACAGTTTTGACAAGATTACTTATTCATTTATGTGTTTTACACTCATAATTTTTATTTCAAGTGTTCCTGGTTACAGTTTTGAAGATTCTGTGTATCCTCACCTGTCTTGACACTCACATAATTGTGAAACAATGAAACAATATAGTATCAGTTTTAAAATATGGAAGAAACAAGTAATGGATCAAACACAAATATTGTATTCTTTGGGAGTTCCTTTAGGACTTGCACTTGCTATGCCTTATGTGCCTGTCAAGGTCACGCCCCCAAGAAAAACTAGCTGAGCACTGCCCGCAGGTGTAGGGTTGAGCTGTTGGGTGTCTGGTGGTGCGGTGGTATTTGAGGTCGTCCCCACGGAAAAATGCCTGCTCGCAAAGATCACATCTGTAGGGCCTCTCTCCTGTGTGGTACCTGACATGCCTGTCCCTGTTTGGCCTGGCAGTAAAGCTTTTTCTGCAATGCTCACACAGATAGCGCTTATGCATCTCGACACTGTGGTGTTCTAATTCAGTAAAGGATCTGAACTCCTGCTTACAGTCCTCACAGCTATGGGTAGTCATCTGGTAGTGGTTTCTTTCAATCAAACAACTGCCAATGGTATGGGCATCTCCATTTCCAACAAAAGTGTTTGGGAAAGTGCCGTGTTCAGCTGCTTCGAATTCTGGATCCTGTTGCATCACCACCTCTGACTTGACAACAATCGGTGCATGATACATCAAAGCCATTTCAGGGTTCGAATCTTCACGCGTGATGTCATCAGTGTCTGGGGTGGTGAGGCAGTTCCGAATGGCAGATGGTGAGTTGGAAAACAAGTTTTGTTTGAATACACACTCCTCCTTCGGCTCTGATCGATGCCTTAAGTCTGTGGAAGTTGAAGCTTCCCGTTTTGCTTCAGTAATGTCTCTAGAGGCAGCAATCAACTTTCTGTTCTCGTAAGTTGCAAGAGCTGCTTTCAGTGGAGCTCGATCCTCAAAAAGCTTGGTCCCCCTGGCCGCAATAAACTTGGCAGCTAAATCCGCAACTTTTTCTCTGGTGTATGGGCTAAACCGCAACGGTGACTTATGTGTGCAATCTTGTGACACTGTTCGCTGGAAAGGCCTCCGATCAAAGCTAGCACTTTGGGCATTTGAAATAAGGTGAATTTTCTCTGCACTCTTTGGTCTTGTTGGGCAGATATTTCTTTGCTGCCAGTAATCTATCTGATGACTGTTTGCCCCATCAAATGGACTTTCAGGTACGTGTCTGTCCTGTGAGTGGTGTTTGATGTAATCAGTCTTCTCTCTGGAAATATTATTACCTTGTGGAAAAATGTTTTCGCGGCTTCTCTCTTTACAAACAAGCTTCCTCATTTGGTACGCTTCACTGACTTCCATTTCTTGACCCAGATAGCTGGACTCAGATGAAACAACGCCATTTCTGGGGAAGTTCCTTTCTGTAAGTCCTGTCTTTCTGGGGCAAGAGTTGGAGGCGTACTGGTTTTGCTTGAGATCATTTGCGCTGAATGTTGCATTAGATGCCTTCTTGATTCTCAGGTCTAAAAGTAGTGCCTCATTTTTGTTACTTTCTTCTTTATCAGTTCTTGGTAGATGTGATGGAAGAGGAGGCGGGTCGTAGTAAGTACTAGAATAATCGTCTGTGAATCTAGATTCCAAACTAGAATTTGAAATGTTAGGGGCAATAATCTCTTTAGGCTGAAGAAATATGGAGTTGGGTTTTTCAATCTCCACTGTTTTTGTAGGGATCTGCTCGGAATGAGCACTGGCAGCTTGTGGCATTTCATGAGTAAGAGCATGTTCTTGGAGTAGAAACTTGTTTTTAAATTGCTTCTTGCAGATTTTGCAGGCATGGATTTTTCCCTGGGCGTGTGAGTATTCATGTCTGACGTATTGTTCATAAGTCGACAGAGCAATGTCACAAAAACAGCAGACATATTGGGAAAAAGAATCACTTTTCTTGTGTTTTCTCACATGGTTGGTGTAGTCAAATGGATCGGCAAAGTAGGCGTTGCACGGCTTGCAGGAAAACAGCTTGTGGCTGTGCAGTAGGGAATGTTTTAGCGTCATTAAATTGTTGTTCCCAATGAAAGAGCAAGTGGAGCAGGAGAACTGTTGGAGCTCTGGGTGTGTCTTTTTGTGAGCAGTAAATGCTTCTTCTTGATCATAGCTCTCTCCACACTGAGGGCAGACGTGCATCAGCCGTGACCTGTGCTCTTTGGCCATGTGGTTCTTAACGCATGCGCGATCTGTGTATCCTTTCTTGCACAACGAGCATCGAAAAGGTTTATTGTAGTCATGGCGGAGCATGTGTCCTTTGAGATCATCTCTTCTTGCAAACGACTGTGAACACTGCAGGCACTGGTATGGTCTTTGTCCAGTGTGGATTCTTATATGGCGCTTCAAGTTGTTCTTGGCTGTGAAAGTCCGGCTGCAGACCGTACAGCCATACACCCCACGATCAGCCTGGGCGGGCCCCGACAGTGCTTCAGTGTCTGTCATAGACTGTGAAAACCGTTTATTCCGGAATGCTTCAGATTGTTTTCCTACCAGGCTTTGAGGGTGTCGGATAGCAGTTGTAGCATCCAATGCCCTTCTCCAATCACTGGAAAGATCCACAGGAACATCAGTATCTGTGATATCAGAGCTCTCTACGGAGTCAAAATCTTCTGTCTCGTCAGTCAGGTAATCTCCCATTCTTTCATGACAGAAACCCATCTTCTGCTTCATTCTTCCACATAGCACTCTGGGTGAACACTGCCCGTGATCAGTCTCATATGACTCTGCTCTCTCTTTGCAAATGGAACCCTTGATCTTACACATCTGATCTGAACAACTGTCCTTCATGTTGCAAACTGGCCTTTCATCAATAACTAAAGGCATTTCAAAATCCATACACTCATCAGCATCATCATCATCATTGTCCATTTCATCACCACCATCTCCTGGAGAGTCGTGGGATGACTCACGAGGACTACCCACCAAAGTCTCCCTCTCGTCCGAGCTGTATACTGTGCTCTTTCCATCAAATCCGCTGCAGTAGTAATCATTGAACAGACTACAGTGCTTATAATCACTGGGACTGTCACTATGTTCAGAATTGGAATCACAATCTTCTTTCTCATTGCTGGTATATCCGCTCTCATCGTCGTCACTCTCATGTCGTAAACATCCTTCCAGGCGTGTCTCTAGCTGGGAACTTTCCGTCACTGTAGTGACTTCAATCTCCTTCATAAAAGATGCTTTACAAGGAGGGTCAACAGAAGGACTTGGTGAGCATCTTTCTCCATCCCTGGTAGACTCTAAGGGGAAGTATGACCTGTCGTTACTATCAGATATGAGATAAAGTGGATACATTCTGCAGTCATCAAAGGCTGAGTCCCCTGCAAAGGATTTATCATTCAAAGAAGATGGTGGCAAGAGAGGAACTTCTGTATTTATAGGTTCGTTTTCTGGTATCGTAAGAAAGTCATTACCTGGACATGACAGGTCACCCTGTTTGACTTTAACATTCATTCGACTTTCTAAGCACTGGGTGGGAAAAGAATGATCATTAGCCTGATTAGGAGTTTGGAATGTATGTTGTAAATTAACAGTTATTGGGGATTCATGGCTAGCAAGTGAGATACACAGGCGACCCTCGACCTGGGTGATGGGTCGGCCTGTGAAAAGGGTTTCTATAAGTTTTAGAATGGATCCTTCCAGAAGTCTGGTAAAGCCTTCCCTGGAAAAGTGTCTGTTGGATAGGATGTTTTCTAAGTCTTGGTCAGTATAGTCTAAGGACTGGCAAAGTCTGTCTGCATATCGTAACTGTGGAATGTTGGTATTCCTTGGTCTTATTTCAGCAACAAAATCATTACCAGGGTGAGTTGGGACAAACTTTGGAATGCAATCGGACCGGGGTCGAACCTCAGCAACGAAATCTGTCATTTTCTTTGGAATAAATATCAAAATAACAAATTTATCATACACAAGTATCAAATACAAAAAATGTTATGCTATTCACTATTCACTACCAAAGAATTTTTTTTAAAGCACACACAACATTCATATAATAATAAATAGTTCAAAAACACTTTAAATATGTTAGTTAAATATCAAGATCTGTGACTGACTGACCAACGTTTGATCAACCACTCCTGTGATACTGTAACTGAAATCAGATTATGTAAACAAATCAATGTACAACACTATAGAATTCTCAAGTAGACTTTGCACTATGAAAGTTTCAAAGTATTTTTTTCTCTGTTTGAGAACAGTTTTCAAGTCTAGTGGTCAAATGTTCATTTTACTACCAAGATTTGCAGATATTAAACTTGTTCCTTCGTGTAAACTGTGTCTTACAGATAAAACAACGCTATTTCTAGGGAAGTTTCTTTCTGTAAGATAAACCTTCTACTCCCTTGTTCATAAAGTTAATACGACGTCAAGCACTGGATGCAAATATACACTGCCGTTTGATCATGCAATGTCCAATCTAGGAATTATTTCGTCATACAGAACAGAAATCAGCAAAGGTTAAAAAACGCAATAGAAAAATGTTGTCACTTCAAATAAACTGATTTTTCTGCAAGATGAAAGCGGGTAAGTCTGTTGTCTGCTTGTTCGCCAAGAATGATAATCTGAAAGCACCTGGTGTCTTCTTGGATTTGTTACTTCCCTTTATTGACAAGTCTTGAGTCTGTAAAGGATGAAAATAGGATGTTAGATATGCGGTATATTATTTCACTAACATATATGTTAATGCCCTGAAAGAAAGAAAGAAAGAAAGAAAGAAAGAAAGAAAGAAAGAAAGAAAGAAAGAAAGAAAGAAAGAAAGAAAGAAAGAAAGAAAGAAAGAAAGAAAGAAAGAAAGAAAGAAAGAAAGAAAGAAAGAAAGAAAGAAAGAAAGAAAGAAAGAAAGAAAGAGAAATTCTCCAGGTGTGACCCAGCCATCTAAACTGAGCCTATGTACAGTAAGCATTGAGAAGACTGTTGTAATACCTGCTCTTTCCATTGTGTGATATGTGGTTGTACGGCTTAACGGGGTTTCCGGAATTTGCACCTGTTGACGTCTTATCATTGAGATGTTACTCCTACAGAAAGCACTCCTGGAAAGGTGAAACGCTAAAAAAAAAGGTCTGTCAGTCCTGGCCTGCATAGGACTTAAGGCTACATCAAGCTGGTGTAGCTGCTGCAGGCATGGCCAGGCTACAATTGTCCTCATTAAAACTTCTTTGTCCCAGTGTGGGTTCCGTGGGATCATTGTGGGGGAAAACAAGAACAGACAGACCCACTGCCTCCCCAACAATCCTGTTGTAAAAGTCGACTTTTGGGGCGCTTCCTTCAAAGTCTGGGTGCCATCTACCTGAGAGACAGGTTCTTCTTCTTCGCGTTCATCTGTAGTAAACTGTCGGCAGAAAGTTCTGGTTGTTCGTCCACCTCTGGACTTCTGTCAGAACCTGGGTGCTGCATGAACATCCATTTGAAATATCTGACTCATGTGTATGCAGATCTGTGGTTGCTTGCCACTCAGGCAGATTCCCTTCGACCTCGAAGAAAGCTCCCAGTTAGTCGACTCTTATGGAGGCGGAGGAGAAGAAGAAGAGGAAGAAGAAAAGTAGGATGATGAAATCTGTACTATTTTTACTGATGCGTGTTATATAAAGGACAAATCTGTAAACAATACACAAAACCCACTTTATTCTGACTAGAAAAGACCACCCCACTTCCTAAAACACACGGCTGTCTTGTCTATTTTCGCCCATAATTTCCTGTTATATTTCATGAGTGCCCTAACTGATTTGTTTCGTTCACCAATGCGTCGATTTTTTTGTTCCTTCTTATTGGTGTGTAAGATTTATCCGGTTTCGATTGTGTGCTGGGTTTGGGTCAAGGCCGTGTTTATCAGACTTTCGGCAACTTGCAGCGGCGTATCCGCTTAACAACACAAAAGGGTGCTACATAGTGAAAACTACGGTACATTTCAGCATTTTTCAACCCCCCCCCCCCCCCCCCCCCCCCCGGAATTCCCTACAACAGTGGCTCTCAACCTTTCTAACGCCTTTTAATACAGTTCCCTCCTCTTGTGGCAACTTCCAAACAATTATTTTCCTTCATGTGTTCTCTCCCTTTAAAATATTTTTGTTTTAATCGGGAGATGTGAACAATAGTCATTGCACATGATTATAAACCAAAAGTGCTCTGCCATCAGTACGGACAGCTGATGAGAAACTGTCCGCCTGTGTCACCGTGCGCACGGAACTCCGTAGCTACAGCGACGTTCCTCTGTTTACCCCAGAGTGTTAACTCTGCTACCCATTACCTTGAGGCTGGGTGAACCCCGGGGACCGCCCAGTTTCGCACACCGTCTGTGGGCTGCAGCGAGTGGCAGCTGAATTTGAAAGCGTCTCCTATCGACTGAGCTAACACGGCACCGCCCCTTTGAAATATTCTCTACTATATAATATCATATCTATGAAACCACCAACTATCAATAAATATTTTTATAACATAATACATTCTTCTTCTTCGAGCTAAATAGCTGTAAACTATGGCAGAAAGTTTTGGTTGTTCTTCTGAACTTTAGCCTTGTTCAACAACTCGTGAATTGCGTGCATTGTTCGTATGCAGACTGATGGTTCCTCACCTCTCAGGCTTATGCAATCCGGCTTTGAATCCCTGATCTCCCACTAATTAGTTAGCTTTTAAGACATGCTTGCTAGAGAGTATTGGTTCTATACCCCCCCCCCCCCCCCCCTTCCCAACCCCCTCCAATGAAACCCTGGAATCCATATGGGGACAACCGATCATTACTGCACTGTTGTCCTTCAAGAGTGGGTGAGTAAAATGGGAGCTCAATATCTATCAGGAAATAGTTTACAAATCAAATTCAACATTTTTAATCAAACAAACATCAAGATGACCTAAATAAATTCTTATAAAACTGGAAGACTAGCCACACCGATGATCATACCTGTTGCATCCAAATGAAGCCAGTGCTTAGCGAAGAAACAAATGAACTTCGATGCACAGCCAACTAGACACTCCTGGGAGAGAGAAGAAAGAAAGGAAATTAATCCACTGGTATGAATATAAAATATTATCGAAAAATTACCGCCTGATAACGCGTTCATCGTCTCCTAATAGTGCCTTGACGATAGGCATAAATAGGAATGCCACTAGCGTCCTCAAATCGCATGTGTTGCTTGCTACCTTACCGTGCCGAGAACGAAGGGTGTGAGGTAAATGCTTTCATTGCCTTCCTCTTTTTCTAAAACCCCCCCCCCCCCCCCCCCCCCCGATAAAATAGTTGTTTATTTTCTGCTCATAATGTGGCTACATAAAGACGGCATCGCCGTAACCGCTTTCGAAACATTTACATTATTTATTTATGTTGTCCAACGGTTTTAAATATTCTTTTGTAGCATCACATATCTGAGATCTTAATGGACGCTGCATCTTATTTATTAAATGCTCAATATTCAAAACGAATTGCCCTGAATTTTGATACTGGTACAATCTTGCCAGCTTGCTTTTTTTCGGAGAGCGGCATTAATTCCCAAAACTGTGATACAATTAATTACTCTTGTTTTGATGAACACCTATCCACAATCACTTCTCTGAGATCATAATGAGTTTTTTTTTTTTTTTCTTCGTCCTATTACTGTCTGTCAACTTTTCACAGGCTGCATTTTTTAATTTCTTTGTTTTGTTTTGTAGTCTTGTCCGTTTCTTGCCAGGGCCAAAAACTGAAACGAATCCACATTAACTCCCCTTTAGACATTTTTAGCGGCGGGCTTGTGCTCCTCAGTGGGCATCTGAAGCCTATCCCGTATTCTGAGTAAACAGTATTTGACGGGTGATAAGGTAAACATCATATTTGCCGCCTTTACATCTCCTGACATTTCCGTGTACCCATATTATGCTAAATCAAATTTGTAAAGTTCCCCCTCTCCAGATTTGCATTCAGCAGAATTACCATCTCAAGAAAGAGAATCGAACGGCTACACATTCCCCGCTATCCGACTCAACCGTACTGTGCAATTATACTGGGGAACCATAAAACTGTTATGAACTAATCTGCTGTTAAGTGTAGGCGAATTGTGACAGACATTAGTTTACAGTCAGAGTTCAATTATAAAAATTAGAGACGACGAGGTGGGTTCCAACACAGTCTGTAAAAACAATTATGCCAGATGATACTTGTCCCAAATTTCTAGTCCAAAATGGGAATCGGTTTGTGGTTGCCTCAATGTTAGATTAGTCATTGATACTTTCCAAGAAATGTCCTGATACCTGTTTAGGGCTGGGTGAGGCCAAGTTAATTGTTAAAATCTACCCGGATGGAGATTCGGACTTAGACATCATTGTGAGGTGAACGACAACGAGGTGGAGGGGAGCAGAAATTGTAGTAGAGGAAAAAAAAAAGGAAGAGTAAGAGGAACAGGAGGCGGGTAACAAGAAGAAGAAGAAGAATGAGGATAAGGAGGACGATGAGAAGAAGCCGAAGAAGAAGACGAAAAAAAAAGAAGGAGGAGAATAATAATAATTGGGAGAAGAACAATGACGAGAAGGATAATGAGAAAATGAAGAGGTGTAGGTGGTGGAAAAGAAGAAAATGTAGTAGTAGTGGTGGTGGTATGCAGCAGCAGTAGTAGTAGTAGTAGTAGTAGTAGTAGTAGTAGTAGTAGTAGTAGTAGCAGCAGCAGCAGCAGCGGTAGTATTAGTAGTATTTGCTGTTGTAATAGTAGTTGCTGTTAAAGTAGTAGTAGTAGTAGTAGTAGTAGTAGTAGTAGTAGTAGTAGTAGTAGTAGTAGTAGTAGTAGTAGTAGTAGTAGTAGCAGCAGCAGCAGTAGTAGGAGGAGGAGAAGGAGCAGATAAAACATGTAAAATTACCTATCGTTTTATCTTGTAGCTGTCGTACAGCCAAACTCAAATCCAAACAAGTAAGCTAGTAAGAAAACTTAACACAATCAACTATTGAAAACATCGTCCCTTCTAGCAAATAACAACAACAGCGCTAGTTATCTGTAAAACAACAACAATAACGCTAGTTGTCTGGAAAACATCTTTGGACACGTCCTCTATCGTTTATCTCGGAAATGCGACTGTTATATTTGCTTTAAATGGTTTTATAACTTTAATGCGTTGGGGAGCTATTTTTAACCCAGGCCACTCCATATTTCTAGCATAACATCCGGTTTCTGGAGGTGACTTTCGAAAAGCAGTTGCACTGCGGACTGCCGCTTTGGTGACGACCAGCGGGGGTGGGTAGTGCGGACGTAGGTGCGTTAGATTGTGCGTCTGTAGTTGTGCTAGCCGGTTATATCCTGTTTGGGGACTAGGAGTCATGTGATTGTCGCAGTCGAGCCGAGGACGTGTCGCGTTGGCTGTTGGTGCAGTGTGCCGACGTCACTGCGGCAGGAGTTGTCCAAACTACAGGGTGGGGCTACTGTGGTACATTTCTTCGTTCACCTTTAAAAAGAGCGGCTGGTACAATGTGTTGTGGTTTATGATATATATCCTTTTAGCGCAACACATTTGACTCAGTAAACTAAACCCCTAATTAATCCCCTTTTGGCACTTACTTGTTAAAGGCAGTGGGTGAGCCTACCCCACCCCCCCCCCCAGAGCCCCACCCACTTAAAAAAAGAGACAAATGTTGGCTCATAGACCCATAAATGGACTGGACGGGTCTGAGTAATCTCTTTTGGATTGCGTCAGTGCAGTGGTCAACACAGTGGTGGTAGGCAACCGTCAAACCCTAGGGACCATGATACGAATGTAAAGATGGCAGTCTCTGCCAATTAAAAAAAGTAAAAAGGTGTGTACTCTAAATAAAAACGTGTGTACTCTAAATAAAAACGTGTGTACTCTATTATACACAACCTCAAAGCCTAGACCCCAGATGGGTGTTTGGAAAAAGTGAGTGTAAGACAAGCCTGCGTGCTCAACTTCTGACCCTTTGAACACAAATTTCGGTCGTTCGTTTGCTCAAGTCTTATCATGTATGACAGAACAACAGGGCAAATTCCAGATACCCCGAGCAACCTCCAAAGAATTTCTAATCGGGACATTATAGTTACGCAGGTCTGATGTAGCCTACGGTCTTGCAGTATGCATAAACAGTCAGGAGGAAAGGTGTTGATAAACTGCGCACACCCACACATTTCTTCTTAAAATTCCGAGCCATTGAGGTTCAGTGCTGTTGATATCACACCCTTTCATAAAACTCCGTGACTGGTCCTGTCTTTCCAGTTGTTGTCTCCATGTCTTAGTCTGTCTACTTTGATATTATCTCTCCATTGTCTTCTTGGTTGCCACGTGGTCTACGGCCATTCAAATCTCTGTCAGACAGGACCAGAAACACTTGAGCACATTCTGCAGACCTACCCACTCTACATACAACTTTCAAAAGACACCTTGCCTCAAGAGCAAAGTGTGCAGAACAAGCTATGGGGAACCATGAAGGGCCTGCAGCTGTCATGAGAGTTAATAGAGGCAACCTACCTGATGGTCTGATCTCAGCATACGAAACCGAACGCAAAGAAGAAGGAGAAGAAGAAATCGCTTGAGTTCAATGTTTGTGCCTATCTGTCATTCTCTCTAAATCCACCAGCCTTTTTTTTTTAATCTTTTAACTCTGATGATGCCAGTGATCCTTTTGATCAGTGGTTATTTAAATAGAATGTGAATTTCGTTGTTACTTCTCCCTTTCCATACACCCGCATGTCATCAGTATCCTTACCCTCCGGTAACAGTGCATTTCGTTAGGTCCCCAGTTGTTTTTGCCTGTCTGATTAGATCCCTCCACCTCTGACGGCCAGACGCGATAGACCTCATGGCTGCATGTATAAGGTCTGTCCAATTATTCAAGTTCCGTATGCGGGTCTATCTTGGTCTGCCTCTTCTTCTCTTCCCCTCTACCAAGTCCTCTAGTATTGTTTTTTGAAAGACCGTTAGATCTTATTATATGCCCGTACCATTGCATTTTCCGTCTTTTGACTGTAGTTAAAAGAGGTTCATCGTTGCTAGTGTGCTGGATAATTATAAGCGAACCTCGTCATTTGTGATGTGGTTTATACCCGCGGGTATATACTCACATATAACCAGAAGATAAAAACTGCGTGCAAGTAAGAAACAATTATGAGGTATCAACACTCACCAAACAGAAATTGTACTCTTCCTTGACCTGCGTGCAGGGAATAACAGTCGGTCAAATTCCCAGTTTGGTACACAAGAAACTAAACGAATATTGGAAAAGATTATACTGCCATTATTTGCAGGTTAGCTTTATTTTCGGAGTTGCACGCACCCTTTATGGTCGCGTTACCAAAGCTTTATTTATATACTCGGCAAGACCCGGATATTGGCACCTTTCTAAGGCGTGATTTCCGATATCAAGCACACATCCGTCTTCAAATGGAGCTTGGAGTCTATTTTGGTCCAGGATCTTGTCAAAGCTTTCGAGTGGGGGAAAAAAAGGGGGTGGGGATGTCTAGGCCAATGTTCTTCAACCTCTGGGCCGTGCAATTCTTTTTCAGATGAGCGGCTAAAAACGTTTGTGTAATTATTGAACAGGTTATGGCAGGTAGTTTTACACGTCCACTACTGAAGTCTATTGAATTTAACACCCTATGAATGAGAATCAAGCACGTACAGAAAATCCTGTTCAACATCTATGGTGAATTATAGACGGGTGGAAAATGTCGAGACCGACCTCTAATACGATGTAAAGATGTGTGTGCAAGCGAGACATGAATGATACAGATGTTAAGATGGACTCGTGGGGGAAAAAATGCCATGGACTGTGTTGTGTGGAGGGGGTACATCAGGAAGGAAATAAGAACGAAGGAAGAAATGATTGCAGATGGGATGACAGCTGAGCGTCTGAAAATAAACTACAAATGTTGACAACAATGGTCCTGAAATCTCATGCTATAAGAAGACTTTTCTAAACGTGTGCAGGTCTTGCTAGTCACACTCGCCATCGCCATGGATTGTGAGTCCCACGTCTCCTCATAGCGCAATTTAACACTAAGGTCTGGAAA
>CAJHNH020002487.1:0-17500 GCA_905116865.2 Candidula unifasciata | reverse complement strand
TTGAATAATGGGAGTCGCCGTGGTATAGCAGCTAGATGCCCGCCTGCGAATTCGAAAGGTCTTGGGTTGACGTCCTGACGGAGCCGGACTTTTTACCCCCAAAATGTTGACTCCCAGCTCGATCTAACCTTGAGTGGGTTCCAGGTGCTGTCCTGGGAAGTAAAAGCGGCCGGTGTGGTGCTGACCCCGTCACCCACCAAGTGCCGATTTCTCTTTAAAAAAAAATATAGATCCATTCTTAAATTCCCAAAAAGCATAATCGGATGGAAAAGGGACCTTTACTTTACTATTATTGATAACTAAAGGGCTTCCGTTTTCAAAATGGCGGACAGCAGCTGTGTTTTTTGTCGCTGGCTGTCAATTCTCTCGGATTATTCTGTTCTATAATCATGGACTGCTATTTTATGCGCATTTCCAACGCAGGATATTATGTGTTTTTCGTGGGAGCAGCGTGTATTGTGGTTGTGCTGTGTCGGGGCGGGATAATGACTGATAGTTTTGGCAGCCTCGACCACGCTGCCTTCGCAATGTTTTGATCGCGGCGGTCCACTCGGGAAGACAGAATCTCGTCAGCAGGGGACTGCAACTGTCTAGAGAGCAAACTCGATAAAAGCTGTCCCCAGAAACGGAATGTGTCAACCATATATTTGGTGGGGAGGAATCGACACATACGGTTAACTCAATGGCCATGCGCAAATATTTATCCAATAGTGGTACCACCACGTTGGGTAACAATCAAGTGAAAGCGGACTCGCTCTCACATCTCAAACAGGTTTAACCTTAGCCACTAACAGCCCTGCGGCTTCCTGCATTGCTAGGGGAGGACAGGGTGTCACTTCTAACTGCGAGGACACACTTCCACCACTTGTAATCATGCAGTGGAACGCCGAAGGTGTATTTAACAAAAAGAGAGAACTAGAGGAACGCCTGCGAGCAGAAAAAAATCGACGTTATCTGCATTCAAGAGACGCACCTCAACCCAAGTAAAAGATTTCATATTAGAGGATATGAAATATTTCGCCAAGATAGAGAAAATAGACATAAAGGTGGGGTTGCCACGCTGGTTCGTAATTCAATACCAGCGGTTGAACTACATAGATCCAACCAGCTGAATTCATTGCTGTCCAGCTGCAACTAAAAAATAAAAATATGTCAGTCTACAACATTTGCTCACCACCTACCCTCCCCACCGAACTTGAAGCTATACAGGTTCAAGAGAGCAACTTGCTAATTATCGGAGATTTGAACAGTCACTCACCCAGCTGGGGTTATGACTGTTTAGATGCTCGTGGAGAAAATCTTGAGGAGTGGCTAATGACAAACTGTCTCATCCTTCTCAATCACCCCGATGACCCGCATACGCACTACTCTAGACGGTGGCGCATAACAAGCACACCTGATCTAGCATTTGCAACAGACGACATCCATAAGATATCTGTTAGGCAGGTGTGTGACCAGTTAGGAGGCAGTGACCACAGGCCAGTGAAGATTCTGATAAACAGCCTTAAAATAGAAACATTTTCAGATACTGCACCAAGCTGGAGCTACAAAAAGGCAGATTGGAAACTTTTTCAAGAACTTGCAGACTCAAACTGCAAAGCAATCAGCCTTTCAGGTAAGGTTGACAGAGATGCACAAGAATTCAACAAGGCCACACTGAATGCAGCCAAAAAAAAAAAAAACATTCCTAGAGGAAAGAGGCACAATTACAAGCCATATTGGTCACCAGAACTGGAAGTGCTTCACGGTTCGCTCTGTGATGCTAGAGATAGCATGGAAGCTGATCCAACAGACGAACATGTGAAGCAACACAACAAAGCAAGGGCTCTCTATGTCAGAGAAAGAAACCTACAGTGTAGAAAGTCCTGGAAAGAAAAGACTGCTTCTCTGAACATGGAAAAAGACACCACAAAATTGTGGAGACTGAAAAAGGCACTTAATGATGACAACCCATCTCATGGAAAAACAGTTCTCCAACAAGAAGGAAATCTACTCACAGGGAAGGAAGCAGCTCATATTCAGTAACCCTGGAGCAAAAGAAAGCAGTCCGAGATGGGATAAACTCCATATTAAAAAAAGCCTCTTTTGAGCCATGCATGGAGACAGACATCACTCTAACTGAGCTACTAAGAGCAATGAGAAAACTCAAGTCAAAGAAGGCACCTGGCCCAGGCGAAGTTTCAAAAGACATGCTCAAACATATGGGTCCAGTAGCACAAAACATCTTACTCCAGATATACAACTATAGCTGGAAACTAGGCAGAGTCCCAGATATCTGGAAAAATGCTATAATCCACCCTATCCTCAAAAGTGGCAAGGACAAGAAGGACCCTCAGAGCTACAGGCCTGTCAGTCTGCTAAGCTGCCCCGCAAAACTGATGGAGAGAGTGCTAGCCACCAGACTTCAGTGGTTCCTAGAAACCAATCACAAACTGGATCCCGCTCAGACAGGCTACCGACAGCACAGAAGCACTGATGACCAGGTAGCATACCTTACACAGGACATAGAAAATGGCTTCCAGGAAAAGAAGAAAACCCTCACAGTCTTTTTTGATATGTCCAAGGCCTTTGACAAAGTATGGAAGGATGGCTTGATGCTAAAGCTCTTACATAGTGGAATAAGAGGCAGAATGTACTACTGGATACAAGACTTCCTATCACACAGGCGGGCATCTGTGAAACTAGATGAAGCACATAGTCCCAGATTCAAGCTGAGAGCAGGAGTACCACGGGGTAGTGTACTGTATCCAGTCCTGTTCCTGATCTACATCAACGACCTACCTCAAGCTTTACCCAGACATGTATCACATTCTCTTCATGCAGATGACCTAGCTGTGTGGTACACCTCTGAGTTCATTGGACCTGCTATATCAAAACTCCAGGAAAGTGTGAATAGTGTCATAAACTGGGCCAACAAATGGGGCCTCGAAGTAAACAGGAACAAAACTGTAGCAACACTCTTCTCATTGTCTACAAAGGAGGAAAAGTTTACATTAAAATTCAACAATGATGCTGTTCCACGCTCCAATACTCCAACCTTCCTGAGAGTCAAGCTTGACAGTCGTCTGACATGGAAACTTCACATACTAGAAACTAACAAAAAAGCCATGAGAAAACAAGGTGTGATGAAGAAATTGGCAGGCACCACTTGGGGAGCAGACAGTTGTATCTTGAAGCAGGTATACACCGGCACAGTCAGACCAACTCTCGAATACGCATCATCGTCATGGATAACAGCAGCCCATTCCAATAAACAGATACTAGACAAAACGCAAAATAGAAGTCTGCGTACAATTCTGGGAGCCATAAAATCTACACCTATTGTAGAAATGGAAAAGGCAGCCAACATCATCCCCTTAGAAGAAAGAAGAAGGACAAAAGCAATTCTACATGCTGAAAAAATGAAGAGAATGTTAAACCACCCATTACACGAAAAATTGGCAGCCAGGACAAAAAACAGAATAAAGCGCACAAGCCTAAACCATCTAACGAAGGAATTTGGAAAGTCATTCTCTTCACTACTTAACCAACAATGTACACTTGAAGAGCTATCTTTCGATCTCTGGGACTCCGAATTATTGACACTCAATGTGTCAACATCCATCCCGAACCTGGGAAACAAAGATGCTGAGCCCGCTTTAGTGAAGAAAGCACTCACAATGGAACACCTCAACAACATGTTCCCACAGGACAGCTGGACAAGAATCTACACGGATGGATCAGCAAAATAGGCAACTACGAATGGTGGGGCAGGTGTCTACATAAAACACCCAGATGCCACTACTGTGTCCCTAGCAGCCCCCACCGACGAACTTGCTCTAACTACAAGGCAGAACTCTCAGCTCTATTGATGGCAGCACAGTATATGAACAATCTGCAAATCACCGCAGGCAGGATAGTTTTTCTCACTGACTCACTGTCAGCTGTACAGGCCCTTGAGTCCAAACCTACCGACAGCATACTACAAAGTCTAACACAGGAACTTGCTATGTTGTCAAATAAGGCAGAAATTCACTTGCAGTGGATTCCGTCTCACTGCGGCATCAAAGGCAATGAAAGCGCAGATGCTTTAGCCAAGGAAGGCAGTAACAAACTACAGACCTACCAGCCACTATCTTTTCCAGAAGTCAAAACTCTCATTAAGAGAAAATCAGAAACAGATTGGAAAAACAACACTGGTTATGACTACGGAAACGATTTTCTGAGGCACTTGAACAGAACAGACCAAGTCACAGTTTTTCGCTTACGCACTGGACACTGCAGACTCAATAAACACTCATATAAATTAGGTATGAGCCAAACAGCTCTCTGCCAGTGTCTTCGTGCTGAACAGACTCCAGAACATGTCCTGCAAGACTGTCCTCTCCTGGCGGAGCTGCGGAGCGACATATGGCAACACCCAGTAGAACTGACAACTAAGCTTTGGGGAAACCTAAGAGACCTTGAAAATACATCCCAGTTTATGACCCACAGTGGATTATGCGCATGACCAGAGATCGCTGAAGAAGAAGAAGATAACTAAAGAAGGCTTATACCCCCTTCAGTCCCCACCCAGCCGGTAAATATGTATTGTGGAGGGGACATAACGCCTAACCCCCTCTTCCCGCTTTCATTGTGGTGGCGCGGCTGAGAGGGATCGTCATTAGAACTACGGCGTTCGTGCTTTTCGAACGCTGTCAACAAGAAGAAAATATTATCTACGTGGTGGCATAAAGGAAATCCATAGAAACTGTCAACACAAAACACCTACAGCCGAGATCTCTGGAGGTACGTAATCACCCACGCCATTTGACCACCCGTAAAGCAATAGTAATAAAGTCGCCGTGTAGACTAAAGGCAATGGCTAAAAAAGAAATCGCCCACTTTACCCCAACCGGTCATTGCAAACCGGCAGCAGCATATACGCACACACATAACAACCGGCAATAGTTGCATAATGCTAGAAAGATTAGATAAGCAGTCTTTTCAGAATTCGTAAACCTCGGGGTCAGGTCAAAATCACCCACCCACGTTAAACTACATGTGATTTTGTACATTCGTGTAGATTTTTTTAACGTGCTGATGAAGGCTCTGTAGCCGCAACACTCGCTTTCCGTTTTTGTTCGTCATATTGCAAAGCTCTATGATCTACTTTTCGTTCGGTGCTATACTATATTTTTCCATGAACTACAAGCTGCTTGGTAACCTTTTTGTGGTGCCTCAGTATGACTGCTCTCTGTGGAAAAACGGGTGAACTGGGATAACGAGAATGGTACCTGTTTGATTCTCATCCTTGAGATATTAATCCTTCAGACTAATCCTGGAAAGCGAATTGTCGCTTGAACTAAAGAGGGTCACGCTTTAGTCGACGCTCACCACCCGCAAACAGATCTGCGAACAGAGATGGAGCTGAATTAAATAAAAATCTGTTGCCACAAAGTAAGTCATTTCGAAAGCACACGTAGGCGTTGTAAACGCGCTTTGTTATGCCAGGGGAGCTGGGTTCGGTCCAAGCAGCAGGTGATTTGACTGCAGATCGTCTTGTTTTGGTTTCCAAGATGGTATCAATAGCTGAAGGTTCAGAAAACAATGGCAAACTACTGAACGTAAATTTGCTTAATCTTCTTCTTTTTCAGCATTCCGATCCCATAAGGTTCATTGCTGCAGATATCACCCATCTCCATTCATCTCTCTGGTAAGCCTTCTCTTTGCTTTAAAAACAATTTCAAATTTAAAAAATGCTCTAGTTTGTTCGGCTATGTCACGAAAACCAGGCATGTTAAACTGGCGGGCCTGTGGGCAACATGCGACATTTTGCAAGCACATCATGCGGCCCGCACACAGAAAATTTAATGCAACATTTTTTTTTTCTCCAAATTAAATAACTGAAATTAGTTGTGTGTGGCTCTAATTCAAAAAACAATTTGACACACGTGGACTTTAGTTGATCCTCAGTTTAAAATACTTGCTGTAAAGGATATGCAGATGTTTACAGCTCTATGACAGCTCTTTCTGAACGCATCTCATAATCCTCTGCGTGCATGCTATTCTTACAGTAGACTTACCTGCAAGCCTACCAGTTTGCTCATTTCCTAGCACGCCTAGGTCCCCCACAAGGCCTCCCAAAAAAATGATATTTGCCAACCCCGACCGCCTCAAACAGCAGTTCTGTTGCTTTGCTCGAAAAAAAAGATCGTCAGGCTTAACCAGCATCCCCAAAGGGGAAGCTTTTGGTTATAATTGTGACTAGGTTATATGCGCTATTAAAATTTTCTTAGTATTGCTCGCCACCAAGTAGCCGTGAAAATGACTCTTGCAGTGTTAGTGCTATCAAAGGAGACAGACCAAAATACTGTCCCGACCGACGACGAAGTCGTCTACCAGGAAGCCAATGGACGACCTGGTCACCGATAATGCTCACATAATAGGTAATATATTGGGACTTCAAAGGCGTATTATTATTATTATCACCGTCGTCCCTTGTGAGATGCAATTTTTAGTTATTTTGAAGCCCTACCCTTGCTTTTGCCGGGGCTCCTAAATATAGCCAGGTCTTAAATATGGCCTAACGGTGAACTGGTTCTTCGGGACCTCCCCACGGGTGATCCTCATCCACATGATGGCACTTTGTGTCACCGGGTGTTTATTGCTTGTGGGATGTCCAGGTGGGGTACAACTGACATAACCTACCTCTTTACTTCATGGCGGCTGGCGTGATTATAAAAACACAAAGGACTATTGGCCTATAAAAGAACGAGCCTTCTATTATAGATCACAGTTACAATGTCTCTCATCAGTGGAAAACATATGTCAGTCTCCAGCAGGACTGTCTAGCTGTGTGTTTTTTTCCCCCTCCCGATCAACCTGCTATACATATTGCATTTTTCTCAAAATGCACATCTGTGCTGCAAATACAAGTTTGTCAGCCCCAGCTGCCTATTGCCCCATGCCTCGCATACACAAAACAACACCAGTTATATAAAGGTCTTTGATATTCTCATTCCTCGAGAGTCTCCCTGAAATAGATACATTCCTGGATGGCTTGCCTACATTTATGGCGCGGGACAAGAGCACTGACTGACCTGATCCGTGGTTCTAGTGATCATCTTGGAGTGCGAACCGTGTTAACCCAAGCTTGCCGCCATGGTGCATGATGGTGATTAAAATTGAAATAAGGATGAGAATTATCCAGGATGTCATTCCTCCAGGATATGATTTATCCAGGATATGATTTATCCAAGTTGTTTTTCCAGGATGTGTATTACAGGGATTGGAGTTACCCAGGATATTTAGCTCTGACACTTATCAGGAAATGAGTTCGAATTTTTAACTTTTACGTTTATATTAGCGAGTTTTCATTAAACAAGTTTTCAGGCTTTAATTAAAATACTTTACAGCAGTGTTCCTCAAACGTTTCATCACTTGCAGAACAGGAAAACGGAGACTAATTTTGCGAACTGGCTTTCATGATAACCGTTTGAGCACACAGGGAGCTATAATTCTGGCATGGGACCGATAGTGTTGGCACACGTGAGAGCTCCCTTGTGCATTTTTATTGTTTGAGGTTTGAACAACGGATCAACATCATGACACGCGAGTAGTAACCTATAAGTGCTCCGTTCTTCTTCTAACTCAAGTCTGAGTCCGAAGAAGCTCAGCGCAGTGTACAGGCTCTTTAGCACTGGCGAGGATCATTAAATATGTTGGGTAGATTTTTTTTACGGCGCAACAATGCATCCGACCTCACTACACAGAGACCAGGGGGAATCAATAGAAGTCCACGTCCACGTGAAAAAAATCTCAGCCCTTACCGGGCATTGAACCCTGAACCTCTAGCACTTGAGACGGACACCATGCCTTGAGACCACGCAGCCCACCTGCATTTTCCCTTGGTGCCTACAACGATTTTCATTAGGTTTCAAATGGAACAGTGAAGGCTATTTTGGGGGATTTTCACTGGCATACAAACGTGGCAGTTATGGGGTGCCCCGTATGCAGCAATGCTACAATCTCGATTAACGACACAACTAATATAACAGAAGAAGAAGAAAATGTGGATAACTTTTTGTAAATTCATCATCATCATCATCACCATTACCATTAAGCAGCTGGTGCTGCAGAATCAGAAGTTCAAGAAATTAGTCATAAGAATGCCTGCTAGGTGATTAACTATACAGATGTCTCTGTGTTGAGGGGCAGACGAAGTGCATGGGGGTTCATATCAAAAGCAAATAGACGTCGCCTACGGCAGCAAAGCCTGGAATATGATATTACAACGTTTCGTTTGAGAATGGAGGTGGAGGCAGTCGCTGGCTTGGGAATCAGCTGTACACACATGTCGTAATTGTAACTGACTGACATAGCATGTTGAGAAAAGTAGAAACAGACATGTTCCGTGGAGAGTGGCAAGCATCCCTTTAGAGGTATCAGGTAGTTAGCGTCTTTTGGATATTTTCTCCACGTTATGTGTTGGAAAATGAGCGGCAATAGACTGGCCGGTTCTGCACAACTTATTAGTGAATCGATTTATGACGAGCTAGATGTTGTGAGAGCCCTTTGGGAGCGAGTGAACAGTGCAGAGGAACAAATAAATCATCGCGGTCTGAGGACAATGTCGTTGCGGGGAGTAACAGGGAGTGTGGCCGACGCTGAACATTCAAGAAGGGCCAGACGGATATTTAATAAGACAGCTACAGATGCCATCGGAATTGGAACTCTTCGCTTGCTACTGAAGATGGGAACGGGGCTAGTAATGGGAGTGTCCCGAGTGCTGTAATGTCACTCTTAATTTAACATTCAACTGTCAACATCACCAAGTGCCTTGCCTACTGGCGTGGGTGACCATGCCTCTCCACAATCTGGGATGCGCAACTGCGTTTATCAGTTCGTTTGTTAACACCCCTTCCATGTCATGACAAAAGGCCATGGTGAGACTTCAAAAAACAAAACAAAATTGGGACAACTATTTTAAGAGTTTACAATTTGTGATGACCAAATGTATCCGCTAAATGACTCTATGGTTGAACATAATTTCCGGGATATAAACCTGCGTGATTCTTATCCTTGAGATGTTAACCCTACAGACTGCAATCTTGGAGACTAAAAATAAGGGAGTACAACAAAAAATGCAATCGTTAGCCACACAAGACTGCAGTTTGATTCAGCCTTTAGGAATGTAAAAGGTAAAAGGACCCTTTTCCACGCCCTTAGGCGCACTGGGCATATAGGGCTGGACCTATATTTTAGAGATCAATCGGCATTCGGTGGGGGATTTAGTTAAAATCATGTCGACCGCCTTTACTTCCCAAGACTTTAACTTGTACCCATTTAAGGGTGGATCACTCTGAGAGCCAAGATTGTTTTAGACAAAAGTCCGACTCCGTTAGGACTTGAACCCACGACCTTCAGATGCGTAGGAAAGCGTTTAGCCGCTCCACCCTTACCTCTTGTAATAATTGTAAAATCATTAGAGATTGAACTGGCTATTGGAAATGTGCCCTGTAGACTTGCTGTCCAGATTGCAATTTTGTCATCTCAGCCTGGTCAAACCTGCAGTTAACCACTGGAGGGGGAAAACGTAAGGAGGTTATGAAAAAAGGCATAAAGGAAGGCACGATGAAAGGCATGAAGGAAAGCACGAGGGAAAAGGAATGTGAAGAGTCATTGATAGTGCCCTTGACCACTGACGCAACGTTTCAGGGATAAAGTACTTACGAAAATTGTATGAAAGGAATATTTGTGGTAGCTTTATGAAAGGATCACTTATGGAAGATTTATAGATGAAGTATTAAGTGAAAAATTGTGAGTCGATGTATGTGTGTGTGTGTGTCGTGTTCTCTAGCCAGCTGAAAGCTGCAGTGACCGCCTCCACCTCCATTCTTAAGCTGAATGTTGTTGTATAATATGCTACGTTTTTCTGCAATAAACGTCGACCATTAACGTTATTCATGGATCTGGTCTGGTAGTCTTAGTTTCAGCTTCATAGCAAACGGGTCACCCCATCTTTGCAGAATGTTTATCACAGTATTAGAATTGCAGTTCATCATTGATGGTAGCAGAAGTCTCCAACAGATTAGCAGTTGCCCACGCGATCAATTCTAATCACATACGGGCGCCACAACACTGCACGATAGGCATCGCGCCATTTTCTGAATCTACAATTCACACCAACACGTTGGTCACAGTCGAAAAAACATTCCAAATGCAATCCGCAGCTCACAGGGTCACGCCATGCATTCAACTCAGAAGCTGGGCGACGAAACTATATCAAGTCTACAAATGGAACAAAAATGCATCGGCCACCGTCCGGCAGAGGAAAAAATTTTGCCTCTGTTTTGAACAGTGCCGCTGCCTAACGTCCATTTTGACCGGAAGTGGATAAAGTACTTATGGATGGAATCACAGATGACGCACTCGTGGAAGATGAATGTATGCACAGCAGTTTTCCTTTATAGTTGCCCCTCTGATTTGGACCTTAAAGCCCTAAGCTCCGCATGTACCGAACAATAGACCAACGTTCAGAAAACTCAACGGAATGAAATCAAAGGACACTAATAAAAACAACTTAAAGTTTCTCCCTAATACAACCTAAAGTTTTGACCTGACATAACCTAATGTTTTGACTTAACACAACCTAAAGTTTTGACCTAACACAACCGAAAGTTTTGACCTAACACAATCAAAAGTTTTGACTCAACACAACCTAAAGTTTCGACCTAATACAACCTAAAGGTTCTACCTAACACAGCCTAAAGTTTTGACCTAAAAAAAAAAAAGAAAAAGATTTCGACATAACACGCCTTAATATTTCTACCAGCGTCTTTACCAGCGGACACATTTGCAAAATCAAATGCAACCAGAAAAGTCCTATAGAAATGGAAATGAGAAAAAACATTGATAACTAGGTACAAGAATTGACCACATATGTATTAAAAAAAAGTTTAGATCATCCCTTTACGATGTTAGGGCTTTCAGAGGTGCCGATGTATTTACTGACCATTTCCTGGTGATAAGTAAAATCAAGTTGAAACTAAAAAGATATATAACATCTTATAATCATAGAAATCAATATAATGTAGGCTTTCTCAGAGATAAGGAAATTAAGGAACAGTTCTCAGTTACGGTCTCTAATAAGTACCAGGTGTTGCAGCAGTTAGCTGAAGATGTCAACACAGAAGTCTGCTGGGATCAGATCAAAGGAATCTGGAATGAATCTTGCGTAGAAGTTCTTGGCAAGAAAGAAAGGAAACATAAAGCATGGATAACACCAGAAACCATTAAACTGATTGAAGATAGGAAAAGTAAAAAGGCAGAATTAAACAATAGCAAAACTAGAGCTGCTAAAGCTAGAGCTCAGGAGAATTACACAGAAGCCAACAAGGAAGTTAGGAGGCATATAAGGGCAGATAAAGTGAAATATCTAAATGATCTATCACAAGAAGCGGAGACAGCAGCAGCAAAAGGAAACCTCAGAGAACTTTACAGTAACACAAGAAAATTAGTAGGTAAATATAGTCAGCCAACTGGATCAATCAAAAATAGTCAAGGAAAGGTACTTACTAACACTAAAGATCAAATGGACAGATGGGTTGAATATTTTGAAATGCTTCTAAGTAGACCAGGCCCAGAGGTTCCCCCAGATATCCAGCCTTTAGAAATGGAACTGGATATCAACTGTGAGATACCATCCAAAGAGGAAATTAGAAAAGCTATAAATCTTCTTAAGGAAGGAAAGGCGTCAGGCCCAGATGGTATCCCAGCTGAAGCCATCAGGACCAACATAAACACATCAACAGAATTGTTACATAGATTATTCAGTAAAGTCTGGGAGACCGAAGAAATACCAGCAGACTGGAGAGAAGGATATCTTGTGAAACTGCCCAAAAAAGGTGATCTACAGGCGTGTGAAAACTATAGAGGAATTATGTTGCTGTCAGTTCCTGGAAAAATATTAAGTAGAATTATTTTGGAAAGATTAAAAGATGCTATTGATAAAATGCTAAGAGATGAGCAGGCAGGTTTTCGGTCAAACAGATCCTGTACTGATCAGATAGCCACATTGCGTATTATAATAGAGCAAAGCTTGGAACTGAACTCATCACTTTATATTGGATTTATAGACTATGAAAAAGCATTTGACAGCATTGATAGGGAATCTCTGTGGAAATTGATGGGGCACTATGGAATCCCACAGAAAATTTTCAACTTAGTAAAGGCAACATATAAAGACATGAAATGTCGAGTATCTTCATGAGGGAAAGCTAACAGATGCATTTGAAATAAAAACAGGTGTGCGACAGAGATGTCTTTTGTCGCCTCTCCTATTTTTACTGGCTATAGACTGGACTATGAAAACAGTAACTGCTAACACCAAGAATGGAATTCAGTGGACCCCTACAAAACAGCTTGATGATCTGGACTTCGCTGATGATATTGCTCTTCTGTCCCATTCACTGAATCCGATACAAGATAAATTAAATATACTTAATGCGAGATCACAGCAGCTTGGTCTGAAAATCCATAAAGGAAAGACAAAGATAATGAAAAAAAATCAGGCAAATAGTAATGTGGTTTCTCTTAATGGCACCCCACTCCAAGACGTGGAGTCGTACACCTATTTAGGCAGTAATGTAGATACAGATGGAGGAACTGATAGAGATATTAAAATAAGAATACAAAAGGCAAGAGGGGCTTTCATAACACTAGGAAATTTGTGGAGGTCAAAAGAAATTAAAAGAAATACTAAACTAAAAATTTTTAATTCTAATGTCAAATCAGTACTATTGTATGGGGCGGAAACATGGAGAACAACCAAGGCAATTACTAATAAATTACAGACATTTATTAACTGGTGCCTGCGCAGAATAGAGGGAATAAAATGGTATGATAGAATAACTAATGTAGAACTTTGGGAGAGAACTAAACAGGCTCTAGTGGATCAGGAGGTGAGGAAAAGACGCTGGCGTTGGATAGGGCACACGCTGAGAAAACAGGAGAACAGCATAACTAGAATGTCATTGCATTGGAACCCACAGGGGCATAGGAATAAAGGAAGGCCAAAAAACACATGGAGAAGAGAGCTGGAGAATGAGGTTAGAAAGATTGGGAGGACATGGGGAGAGCTCCATGCAATGGCGAAGGATAGAACGACTTGGCGTGAGTTGGTTGAGGGCCTATGCTCCATTGGGGGATAGAAAGGCAGAAGAAGAAAAAGGTACAAGAAGAGCGATTGCGAAACAAAGCATGGACCCCAGTAATAGCCCGGCTTCTTGTTCGTTAAAAACTCAAAGATGTAAGTTAACATTATTCAATGTTTTATTGGCTGCTGTTCGACACTTGAATCTACTACAGCCATAACAGTAATGACATCCACTTTCTCTTCTTCCATAATACTAGTTTTTGTACCGCTCGAGGGTTTTTTGAGTTGAGTTGATTGAAGAACCGAAATCACAGCACTCGGGGCATTCCTATTAGCGCTCCGTCCCAATCTTCAGCAGCCAGCGAAGAGTTTCGATACTAATGTTCCAGTAGTATTCTGATTAAATGTCCGTCTTGCCTTTCCTCTGAGTCTCGAGCATCTGCCAAATCTCTCGTCACTCCCTGCTGCAACAATCTCACCAGACTGTGGTGATCCATCTGCTCCTCCGAATTGTACACGCTCTCCCACAAGGCACTAACCACGTCTGCCTTATCATGCATCAGTATTCTACCAGGTTGTGCAGAGCCAGCCAGTCTGTCCGCTTATTCATATCCCAAAACACTGACGATTCCCGGTTTTTAAAAAAAAACCTAGAGAGAACTTCTCACCGCAGGGAAGAATGCCAGTCTGCATGACGCATGCCAGTCCTGATCTTCCTCAGCATGCTTTCTGAGTCAGTTACAATCACGATGTGTATGTGTGTCGTGTTCTCTAACCAGCGGAAAGCTGCAGTGACCGTCTCCACCTCCATTCTTAAGCTGGATGTTGTGGTATCTTATGCTAGGCTCTCCTGCACTAAACGTTGACCATTATCGTCGAATTGTTTAAAAACAGAATCAGATCTTCTGTTTAATGGTAGCCGCTTTCACGAAACAAAATATAGACCATTTTCCTCCCTCCTCATGGCACAGGCCTCATGTACTTTCAAAAACACAAAAATATGTTTTTACATTAGTAATGGTTTTTTAAAAAATTGACCAGGATGTTCTGTATGATCGTGACACGATCAACAGAAGATCCGATGCAGCTTCGTTCAAATTAGACCCTTGTTATACTATCGGAGATGCTGTGGTGCAGCATCAAGACTCTCGCCTACGGATCCAAGGGTAGTGGTTTCAAATCCAAACGGTGCTGACATGTTCTCTCAAAAATTAAGCTGGTTTCCTGGTCGACCCAGCCTTGGATGGATACCAGGTAAAGTCCTGAGAAGTAAAGGCGGTCGGCTGGATTTAACTACATCATCCATCGATGGTCTGTAAACATATGTCTATAGCTATTTGCACAATAAGCATAAAAGCGTTTAAGAGGGCAATTTACTTTTACACTTTTAAACCGAGGTTGGTTTTCTCTCAGATAGTATTCTGTAGCTTTCTGCGTTCGCCCTCTAGCAAAATGTGAAAGTCTGTCTTTCACCCTCTGCGTCCTTAAGAGTTGGTCTGCAGTTGATCCCTTCCAAGGATCTGTTTCAGTGTTGGTTCTTTTTGGTCGCTTTTGCATATATTCTTATAACGAAGCCTTGGCTTTTTTGCATATCTTTCCCTGTTTAGACTTCTGGTTGCATAATCCATAGGAAGAAACTATTCTAATGGGTCCATCTATTAGTCTGTCGCCTCAGGATTTACAAGACCACCCTGCGATTAAAATATCTCAGTCTGGAGGGCAGAATACCAAGCAGATCCCATATACCCCCTTCAACCTCCACAGCTACATTATCCATGTGAGACCTGCAGTCCTATGCGAATAAGGACCCATCCTAGCGGAGTAATCTAACTTAGCTTGTCTGCTATTACGATCACTGTTACTTTTGATTAGCTGGGCAACAATGTACCTGCCTGTGTGTGTTTCTGCCTGTCTCCTTAGCTGCTTACCTGTTTGTCTGTTAACATCTAGCCTTTTTTAAGTTTTTCCAAAGATACCAACAACTCTTGATGAAATAGCTTTAAATTACAGATAACCTTTCAAGGGCGGTTTGGATTCCGTATACTAGGCTATCGCACAATCCACAATGAAGATAATCTGTATCCTGGTTTTTATCGCCTCACTGACTGACTGTGTGGCAGCAGGATTTAGACCCGGACTGCTGAATGTCAACGTAAGTGGAGTCTTCAAATCTCCAGTGTAAGGACGATTGCACTACAACAGTGGCTCTCAAGCCTGTTAGCACTAGAAAAACGTTGCATTATTTATTCTTCTTCCTACTCTTCTTTTCCGACTTCTTCTTCTTCTTCTTCTTCTTCTTCTTCTTCTTCTTCTTCTTCTTCTTCCTCTTCTTCTTCTTCTTCTTCTTCTTCTTCTTCTTCTTCTTCTTCTTCTTCTTCTTCTTTCTTCTTCTTCTCTTCTTCTTCTTCTTCTTCTTCTTCTTCTTCTTCTTCTTCTCTTCTTCTTCTTCTTCTTCTTCTTCTTCTTCTTCTTCTTCTTCTTCTTCTTCTTCTTCTTCTTCTTCTTCTTCTTCTTCTTCTTCTTCTTCTTCTTCTTCTTCTTCTTCTTCATCATCATCTTCTTTTTCGTCTTCTTCTTCTTTTTCTTCTTCTTCTTCATCTTCTTCTTCAATTCTTCTTCTTCTTCTTCTTCTTCTTCTTCTTCTTCTTCTTCTTCTTCTTCTTCTTCTTCTTCTCCTTCTTCTTCTTCTTCTTCTTCTTCTTCTTCTTCTTCTTCTTCTTCTTCTTCTTCTTCTTTTTCTTCTTTTTCTTCTTCTTCTTCTTCTACCACCACTACTACTACTACTACTACTACTACTACTACTACTACTACTACTACTACTACTACTACTACTACTACTACTACTACTACTACTACTACTACTACTACTACTACTACTACTACTACTACTACTACTATTACTACTACTACTATTACTACTACTACTACTACTACTACTACTACTACTACTACTACTACTACTACTACTACTACTACTACTACTACTACTACTACTACTACTACTACTACTACTACTACTATTTCTTTCTCCAGTTACTTCATCGAGGTGTGTGGCGAAGATGTTCTGGGTGCTCTGTCTAATGTGTTGCGTAAGTTGTTCATTTCATTGATTCTCAGATTGTGTGGTCTTTCTTTTATTGTGTATTTTTTCAGCATGGCAGAAACATCTCGTCTGTTGCTCTTCAGCGGACCGTGAAAGTGGTAACAGTTCTACTCTCCTTTATTCTTCTTTGACATCACTTCGTAGATCAGTGGTTTTCAGCCTGATGGTGCAAGAAAGTTTCAAGGGGAGCATCAAAAATTTTTTTAATTCAGTTCATTTGTACTTGTAATAATCTGTTATACTTTTTCAATTTAAATATTATGTAAATTATTTTTAAACTATTTATAAACCAAAAAAAGCGCGCTCTCGTAACGCCGGGGTGCCCGGTTCGATCTCAGCTGCAAGCCTTGCACCTTGCGTTGGTTTCGACAGTGGTACCGTCCAGAAAGCAATGGCTAACTACTGGACGTAAACTTGCCTAGAAAAACCACAACAGCCCCAAAAATGCTGGGGTTGGTTCTGCAACGTCCTGTAAAGGATAGGCAACTATTTTATAAGTTGTGCTTTGGGATTTGTTGCTGTTGTTGTTGTTATTGTTGTTGTTGTTGGTATCCTTTCTCTTTTTTATTAAATTTTTAAGTTAGGGGAGGGTGAGGCGGGTGGAGGGGGTTCTTTAGGATCTCGTCATATATTCAAGGACACTATAGTGTTGAAGATAAGCACATCTTTTACCGGGTTGCCTGACCTGACGTCTTATCTCGCAATTTAAAATCAATAATGTAGATCTTTCCCAGAGAACTAAACAAATTTGACTAAATAAGGAGCTGTGGATAGGATACTGGTATGGTTACACTTGATGATAACCAGCACGTTCACAAAGCAATAAAGACAGACCATAAATACACCGAGAAAGGAATTAGACAACAGAACGAACACAAATTAGAACCGACATGGAGTGAGGTATGTGCGACACAAAAAGGAAGTAAACTATCTAAAGTGAGTTGGTCAAGGACCTATGCTCCATTATGGGCTAAAACGCAGAGGAATGTGATAACATAAGACTTGTTATTTTGAAATCTCTCGTTTTTGGATTTCATAGGGATAAAATAATTGCACACTGCTGTACACTTAGCATTTCACATGTCTCACAAAAAGATTTTCCTCACAGCACACGAATCGTTAGATCCGGTGGGGATCCAAACAAGTGTATAGCCAACTGGACATCCAGAGACACCTATCTCTTACAATTTTGGAGAAATGTAACAATAAGCGACAATGAAAACAGGATCCCGCCTCAATGTGCCGCTGTTACTCGTCACTACTACAACTAATACCACCAT
>CAJHNH020002486.1:75000-106449 GCA_905116865.2 Candidula unifasciata | reverse complement strand
AACTATTAAATCCATGAGTTGAATGTAACTAGCCCTATCCGGTTTTTAGCGGAAAGTATTAGGGAAAATCGGGTCCTCTAAACTAATGTTTTATATATATATATATATATCTAGCTTCTGCCCTAAACTATAAGGTAACTAGGGGAGCGTCAGTGGTCATTGCCAGTACTGTCACAATCCCAATAATTGTTGACTGATGACTGTATATGCCCCTTTACCCAATATTTGTTGACTGCTGACTGTGTGTCCCCCTTACTCCAATATTTGTTGACTGCTGACTGTATATTCCCCTTTATCCCAATATTTGTTGACTGCTGACTGT
This sequence comes from Candidula unifasciata, assembly GCA_905116865.2. Taxonomy (NCBI): domain Eukaryota; kingdom Metazoa; phylum Mollusca; class Gastropoda; order Stylommatophora; family Geomitridae; genus Candidula; species Candidula unifasciata. The sequence goes on along the minus strand of CAJHNH020002486.1, from coordinate 106,127 downwards.
ATATCCCCCTTACCCCAATAATTGTTGACTGCTGACTGTGTATCCCCCTTATCCCAATATTTGTTGACTGCTGACTGTATATACCCCTTACTCCCACATTTCTCAGCCATCAGAAAGAGACTGCCATTTGTAGGGGGTCACATGATAAGAGAAGAAGCACTGAAGAACATTGCAACAACTGGAAAGATCGACGGTAAACGAAGCAGAAACTTAGACTGGAGCACACAGGAATAGCATCAATAGATGTGCTCCACCATAGCAAGAACACAGAGCTGCAGACAGACACAACGGCTTGCACGACCAGGGCAATACACATGATGATGATAAACGCTTGAGCGACAAAGGAGAAGATAATCGAACATCAGTTATCAGCAAACAAAACAAAATGGCGATCTTATCTCTAGTTGATCTTTACATGCAGCTGTAAATAATTGAGACTGGCAGTTTATAACCAAGTCGGTCACCCATAGTCAAACAGGCAGGGCGAACGATCGCATGGATTATTCATCACTTATGGCAGACCATTAGGGTCATGATTCATGTAAAACTTCATCAAATACATGTGCTCGATGGCTGCGCTCGATGGCTGTGAGAGAAGCGCTTATTTTGCTCTAGTGAACAAAGCTTTACATCTTTCATTACGAACATAATTAGTATTTATAGTTAGAGCTTGTAGAATCACTTGTAGACGTGTCACATAATTTCTTGTCCTCAACTGAGTATCGTCCAGATATTCTCATTCAACGTTGCGCTCTCAACGTACAATGCTCTGTAGCTATTCGAAACTGCAGTAGGTTTTGGCGAAACGTTAACAGCCTCTCTTAGTTGTATCTTTTGTTTTGTGTGTGTATATAACTTTGATATTAGTGAGGTTTGCATGTTAGGAACCTGCGGGAAATTGGTATCAACGTGAACCAGGTTGGCGTAGTAGCTAGTTGTTCTTCTGTCGACTCAAAAGGCACTGGTTCGAATCATAGACTTCCAAGCAGACTGATTCTACCTTAGAGCAATGTTCTTCGACTTGTCTGCACCCACAGACCAGTAAACAGGGACAACTTGACACCCCCACCACCACCGCCCCCCCCCCACCGCTCCCACCATTTGTTACGGCTTTTGTGTGTGTGTTAAATTAAATGTCAGAAAATTACAATGTTCAGCGAGTGTGCTTAGTAGTAAGAACATCTCATATACCTATCTGGAGCATTGTTTCTGGTAAACGAAGCGCTGCATTAAAACCCATTGGATTTATTGGTTTAGTGCTTAGTGCTGACATATTACAAAGTCTTTTCACATAAACAAAAAATTATGAAAAAAAAAAATCAACCAACAATATAGCCGCTGCATGATTAGGTAAAAATGTTTTTCGGACCAGAAAGACATTTTCAAGGGCCATTAGTGATCCGCTGGCCACGAGTTGAGACGTACCGCTGTAGAACATGCGCACATCTCCCCCCCCCCTTCCCCCACCCCTCTCGTCTGTCGCCCCCTTCTCCGGGACATTCGATGCAAACCGATACAGCCTGGCCCTAGGATATCATCAAACGTGCCCTGGTAGGTGTTGATTTCACTGTGTGCTTTGTTTAAGGCCCAAATCTGCAGATGAGCTCTGCTAGCCACAAGTGCGCGCCAGCTCCACATTAAATATTCATGGAAAGATGCAGATTGCTGAGTCTAATTACTGGATGAATGTGATTGTTTCACTCGATACCACACGACAATCATATCGATACAATCTTGCAGCGATACCGCTTCAGCGTGACACTTGCTATGTTTCAAAACTCACGCAGTCATACTTAAACAAGTAGAGTACCTCGACAATCTCTTGTAAGGATCAACACGAACTTTTGAGCGTGGCTATAGATTTACAATGTCATTATGATATTATAATTAACAATAATACAGGTGCGGTTGTTTTCTGAAAGCGGCACATTTCTTTGATCTGTAACAAAAAAAATTGTGCACCCCTAAAGAAAAGTAAACAAAAAAGTAAAGATCCCTTTTCCCGCCTGAGGCGCATTGGGCACTTGGGAAGAACGTCCCATATTTTTACAGACCAATCAACACTGGATGGGGTGATGTGGTCAGCATTACGCCGACCGTCTTTACTTCCCCAGGACCCTAAAAAAAGAATATACAGTAATTGACACACACACGTACACACACACACGTACACGCACACACACACACACACGTACACGCACACACACACGCGTACACGCACACACACACACGCGTACACGCACACACACACACGTACACGCACACCACACACACGTACACGCACACACACACACGTACACGCACACACACACGTGGAGATTGTTCGCAAATGAATTCCCTATGCGCATGGTGATAATTTTATTAGCCGATCTGGCATACAATAAAAAAAATTTGTGTTCACGTGACTCACGGGAGGCTAATGCTGGAGATGACTACCTGAAACGCAACTGAAGCACGTGCAGACTGATGTTTTGACAAGTTCCCGTGACTGAGTTTACTGTAAGCATGTTGATTATTGGCTATGAATCCATGTCTGTGTTTCACGCACTGCAGATAAGGTCACTAGAAACTAATTGCTTGTTTACATTTTTAACATTTCTTACAGACACGATTGCTGGGAGGTAGCAGGCGAAATGTGAATAACTGACACCCAACAGTTACTGGGTTACAGTTGTTTTAAGTTGGACAGGACTTCTGGACCATACCATAACAACAGTAACGTTGCATGTTAAAGAGCACATATGGCGTCACCTGGCGTCACTCTCACAGGAACCTGGCGTCACTCTCACAGGAACCTGGCGTCACTCTCACAGGAACCTGGCGTCACCCTCACAGGTCACTCTCACAGGAACCTGGCGTCACTCTCACAGGAACCTGGCGTCACCTGGCGTCACTCTCACAGGAACCTGGCGTCACTCTCACAGGAACCTGGCGTAACTCTCACAGGAACCTGGCGTCACTCTCACAGGAACCTGGCGTCACTCTCACAGGAACCTGGCGTAACTCTCACAGGAACCTGGCGTCACTCTCACAGGAACCTGGCGTCACTCTCACAGGAACCTGGCGTAACTCTCACAGGAACCTGGCGTCACTCTTACAGGAACCTGGCGTCACTCTCACAGGAACCTGGCGTAACTCTCACAGGAACCTGGCGTCACTCTCACAGGAACCTGGCGTCACTCTCACAGGAACCTGGCGTAACTCTCACAGGTCACTCTCACAGGAACCTGGCGTCACCCTCACAAGTACCCTAATGATTGTTATCTATGAGGATGAACGGGGTATTTGGGGTTTGTCCTCGTGAATATACGTCCAGGACAGGACTGTTGCATTTCTGTGGAGGAGAGGATACAGACTGGTAACAGTCGGGAGGAGAGGATACAGACTGGTAACAGCCAGGAGGAGAGGATACAGACAGGTAACAGCCGGGAGGAGAGGATACAGACTGGTAACAGTCGGGAGGAGAGGATACAGACAGGTAACAGCCGGGAGGAGAGGATACAGACAGGTAACAGCCGTGAGGAGAGGATACAGACAGGTAACAGCCAGGAGGAGAGGATACAGACAGGTAACAGCCGTTACAGTTGTTTTAAGTTGGACAGGACTTCTGGACCATACCATAACAACAGTAACGTTGCATGTTAAAGAGCACATAGGGCTCAGTTACATACTGAGAATGTGGTGCTGTAAACCTTGCGTGAACACTGACTAGCACCAAGAACCTGGCGTCATTCTCACTGGAATCTGGCGTCACTCTCACTGGAATCTGGCGTCATTCTCACAGGAACCTGGCGTCATTCTCACAGAAACCTGGCGTCATTCTCACTGGAATCTGGCGTCATTCTCACAGGAATCTGGCGTCACTCTCACAGGAACCTGGCGTCACTATCCGGGAACCTGGCGTCACTCTCACAGGAACCTGGCGTCACTCTCACAGGAACCTGGCGTCACTCTCACAGGAACCTGGCGTCACTCTCACAGGAACCTGGCGTCACTCTCACAGGAACCTGGCGTCACTCTCACAGGAATCTGGCGTCATTCTCACTGGAATCTGGCGTCACTCTTACAGGAATATGGCGTCATTCTCACTGGAATCTGGAGTCATTCTCACTGGAACCTGGCGTCACTCTCACAGGAACCTGGCGTCACTCTCACAGGAACCTGGCGTCACTCTCACATGAACCTGGCGTCATTCTCACAGGAATCTGGCGTCACTCTTACAGGAACCTGGCGTCACTCTCACAGGAACCTGGCGTCACTCTCACAGGAACCTGGCGTCACTGTCACAGGAACCTGGCGTAACTCTCACAGGTCACTCTCACAGGAACCTGGCGTCACCCTCACAAGTACCCTAATGATAGTTATCTATGAGGATGAACGGGGTATTTGGGGTTTGTCCTCGTGAATATACGTCCAGGACAGGACTGTTGCATTTCTGTGGAGGAGAGGATACAGACTGATAACAGCCGGGAGGAGAGGATACAGACAGGTAACAGCCGGGAGGAGAGGATACAGACTGGTAACAGCCGGGAAGAGAGGATACAGACAGGTAACAGCCAGGAGTAGAGGATACAGACAGGTAACAGCCGGGAAGAGAGAATACAGACTGGTAACAGCCGGGAAGAGAGGATACAGACTGGTAACAGTGGGGAGGAGAGGATACAGACAGGTAACAGCCGGGAGGAGAGGATACAGACAGGTAACAGCCGGGAGGAAAGGATACAGACAGGTAACAGCCGTGAGGAGAGGATACAGACTGGTAACAGTCGGGAGGATATGATACAGACAGGTAACAGCCGGAAGGAAAGGATACAGACAGGTAACAGCCGGGAGGAGAGGATACAGACAGGTAACAGCCTGGAGGAAAGGATACAGACAGGTAACAGCCGGGAGAAGAGGATACAGACAGGTAACAGCCAGGAGGAGAGCATACAGATAGGTAACAGCCAGGAGGAGAGGATACAGACAGGTAACAGCCAGGAGGAGAGGATACAGACAGGTAACAGCCGGGAGGAGAGGATACAGACAGGTAACAGCCGGGAGAAGAGGATACAGACAGGTAACAGCCGGGGGGAGAGGATACAGACAGGTAACAGCCGTTAGGAGAGGATACAGACAGGTAACAGCCGGGGGGAGAGGATACAGACAGGTAACAGCCGTTAGGAGAGAATACAGACAGGTAACAGCCGTTAGGAGAGGATACAGACAGGTAACAGCCGGGGGAGAGGATACAGACAGGTAACAGCCGTTAGGAGAGGATACAGACAGGTAACAGCCGGAAGGAGAGGATACAGACATTTAACAGCCGTTAGGAGAGGATACAGACAAGTAACAGCCGTTAGGAGAGGATACAGACACTTAACAGCCGTTAGGAGAGGATACAGACAGGTAACAGCCGGGAGGAGAGGATACAGACAGGTAACAGCCGGGAGGAGAGGATACAGACATTTAACAGCCGTTAGGAGAGGATACAGACAAGTAACAGCCGTTAGGAGAGGATACAGACACTTAACAGCCGTTAGGAGAGGATACAGACAGGTAACAGCCGGGAGGAGAGGATACAGACAGGTAACAGCCGGGAAGAGAGGATACAGACTGGTAACAGCCGGGAAGAGAGGATACAGACTGGTAACAGTGGGGAGGAGAGGATACAGACAGGTAACAGCCGGGAGGAGAGGATACAGACAGGTAACAGCCGGGAGGAAAGGATACAGACAGGTAACAGCCGTGAGGAGAGGATACAGACTGGTAACAGCCGGGAAGAGAGGATACAGACTGGTAACAGTCGGGAGGAGAGGATACAGACAGGTAACAGCCGGGAGGAGAGGATACAGACAGGTAACAGCCTGGAGGAAAGGATACAGACAGGTAACAGCCGGGAGAAGAGGATACAGACAGGTAACAGCCGGGAGGAGTGAATAAAGACAGGTAACAGCCAGGAGGAGAGGATACAGACAGGTAACAGCCAGGAGGAGAGGATACAGACAGGTAACAGCCAGGAGGAGAAGATACAGACAGGTAACAGCCGGGAGGAGAGGATACAGACAGGTAACAGCCGGGAGAAGAGGATACAGACAGGTAACAGCCGGGGGGAGAGGATACAGTCAGGTAACAGCCGTTAGGAGAGGATACAGACAGGTAACAGCCGGGGGGAGAGGATACAGACAGGTAACAGCCGTTAGGAGAGAATACAGACAGGTAACAGCCGTTAGGAGAGGATACAGACAGGTAACAGCCGGGGGAGAGGATACAGACAGGTAACAGCCGGGAGGAGAGGATACAGACATTTAACAGCCGTTAGGAGAGGATACAGACAAGTAACAGCCGTTAGGAAAGGATACAGACAGGTAACAGCCGTTAGGAGAGGATACAGACAGGTAACAGCCGTTAGGAGAGGATACAGACAGTTAACAGCCGGGGGGAGAGGATACAGACAGGTAACAGCCGTTAGGAGAGGATACAGACCGGCAACAGCCGGGGGGAGAGGATACAGACAGGTAACAGCCGTTAGGAGAGGATACAGACAGGTAACAGCCGGGGGGAGAGGATACAGGCAGGTAACAGCCGTTAGGAGAGAATACAGACAGGTAACAGCCGTTAGGAGAGGATAGAGACAGGTAACAGCCGGGGGAGAGGATACAGACAGGTAACAGCCGGGAGGAGAGGATACAGACATTTAACAGCCGTTAGGAGAGGATACAGACAAGTAACAGCCGTTAGGAAAGGATACAGACAGGTAACAGCCGGTAGGAGAGGATACAGACTGGTAACAGCCGGGAGGAGAGGATACAGACAGGTAACAGCCGTTAGGAGAGGATACAGACAGGTAACAGCCGGGAGGAGAGGATACAGACAGGTAACAGCCGTTAGGGGAGGATACAGACAGGTAACAGCCGTTAGGAGAGGATACAGACAGGTAACAGCCGTTAGGAGAGGATACAGACAGTTAACAGCCGTTAGGAGAGGATACAGACAGCTAACAGCCGGGGGGAGAGGATACAGACAGGTAACAGCCGTTAGGAGAGGATACAGACCGGCAACAGCCGGGGGGAGAGGATACAGACAGGTAACAGCCGTTAGGAGAGGATACAGGCAGGTAACAGCCGTTAGGAGAGGATACAGACAGGTAACAGCCGGGAGGAGAGGATACAGACAGGTAACAGCCGTTAGGAGAGGATACAGACAGGTAACAGCCGTTAGGAGAGGATACAGACAGGTAACAGCCGTTAGGAGAGGATACAGACAGGTAACAGCCGGGAGGAGAGGATACAGACAGGTAACAGCCGTTAGGAGAGGATACAGACAGGTAACAGCCGTTAGGAGAGGATACAGACCGGCAACAGCCGGGAGGAGAGGATACAGACAGGTAACAGCCGTTAGGAGAGGATACAGACAGTTAACAGCCGGGGGGAGAGGATACAGACAGGTAACAGCCGTTAGGAGAGGATACAGACCGGCAACAGCCGGGGGGAGAGGATACAGACAGGTAACAGCCGTTAGGAGAGGATACAGGCAGGTAACACCGGGATGAGAGGATACAGACAGGTACACAAAGAGAGAGAGAGAGAGATAGAGAGAGAGAGAGGGAGATAGTGACAGAGAGCAAGAGAGAGTGACAGAGAGAGTTTGTGACACATAGAGAGTGGCAGAGAAAGAGAGTCAGTGACAGAGAGAGTTTGTGACACAGAAAGAGAGTGATAGAGAGAGAGAGAGAGAGAGAGAGTGTGAGTGACACACAGAGAGAGTGATAGAGATAGAGTGTGTGTGACACAGAGAGAGAGAGAGTGACACAGAGAGTGACACAGAGAGAGAGTGACAGAAAGAGTGACAGAAAAGTGACAGAAAGAGTGTGTGACATATAGGTAAAATGACAGAGAGAGTGACACAGATAGAGAGTGACAGAATGTGTGACAGAGAAAGTGACACAGAGTGACAGAGAGAGTGAGAGAGCGAGTGTGTGACATATAGGGAGAATGACAGAGAGAGTGACACAGATATATAGTGACAGAGAGAGAGTGACAGAGAAAGTGACACAGAGAGAGTGGCAGATAGAGAGTGACAGAGAGAGTGACACACAGAGAGTGACAGAGAGAGTGACACAGAGAGTGACACAGAGAGAGCAGAGGTGGTGACACAGAGAGAATGACACACGGAGAGAGTGACACAGAGAGAGAGAGTGAGACACACAGAGAGTGACAGAGTGACTGACACAGAGAGAGCGGGTTTGTGTGCTACAGAAAGAGTGATAGAGAGAGAGAGAGGGAGAGTGACAGACAGAGAGAGAGAGTGTGTGTGTGTGACAGAGAGAGAGACACAGAGTGGCACACAGAGAGTGACAGAGAAAGTGGCAAAGAGAGAGTGACAGAGAGAGTGACACAGAAAGTGGCACATAGAGAGTGACAGAGAGAGTGACACACAGAGAGTGACAGAGAGATGGACAGAGAGAGTGACACACAGAGACTTGACAGAGAGAGTGACAAAGAGGGTTAAACAGAGACAGTGACAGAGAGAGTGACACAGAGAGTGACACACAGAGAGTGCCACAGAGAGAGAGAGTGACAGAGAGAGTGACACACAGAGAGAGTGATAGACAGAGTGCGACACAGATGGAGAGACACTGACAATTACACTGACAGAGACAGAGAAACAGAGGGACAGAGAGAGAGATTGTGACAGAGAGAGAGTGACACAGAGAGAGTGACACAGATAGAGAGTGACAGAGGAAGAGAGATACTGAGAGTGTCAGAAAGTGTGACCGAGAGGGAGAGTGACACAGAGAGAGTGACAGAGAGAGAGCGACAGAGAGAGAGAGAGTGACACAGAGAGAGAATTACACAGACATGGAGTGACAGAGAAACAGAGACAGAGAGAGTGACCCACAGAGAGAGAGGGAGTGACACAGAGAGAGAATTACACAAACAGAGAGTGACAGAGAAACACAGTGACCGAGAGAGTGACACCGAGAGAGAGTGACAAAGAGAGAGTATGACAGAGAAACAGAGACAGAGAGAGAAAGACAGAGAGAGATAGTGACACAGAGAGAGAATTACACAAATAGAGAGTGACAGAGAAACAGAGTGACACCGAGAGAGAGTGACACCGAGAGAGAGTGACAAAGAGAGAGTATGACAGAGAAACAGAGACAGAGAGAGAACGACAGAGAGAGATAGTGACACAGAGAGAGAATTACACAAATAGAGAGTGACAGAGAAACAGAGTGACACCGAGAGAGAGTGAGTGACAAAGAGAGAGTAACACAGAGAGAGTATGACAGAGAAACAGTGACAAAGAGAGAACGACAGAGAGAGAGAGAGAGCAACAGAGAGATTGAAAGTGACGCAGACAGTAACACAGAGAGTGACACACAGAGAGAGTGACAGATAGAAAACAGAATGATGGTGTTTTTCCCAAAGACAGGCTGGTCCAGCTTACAACAGACAGGTGATATTAAAGCCATGTTCTATATGAAAAGACCGTAAGGCTGATAAACTGGCACTACGAGATCGAAGGTCTAGTCCTGTGAGATGTGGTATGCGCCGCACTCTGCCACGTGAAGATGATACCGATCTAAGGGATAGTTGTCTGAACACGGCAGGCTGTATGGGAATCCAGTTTTGTTTCCTATCAGGCGAATATTTCTCTTCCAGATTTGGTGCAGACTGGCGGTCGCAGGCACATCTGGAGATGGCGGGAAGAGGTTTGTTGGAAAGATTATCTGTTTGTTTTCTTCCACCATCTCCACCTTCTCCCCATCTAGACATACTCCCCAGCAGTGTTGCCACTTTATATGTTTTATATCCAGATTTAGATGTTTTCCCTTGCATTTAGATGGCGTTTTTGACGTTTGGATGGTAGATGTTTACTAGATGTTTTTCATTTGGAGTGAATTTATCAAATCTAAACTAAGAAACAGGATGAAATTTGACCTCCTAAAGCTATCTTGACAATAAAATTCGGCCTGATAAGAGTAGGAAAAGGCTGTTCCACTAATCAGCTCCCCTAAGGATGAGGATTCTATATTTTAGCAATTCCATTTCTCAACCAATATAGCCATCCTTTACCCATCCACTCATCTACCCACCCATCTATATCACCACCTACCCGCCCATCTATATCACCACCTACCCGCCCATCTATATCACCATCTACCCACCCATCTATATCATCACCTACCCGCCCACTCACCTCACCATCCACCCTAGCTATTTTTTCATGTCTCCCTTACATTCTGTTTTTTAACCAGTTCTGCGCTCGGTTCGACTGATACTTTGTTTAACAATCACCCTTACTGTCTCTATTTGATAGCTGACAGTGAGAAGTATCGTGTCTTGTGACCCTTGTCTTTAGCTGATTTAATATATCAGCCGATCCATCCATCCACGAGTATAGCCATCATTACGTCTATTTGTCTACCCGCGCATCAATTGCGCTACCCACTCATCCATTCACCCCACCATCCACGATCTATCTATCTATCTATCTATCTATCTATCTATCTATCTATCTATCTATCTATCTATCTATCTATCTATCTATCTATCTATCTATCTATCTATCTATCTATCTATCTATCTATCTATCTATCTCTCTATCTATCTATCTATCTATCTATCTATCTATCTATCTATCTATCTATCTATCTATCTATCTATCTATCTATCTATCTATCTATCTATCTATCTATCTATCTATCTATCTATCTACCTATCTACCTATCTATCTATCTATCTATCTATCTATCTATCTATCTATCTATCTATCTATCTATCTATCTATCTATCTATCTATCTATCTATCTATCTATCTATCTATCTATCTATCTATCTATCTATCTATCTATCTATCTATATCTATCTATCTATCTATCTATCTATCTATCTATCTATCTATCTATCTATCTATCTATCTATCTATCTATCTATCTATCTATCTATCTATCTATCTATCTATCTATCTATCTATCTATCTATCTATCTATCTATCTATCTATCTATCTATCTATCTATCTATCTATCTATCTATCGATCGATCTATCTATCTATCTATCTATCTATCTATCTATCTATCTATCTATCTATCTATCTATCTATCTATCTATCTATCTATCTATCTATCTATCTATCTATCTATCTATCTATCTATCTATCTATCTATCTATCTATCTATCTATCTATCTATCTATCTATCTATCTATCTATCTATCTATCTATCTATCTATCTATCTATCTATCTATCTATCTATCTATCTATCTATCTATCTATCTATCTATCTATCTATCTATCTATCTATCTATCTATCTATCTATCTATCTATCTATCTATCTATCTATCTATCTATCTATCTATCTATCTATCTATCTATCTATCTATCTATCTATCTATCTATCTATCCGTCCGTCCGTTCGTCCGTCTGTCTGTCTGTCTGTCTGTTTGTCAGTTGGTCTGCCTGTCTGCTGATATTTGTTTGCAAGCACAGGCACCACTTTTATTCCATGCGGATGGACTAATGTCATCACCACAACCCAACCCCGGTTACGCCCTATAGGCCAACCCCTCCCTCCCTCCTTAGACACTCAGTGTACGCTGTTGGCTTCTAACCCGCCCCTTTTTTCCCTTCCTACCTGCGCGTTGGAGATATATAGGCTGACCGTCATTTCATTGAACGAAGTTTTTTCGCCAGGGACACAAATGAGTATCATTTATTTTATACATTAGAGTCCTATGTAGTCACTTCATAGTTAGAACATATTTGTGTATGTGTACTGTGTTGTCCTTTATGTGCTGATAAAGGCTAATCGCCGCAACGTCCTTTGTTTGTTTATTGTGATCGATTTTGTAAAGCTAACATAAACTATTTGTTGTTTCTTACCAACTTTTTCTCTTCCCTATAATTTACTACTCCTTTAAAAAACTTATCAATTGCTATGTAACTTGTGACTCTTTCCATTTGGATGTTTTATCTAGACGTTTTCTACGCAAATTTAGATGTTTTTAGATATTTTTGACTCCGTTTTGAATGTTTTTTGTCAAAGAAAAGTGGCAGCACTGCTCCCCAGTCAGTCGAGCACAGGAGCGGGGCAGAGGGGTGGACCAAAGTTTCTTAGCTCATGCGACGCCTATTTACTACATCCAACTCCGCTCTGCGACCGCTTCTGGAATAAACACTAGGACAACAGACAAAATGAGAAGATTGTTGGTGTTGTTATTTTTGTTGTTATGAACTTTTTTCTTCCTATCGTCACTAGAGTGTTTTATTTGTCTAGGAACAACCTGGAAGTAGCGAAGTTAATGGCACGATTCCCTGCCCCAAAACGGGACATAGCCTAAACACGGACATAGTGGCCAGGCTCCCAACTGGAGGCCGGCCATGTTCCCACACGTGCACAATTGCAAGCTCGGGGTCACTAGTTGAAGAGTTGGTAACGTTTTTTCAGAATCCATGAAAACCAAGGTTGGTAAAAACACCCGAAGGCTGTTTCGTGGAAACCCGCTGTGCGTTGATTTTGACAACAATATATGCGTCGAACCGTCAGTCGAGGTGCAAAGAGGGGATGCATTCTCTCACCATACCTATTCAATATATACTAACAAAATAAAATGAACAATTTCAAAAATGACCAGACTTGTGACAGTTATGATCCGCTCAAAATTGGTGGCAACCCTATTCCGGAACTTCGCTAGAAAACAAAAATAATGTCCACAGATAAAACTGGCTGTCACTCATCAATAACAATAAGTGATGAAAAAATTGAAACTTTGATTATATAGGCTCTTTAGTAACTGTTTGACAGAAATTAAAAGGAGGATGGCCATAGCAATGCTGAGATTAAACAGCATTAAAACTCTATGGGTAAGCACCAGCAGGGAGATCAAAGTTAGAATTTTGAGAGCATGCATCTTCCCTGTGGCTACATACGGATGTGAGTCGTGGACTATCTCTCAGTCCTTAAGAAATGGAATAGGGGATTTTGAGCTGAAATGCTATAGAAAGATTCTCCGAATATCTTGGACAAAGAAGAAGAGAAATACTGACATCTCGAAAGATCTGAATATCAAGGAAGATTGGCTAATAAACAGCATCCTTTCTCGAAAGCTGAAACATTTTGGTCATATCAAGCACCACGACGGATTGGAAACAATTATAGCAGAAGCCATGGTACCAGGAAGAAGGGGCAGGGGCCGACCGACACGAAGATGGGCACAGGATAAAAGTGACTTCTTGAGAATGTGCACGAGGCGGGAGAACTGGCGTGAGACCAAGTTTCTTTCAGTCAGACCGTGATGAGAGCGACGTTCCGCAAAGGACCTACTACATGATGATGATGACCGTTCACAAGCAGTGGCAAACTGCTTACAGTAAAACTGCACAGTAAACCACAGCACATAATTGCTACAAGTTGATTGTTGAACCTGGAAGTGTTTACAACTTTCCTTGCCTAAAAAAACATTTGTCTCTCTAATCTACCAGAGGTGTTGGCCAGTCTAACCCTTGCCCCCGGAGCATCAGTGACCACCCGCCAGGGTTCACCAGATAGAGCGGGAAGTAAACACAGGCAAACAAAACTACCCGTCTGCCGGCGGAGATGCCAGAAAGTATTTCCAGATGTGATGGCGACTGCAAGTCTTCCCAACATCTGTTCTTCACATTTGCTCACGCCGCGCGGTAAATACTTGAGAGATAGAAGCCGCCTCAACCAGTCAGGTCTCACCTCATCACGATCTTAACGATTGTTGTGTCTTGCTTGTGTTGTTTGGTTTGTGGCTTTTTCTCTTTCTGTTGTGTCTTGGTTGTGTTGTTTAGTTTGTAGATGTTTATCTTTCTGTTGTGACTTGGTTGTGTTGTTTAGTTTGTAGATGTTTCTCTCCCTGTTGTGTCTTGCTTGTGTTGTTTGGTTTGTGGCTCTTTCTCTTTCTGTTGTGTCTTGGTTGTGTTGTTTAGTTTGTAGATGTTTCTCTTTCTGTTGTGTCTTGCTTGTGTTGTTTGGTTTGTGGCTTTTTCTCTTTCTGTTGTGTCTTGGTTGTGTTGTTTAGTTTGTAGATGTTTCTCTTTCTGTTGTGTCTTGCTTGTGTTGTTTGGTTTGTGGCTTTTTCTCTTTCTGTTGTGTCTTGCTTGTGTTGTTTGGTTTGTGGCTCTTTCTCTTTCTGTTGTGTCTTGCTTGTGTTGTTTAGTTTGTGGCTGCATATTTGCCTAATAACATCTTGTTAATGCAGAGGTCAACGCTCTCATCGGTGAAAATTCAGACGAAGCAGATGCACTAATCTATACAGACGGATCCGTTATACGCCAAAGAAGAAGCGCATGGGCATTTACAGCACGCTCAGCGGGCAGAACAGTCAAAGAAGCCAACGGCGCCTTCTCCATGACAACCAGCAGCATGACGATGGAGGTGATGGCAGTGACGCAAGCGTTTGCCTGGCTTGAAACACAAAAATACACCCGCGTGTGTATACTCAGTGATTCAATGAGTGTGATCCGGAGGGTTCAGGCAGGTTCAGTGCGAAGACAATGGCTTGAATCAATTCAGAAGTCCACTGTGCGAGGAGTCACCTTTATTTTTGTTCCGGGACACGCAGGCGTCGATGGAAATGAAAGAGCTGACAGGCTGGCTGGATCCGCTATCACTACCGACGGTCGGCCTATGGATCATGCTGATATTATCAATGCCCTCAGAGAAATGGGAAGGATAGAAGACTTTGGTGGCAGGGAATCCACATCACTCGCCAGAATGGCAGACTTGGAAATTAAGATCGGCACAGCAAAAAACGAGACGCACACCGGACACGTCAGAAGACTTGTTAATCAACACAGAACTGGTACTATTAGCCATCGGACGTTGGGATTCATACTGAGGGGAGGATCTGAGCACCTATGGACATGTCCGGAGTGCAATGATGATAACCCAACTAACTAACTAACTAACTAACTAACTAAAGTTTGTGGCTCTTTCTCTTTCTGTTGTGTCTTGGTTGTGTTGTTTAGTTTGTAGATGTTTCTCTCCCTGTTGTGTCTTGCTTGTGTTGTTTGGTTTGTGGCTCTTTCTCTTTCTGTTGTGTCTTAGTTGTGTTGTTTGGTTTGTGGCTTTTTCTCTTTCTGTTGTGTCTTGGTTGTGTTGTTTAGTTTGTAGATGTTTCTCTCCCTGTTGTGTCTTGCTTGTGTTGTTTAGTTTGTGGTTTTTTCTCTTTCTGTTGTGTCTTGGTTGTGTTGTTTAGTTTGTAGATGTTTCTCTCCCTGTTGTGTCTTGCTTGTGTTGTTTAGTTTGTGGCTTTTTCTCTTTCTGTTGTGTCTTGGTTGTGTTGTTTGGTTTGTGGCTTTTTCTCTTTCTGTTGTGTCTTGGTTGTGTTGTTTAGTTTGTAGATGTTTCTCTCCCTGTTGTGTCTTGCTTGTGTTGTTTAGTTTGTGGCTTTTTCTCTTTCTGTTGTGTCTTGGTTGTGTTGTTTAGTTTGTAGATGTTTCTCTCCCTGTTGTGTCTTGCTTGTGTTGTTTAGTTTGTAGATGTTTCTTCTCCCTGTTGTGTTTGCTTGTGTTGTTTTTTTTTGTAGATGTTTTTTCTCCCTGTTGTGTCTTGCTTGTGTTGTTTGGTTTGTAGATGTTTCTCTCCCTGTTGTGTCTTGGTTGTGTTGTTTAGTTTGTAGATGTTTCTCTCCCTGTTGTGTCTTGCTTGTGTTGTTTAGTTTGTAGATGTTTCTCTCCCTGTTGTGTCTTGCTTGTGTTGTTTGGTTTGTAGATGTTTCTCTCCCTGTTGTGTCTTGCTTGTGTTGTTTAGTTTGTAGATGTTTCTCTCCCTTGCTTGTGTTGTTTGGTTTGTGGCTCTTTCTTTTTTTGTTTGTTGTTGTTTGTTTGTGTGTTGTTTTTTGTTGTGTCTTGTTGTGTTGTTTCTTTCCTGTTTTGTGTTTGTGTCTTGTTGTTGTTGTTTTTTTTTTTTTGTAGATGTTTCTCTCCCTGTTGTGTCTTGCTTGTGTTGTTTAGTTTGTAGATGTTTCTCTTTCTGTTGTGTCTTGGTTGTGTTGTTTGGTTTGTGGCTTTTTCTCTTTCTGTTGTGTCTTGGTTGTGTTGTTTAGTTTTTAGATGTTTCTTTTTTGTTGTGTCTTGTTTTGCTTGTGTTGTTTTTCTCTTTGTGGTTTTTCTCTTTCTGTTGTGTCTTGTTGTGTTGTTTGTTGTTTGTTTGTAGATGTTTCTCTTTTTGTTGTGTCTTGCTTGTGTTGTTTGGTTTGTTTTGTTTCTCTTTTTGTTTTGTCTTGCTGTGTTGTTTAGTTTGTAGATGTTTCTTGTTTGTTGTTGTGTTTGTGTTTTTTGTTTTGGCTTTTTTTGTTTTTGTGTTTGTTGTGTTGTTTAGTTTGTAGATGTTTCTCTCCCTGTTGTGTCTTGCTTGTGTTGTTTGGTTTGTGGCTTTTTCTCTTTCTGTTGTGTCTTGGTTGTGTTGTTTAGTTTGTAGATGTTTCTCTTTCTGTTGTGTCTTGCTTGTGTTGTTTGGTTTGTGGCTTTTCTCTTTCTGTTGTGTCTTGGTTGTGTTGTTTAGTTTGTAGATGTTTCTCTCCCTGTTGTGTCTTGCTTGTGTTGTTTGGTTTGTGGCTTTTTCTCTTTCTGTTGTGTCTTGGTTGTGTTGTTTAGTTTGTAGATGTTTCTCTCCCTGTTGTGTCTTGCTTGTGTTGTTTGGTTTGTGTTTTCTCTTTCTGTTGTGTCTTGGTTGTGTTGTTTAGTTTGTAGATGTTTCTCTCTTTGTTGTCTTTTTTTGTTGTGTGTGGCTTGTTTTTTTTGTGTTGTTTGTTTTGTGTTGTTTTTCTGTTTTTTCTCCCTGTTGTGTCTTGCTTGTGTTGTTTGGTTTGTGGCTGTTTCTCTTTCTGTTGTGTCTTGGTTGTGTTGTTTGTTTGTTTTGTTTCTCTTTTTGTTGTGTCTTGTTGTGTTGTTTTTTTTGTTTTGTTTCTCTCCCTGTTTTGTGTTTTGTTTTTTTTGGTTTGTGTTTTTCTTTTGTTGTGTCTTGTTTGTTTTTGTTTTAGATGTTTCTCTCCCTGTTGTGTCTTGCTTGTGTGTTTGTTTGTTTTTTTTTCTCTTTGTTTTGTGTTTGGTTGTGTTGTTTGGTTTTTTTGCTTTTTCTCTTTCTGTGTGTCTTGGTTGTGTTGTTTAGTTTTGTAGATGTTTCTCTTTCTGTTGTGTCTTGGTTGTGTTGTTTTGGTTTGTTTTTTTTTTTCTTTCTTTTTTTGTCTTGGTTTGTGTTGTTTAGTTTTGTAGATGTTTTTCTCTTTTCTGTTGTGTCTTGGTTGTGTTGTTTGGTTTGTGGCTTTTCTCTTTTCTGTTGTGTCTTGGTTGTGTTGTTTTGTTTTTAGATTTTCTCTTTCTGTTGTGTCTTGGTTGTGTTGTTTAGTTTGTAGATGTTTCTCTTTCTGTTGTGTCTTGGTTGTGTTGTTTAGTTTGTAGATGTTTCTCTTTCTGTTGTGTCTTGGTTGTGTTGTTTAGTTTGTAGATGTTTTTCTTTTTTGTTGTGTCTTGGTTGTGTTGTTTAGTTTGTAGATGTTTCTCTTTCTGTTGTGTCTTGGTTGTGTTGTTTAGTTTGTAGATGTTTCTCTTTCTGTTGTGTCTTGGTTGTGTTGTTTAGTTTGTAGATGTTTCTCTTTCTGTTGTGTCTTGGTTGTGTTGTTTAGTTTGTAGATGTTTCTCTCCCTGTTGTGTCTTGGTTGTTGTTTTTTTTGTAGATGTTTCTTTGTTGTGTGTTTTGGTTGTGTTGTTTTTTTTTGTGTTGTTTTTCTTTTTGTTGTGTCTTGGTTGTTGTTGTTTAGTTTGTAGATGTTTTTCTCTTTTGTTGTGTCTTGGTTGTGTTGTTTAGTTTTTGTAGATTTTTTCTTTCTGTTGTGTCTTGGTTGTGTTGTTTTTTTTTTTGGTTTTTTTTTTTTCTTTTGTTTGTTTGGTTGTGTTGTTTTTTTTTGTTTTGTTTCTCTTTTTGTTTGTGTTTTGTTGTGTTGTTTTAGTTTGTAGATGTTTCTCTTTCTGTTGTGTCTTGTTGTGTTGTTTTTTTGTTGATGTTTCTCTTTCTGTTGTGTCTTGTTGTGTTGTTTAGTTTGTAGATGTTTCTCTTTCTGTTGTGTCTTGTTGTGTTGTTTTGGTTTGTGGTTTTTCTCTTTCTGTTGTGTCTTGGTTGTGTTGTTTAGTTTGTAGATGTTTCTCTTTCTGTTGTGTCTTGCTTGTGTTGTTTTTTTTTGTGGCTTTTTCTCTTTCTGTTGTGTCTTGGTTGTGTTGTTTTAGTTTGTAGATGTTTCTCTCCCTGTTGTGTCTTGCTTGTGTTGTTTGGTTTGTGGCTTTTTTCTTTCTGTTGTGTCTTGGTTGTGTTGTTTTTTTTGTAGATTTTTTTTGTTGTGTTTGCTTGTTTTTTTTTGTGTTCTTTTTTTTTGTGTGTTTGGTTGTGTTGTTTAGTTTGTTGTTTCTCTCCCTGTTGTGTCTTGGTTGTGTTGTTTAGTTGTGTAGATGTTTCTCTTTTTGTTGTGTCTTGTTTGTGTTGTTTTTTTTTGGATTTTTCTCTCCTGTTGTGTCTTGGTTGTGTTGTTTAGTTTGTTGTTTCTTTCTCTTTTTGTTGTGTCTTGGTTGTGTTGTTTTGTTTGTTTTTTCTCTTTCTGTTGTGTCTTGGTTGTGTTGTTTTGTTTGTGGCTTTTTCTCTTTCTGTTGTGTCTTGGTTGTGTTGTTTGGTTTGTAGTTTTTTTTTCTTTCTGTTGTGTCTTGGTTGTGTTGTTTGGTTTGTGGCTTTTTCTCTTTCTGTTGTGTCTTGGTGTGTGTTGTTTAGTTTGTAGATTTTTTCTTTTGTTGTGTCTTGGTTGTGTTGTTTTTTGTAGATGTTTCTCTTTCTGTTGTGTCTTGGTTGTGTTGTTTTTTTTGTAGATGTTTCTCTTTCTGTTGTGTCTTGGTTGTGTTGTTTTTTGTAGTTTTCTGTTTGTTTTGTTGTGTTTTTAGTTTGTCTTGTTTCTCTTTCTGTTGTGTCTTGGTTGTGTTGTTTGGTTTGTGGCTTTTTCTCTTTCTGTTGTGTCTTGGTTGTGTTGTTTAGTTTGTAGATGTTTCTCTTTCTGTTGTGTCTTGGTTGTGTTGTTTAGTTTGTAGATGTTTCTCTTTCTGTTGTGTCTTGGTTGTGTTGTTTAGTTTGTATATGTTTCTCTTTCTGTTGTGTCTTGGTTGTGTTGTTTAGTTTGTAGATGTTTCTCTTTCTGTTGTGTCTTGGTTGTGTTGTTTAGTTTGTAGATGTTTCTCTCCCTGTTGTGTCTTGGTTGTGTTGTTTAGTTTGTAGATGTTTCTCTCCCTGTTGTGTCTTGGTTGTGTTGTTTAGTTTGTAGATGTTTCTCTCCCTGTTGTGTTATTTACCATGCTTACTACCAAACAGAAATTGCCTTTCCGTTTATCTCAGATGTGATTCCCATCCATTTATTTCAAGCCAATACGTCAGGAAATAAGACAAAAAGACAGACAAATAAAGAGGTTCACGGACAGATGAACATGTGGGTGATATACAAACACACAAATTAACATATAGACATTAATCGAAATTAAGAGATACATATTTAAACATTGATGGAACGAACGAAAGATAGAATGAATAAACAAACGAAACTTCATTGTTCAAGCTGACAGAGAACTATAGATGTGTGGTCAAACTTAGTGAAGTATGTACAACCTTGGAAACATAGATGTGTGGTCAAACTTAGACATGTATGTACAACCTTGGAAACATAGATGTGTGGTCAAACTTAGAGATGTATGTACAACCTTGCGAACACATAGATGTGTGGTCAAACTTAGAGATGTATGTACAACCTTGGAAACATAGATGTGTGGTCAAACTTAGAGATGTATGTACAACCTTGGAAACATAGATGTGTGGTCAAACTTAGAGATGTATGTACAACCTTGGAAACATAGATGTGTGGTCAAACTTAGAGATGTATGTACAGCCTTGGAAACATAGATGTGTGGTCAAACTTAGAAATGTATGTACAACCTTGGAAACATAGATGTGTGGTCAAACTTAGAGATGTATGTACAACCTTGGAAACATAGATGTGTGGTCAAACTTAGAGATGTATGTACAACCTTGGAAACATAGATGTGTGGTCAAACTTAGAGATGTATGTACAACCTTGGAAACATAGATGTGTGGTCAAACTTAGAAATGTATGTACAACCTTGGAAACGCATAGATGTGTGGTCAAACTTAGAGATGTATGTACAACCTTGGAAACATAGATGTGTGGTCAAACTTAGAAATGTATGTACAACCTTGGAAACATAGATGTGTGGTCAAACTTAGAGATGTATGTACAACCTTGGGAACACATAGATGTGTGGTCAAACTTAGAGATGTATGTACAACCTTGCGAACACATAGATGTGTGGTCAAACTTAGAGATGTATGTACAACCTTGGGAACACATAGATGTGTGGTCAAACTTAGAGATGTATGTACAACCTTGGGAACACATAGATGTGTCGTCAAACTTAGAGATGTATGTACAACCTTGGGAACACATAGATGTGTCGTCAAACTTAGAGATGTATGTACAACCTTGGGAACACATAGATGTGTCGTCAAACTTAGAGATGTATGTACAACCTTGGGAACACATAGATGTGTCGTCAAACTTAGAAATGTATGTACAACCTTGGGAACACATAGATGTGTCGTCAAACTTAGAAATGTATGTACAACCTTGGGAACACATAGATGTGCAAACATGGAGAGACAGAGGGCGAGTGGGCAGATGTAGAGAGAGACAAACAGAGAGACAGACAGAGAGACAGACAGAGAGACGACAGAGAGACAGACACGCAAAGAGAGAGACACAGACAGAAACAGAGAGACAGACAGAGAAAGACAGACAGAGACAGACAGACACGCACAGAGAGAAACAGAGAGACAGACACAGGGAGACAGACAGAGAGAAACAGACAGACAGACAGACAGACACGCACACACAGAAAGAAACAGAGAGAAACAGAGAGACAGACAGAGAGACAGACAGAGAGACGACAGAGAGACAGACACGCAAAGAGAGAGACACAGACAGAAACAGAGAGACAGACAGAGAAAGACAGACAGAGACAGACAGACACGCACAGAGAGAAACAGAGAGACAGACACAGGGAGACAGACAGAGAGAAACAGACAGACAGACAGACAGACACGCACACACAGAAAGAAACAGAGAGACAGACTGCTACTCTAAGCGACCGTGAGGCTTAGTAATGTGTCAACGCATTTCACAATTCTGTGACATACTAAGATTCAGTCAATGTTTTTAAAAGTTATCGTGGCAGTCGGACACTAGAATGCGAGTGACACCGTGGAAAAGATTGGGGCCTCACCGCATCATGCGCCCGAAGTCGACAGTGGGCGCCATCGTAGACGAAACACGGTTGAGTTAGGCACTCTAGACTGTAGCATCTAGGACCGGTCTTCGACCACTCTGGTGCTATATTTTATGGATTCTCTCCGGTACAAGTCACCCTCTGCTATGTTGTACCCACTTGGATTCATTCTGTCCGGTACAAGCCACCCTCGGCGATGTTGTACCCACTTGAATTCTGTCCGATACAAGCCACCCTCGGCCATGTTGTACCGACCTCGGCAGCAACAGAAGCCAGCTGGCCCGCCTGGTTCTACCTGAGGCAGCAAAACCAGACCGCCAGGTGTTTCAGCAGACACAGGTTCCCGCCAGACACGGCGGCGCCAGACTCGGCCAAACACAGGTGTGGTGGCACAGGTCTGGCCAGGTAGCTCTCCTATGTTTATGTAATCACTTTTAAGTTAGGGTGGGGGGGGGGGAGGCTGGGTGTCTGTGGATGTGTGGTAATTTATCAGTGGCGTGTCGTGACTAATTCGCATGTGTACGCGATTTGGATAAAATAATATTTTACGAAGTATTATATAAACATGTTTGTTTAGACTGTGAGAATTAGTCACATTGTGACAAGAACATACCTTCATTTGTATCTGAGGTCAGTTATTAGTCCCACTGTGACAAGAACATACCTTCATTTGTATCTGAGGTCAGTTATTAGTCCCACTGTGACAAGAACATACCTTCATTTGTATCTGAGGTCAGTTATTAGTCACACTGTGACAAGAACATACCTTCATTTGTACCTGAGGTCAGTTCACCGCTGTCTAGGTTTGGTCATTGCACCTGAAGCTCTTACCGCCCCTTAGACGGTTCGACCACTTCTCAGATCCGACCGACTAATAAGATCTAGCGGTCTCTCAATAACAATACTGCAGCGCTCAGTAGAGGAAAAGAGTAGAAGAGGCAGACCAAGAAAGACCTGGTTACAGAACCTGACTGACTGGACAGGCCTCAGGCATGCAAGAAAAGAGGAGAAGAGGCAGACCAAGAAAGACCTGGTTACAGAACCTGACTGACTGGACAGGCCTCAGGCATGCAAGAAAAGAGGAGAAGAGGCAGACCAAGAGAGACCTGGTTACAGAACCTGACTGACTGGACAGGCCTCAGGCATGCAAGAAAAGAGTAGAAGAGGCAGACCAAGAAAGACCTGGTTACAGAACCTGACTGACTGGACAGGCCTCAGGCATGCAACCATGAAGTCAATCGTAACTGGCCTCCAAAGGTGGAGAGAGATGATGAAACAGTCAACAGAAACTGGCGACCCTACGACACGTAGTGTTGCGGCATGATGATGATGATGATGATATACATAATTTATGCAGGCTGAAACGCGTGTTTGATAACCACGAGAGAATAAATAATGTGATCATAATTTGAAATTGAATCCACAATATTTAACTCTGTGGCACTGCATTCCATGTACTGTTTGTTATAGGGGCGGACAATCCTGGTTGTTCGTCCACCTCTGGACATTGGTCTTGTTCCAGAATGTGAACTGCGTGCAGAACAAGGAATATGTTCTTACGATGGTCCTACCTTCTGTAGGTCTGCCTATGTGGCTTGGGTGTTAAGAACTCGCTTCGTAATGACAGGGTGCCGGGTTCGATTCCCTCTGCGGGCCTGGCGCCTAGAGTTGGTTTCGACAGTGGTGTCGAGAAGCCGACCGTCCAGGAAGCAATGGCAAACTACTGGGCGTAAATTTGCCTAGAAAAACTCGGAGGTTGGTTCTGCAACGTCCTGTAAAGGATACGCACCAAGCACCTCAAACAGATGGACAGTTCTGGCTGTGTGTCCAGTTCTGGACCTTAGTCTTGATTCCCAAAATGAACAGTGCGTGCACATCTATGTGACAGAGGTATGCAGAAGTATATGTCTGTTTACATCTTTAAAAAAAAGGACTTTTTAATATCAAGGGAAGAAACAACAAAATGTAATTCTTAGAGATGAATTTAAGGGTTGTAATGAAACAGAAATATTCAAAGGGATATAACTCCATCGAAGGTTTACTTTTACTTATTGTTACAATAAATTAAAGAAATGCTCATAAACCTGGCCGCCAGTTAAACATTGTAGCTTTAGCGGCAATTTAAAATGTAATCCCTGTAGTGGTCACGGTTTGGAAGGTGTTGGTGGTTGACTTTCAATGAAAACACAAAATACAGAAAGCAATTTGCGGCTTATAGTAAAGATGAAGTTAAAAGTTTAAGATTAAACGCAGTAAAAAAGCAACTGACAACATAAAATACAATTTTACGTTATTTGAAGCCCTACTCTAGCTCTTTCTAGGGGCCGCAATATATCCCCGCCATAAATATGGTGTAATGACTTAACGTGGTTTCTGGAACCACTCCACGGGTGATCCTCATCCACATGGTGGCACTTTGAGTCCTCGGGTGTTTATCACTTGTGTGATGTCCTGGTGGGGTAAAAATCTTCTACTACTAGGGTCGAATAATAGATGAGACAGAATACTTCCTGGCATACCATGATTTGCCTTCAGCATCCTTGACCTTGCTGTCTCATCTATATCCGGTCTCTTCAGCACTGGACTGGAAACAATGTTTGAACCACAGCTTGCTTTATTTCCCTGTTGTCCACTTGCTATCTCTCACTGACTCAAGACTGTCTGCTGTCTTCTGTGTGTGCTCATTCCCTGTTGTCCACTTGCTATCTCACTGACTCAAGACTGTCTGCTGTCTTCTGTGTGTGCTCATTCCCTGTTGTCCACTTGCTATCTCTCACTGACTCAAGACTGTCTGCTGTCTTCTGTGTGTGCTCATTCCCTGTTGTCCACTTGCTATCTCACTGACTCAAGACTGTCTGCTGTCTTCTGTGTGTGCTCATTCCCTGTTGTCCACTTGCTATCTCTCACTGACTCAAGACTGTCTGCTGTCTTCTGTGTGTGCTCATTCCCTGTTGTCCACTTGCTATCTCTCACTGACTCAAGACTGTCTGCTGTCTTCTGTGTGTGCTCATTCCCTGTTGTCCACTTGCTATCTCTCACTGACTCAAGACTGTCTGCTGTCTTCTGTGTGTGCTCATTCCCTGTTGTCCACTTGCTATCTCTCACTGACTCAAGACTGTCTGCTGTCTTCTGTGTGTGCTCATTCCCTGTTGCCCTCTTACTATCTCTCACTGACTCAAGACTGTCTGCTGTCTTCTGTGTGTGCTCATCCGGCTCTCTCTTCTTGTTATGTTATCACATTCAATGCCACTTCACACTAGCCATTCCCATGAGTGCTCAGTCCTCCGTTGTAGCAGCCACTCCAAAGTACCTCTACTGATTGTTGACAGGCGGAGCTGTCTCCTACCTCGGCCTTGAATGCGGCGAAGACGTGCTTGACTTTGCTTTACCTACTTCACCATGCTTACATGTTTACTCGTGCATTCTTGGTGTGTCATCAAATTCACTAGTTGTCACAAGTTCGTTTACATTCACAGGAACTAGAGCTTTCACTTGTCTCTGAGGCTAAGATAGGTGAACACTGACGCTGTGGGAACTGTGACGCTGTGGGAACTGTGACGCTGTGGGAACTGTGACGCTGTGGGAACTGTGACGCTGCGGGAACTGTGACGCTGCGGGAACTGTTGTACTGACGCTGTGGGAACTGTTGTTTAGGCAGCTCTGACCATACTGCCTCATTTTATACCTAGGCAGTGTATACATTAGAAAGGGGGAAGGGGGGAGGGGGGAGTGGGGCGCATGTTTTTGTTTTTGTTTTTTGGTCTAGTTACTTATACGGATGGGGTTGGGAAAAGGGGGTGGGGGTGGTGGGGAAACTGGGGGAGGGGCCTGGCCGAAGGGGTCCGACATCTTTTTCTTGTTTTCTCCGTCTAGATCAGCGGCTTTGAACCTGTGGGTGGCTACACTTTTGTGGGTCGAACGATCCTTTTACAGGGGTCGCCAAAGACCATCGTAAGACACATTTTCAATTCAGTTATGAAGTAGCAATGAAAATAATGGAATGGTTATTTGTGTTTCTGTCACAACACGGTGAACTGTTTGAAAAGCTGGACGCATTAGGCAGGTTGAGAACCACAATTGTAGGTAGTGATAAGGGTGTGGCTGGGGACGGGGAGGGGAAGGCAGGCTCAGATGTACAACAACAAACTATCGGCTCTAGGCGAAAGTCGCATCCATGTCAGCTTTCTAGCCAGGCTGCCTGGGTGAGGCTGGTGGGGCTAGCAGCTGGCAAACACGTTAGAGAAGCTGACAGAGCCAGGTGTCAGCCAGTCTCGGTGGCGCCAGGTCTGACGGGTTCAAATCTGCGGAACCACTAGGATAGGTATGAATAGTAGCACGTGCAGGCCTCACACGTGAAGCTGCTGGGCTGTGAGTACTCACTGTTGTCATCTCAGGGCGCGTTCAGAAATCTCTAGTACACACACATGCACGCACTGCTGAGGAACTCCACTCGTAACAGAGAGAGACAGCGGGAAAGGGTAGTAGATGAGCCCCTGTTCACCTTTTGATTCTGTATCCACACCACAGAGCCCCTGTTCACCTTTTGATTCTGTATCCACACACCCACAGAGCACCTGTTCACCTTTTGATTCTGTATCCACACACCCACAGAGCCCCTGTTCACCTTTTGATTCTGTATCCCTAGTGAATGGTAGCTGTTCAATTTTGTAGCTGTGATGGTACACACCAATAGTGAATGGTACCTAGTGAATGGTACCTAGTGAATGGTAACTGTGAATGAATGGTAATGGTAACTGGTGAATGGTAACTAGTGAATGGTAATGGTAGCTAGGTGAATGGTACCTAGTGAATGGTAACTGGTGAATACTAGTGAATGGTAGCTGAAATGGTAACTAGTGAATGGTACCTGGTACCTAGTGAATGGTAACTGGTGAATGGTAACTAGTGAATGGTACCTAGTGAATGGTACCTAGTGAATGGTACCTGGTGAATGGTACCTAGTGAATGGTACCTGGTGAATGGTAACTAGTGAATGGTACCTAGTGAATGGTAACTGGTGAATGGTAACTGGTGAATGGTACCTAGTGAATGGTAACTAGTGAATGGTAACTAGTGAATGGTAATGGTACCTAGTGAATGGTACCTAGTGAATGGTAACTAGTGAATGGTAACTAGTGAATGGTAACTAGTGAATGGTAACTAGTGAATGGTAACTGGTGAATGGTAACTAGTGAATGGTAACTAGTGAATGGTACCTAGTGAATGGTACCTAGTGAATGGTACCTAGTGAATGGTAACTAGTGAATGGTAACTAGTGAATGGTAACTGGTGAATGGTAACTAGTGAATGGTACCTAGTGAATGGTAACTAGTGAATGGTAACTAGTGAATGGTAACCTAGTGAATGGTAACTAGTGAATGGTAACTAGTGAATGGTACTAGTGAATGGTAGCTAGTGAATGGTAACTGGTGAATGGTAACTAGTGAATGGTAGCTAGTGAATGGTAACTAGTGAATGGTAACTAGTGAATGGTAACTGGTGAATGGTACCTAGTGAATGGTAACTAGTGAATGGTAACTGGTGAATGGTAGTGAATGGTAACTAGTGAATGGTAGCTAGTGAATGGTACCTAGTGAATGGTAGCTAGTGAATGGTAACTAGTGAATGGTAACTGGTGAATGGTACCTAGTGAATGGTAACTAGTGAATGGTAGCTAGTGAATGGTAACTGGTGAATGGTAACTAGTGAATGGTAACTAGTGAATGGTAACTAGTGAATGGTAACTAGTGAATGGTAGCTAGTGAATGGTAACTGGTGAATGGTACCTAGTGAATGGTAACTAGTGAATGGTAGCTAGTGAATGGTAACTAGTGAATGGTACTAGGTGGTAAGTGAATGGTAACTGGTGAATGGTACCTAGTGAATGGTAGCTAGTGAATGGTAACTAGTGAATGGTAACTAGTGAATGAATGGTAACTAGTGAATGGTAGCTGGGTAACTAGTGAATGGTAACTGGTGAATGGTAACTAGTGAATGGTAACTAGTGAATGGTAGCTAGTGAATGGTAACTGGTGAATGGTAACTAGTGAATGGTAACTAGTGAATGGTACCTAGAATGAATGGTGAATGGTAACTAGTGAATGGTAGCTAGTGAATGGTAGCTAGTGAATGGTAGCTAGTGAATGGTAACTAGTGAATGGTAACTGGTGAATGGTAACTGGTGAATGGTAACTAGTGAATGGTAACTGGTGAATGGTAACTAGTGAATGGTAACTAGTGAATGGTAGCTAGTGAATGGTAACTAGTGAATGGTAACTAGTGAATGGTAACTAGTGAATGGTAGCTAGTGAATGGTAGCTAGTGAATGGTAACTAGTGAATGGTAGCTAGTGAATGGTAACTAGTGAATGGTAGCTAGTGAATGGTAACTGGTGAATGGTAACTAGTGAATGGTAACTAGTGAATGGTAACTAGTGAATGGTACCTAGTGAATGGTAGCTAGTGAATGGTAACTAGTGAATGGTAACTGGTGAATGGTAATGGTAGCTAGTGAATGGTAACTAGTGAATGGTAGCTAGTGAATGGTAACTTTTGAATGGTAGCTAGTGAATGGTAACTTGTGAATGGTACCTAGTGAATGGTACCTAGTGAATGGTACCTAGTGAATGGTAGCTAGTGAATGGTAGCTAGTGAATGGTAGCTAGTGAATGGTAGCTAGTGAATGGTAGCTAGTGGTAGCTAGTGAATGGTACCTAGTGAATGGTAGCTAGTGAATGGTAACTAGTGAATGGTAGCTAGTGAATGGTAACTTTTGAATGGTAGCTAGTGAATGGTAACTTTTGAATGGTAGCTAGTGAATGGTAAATGGTAGCTAGTGAATGGTAACTAGTGAATGGTAACTGGTGAATGGTAGCTAGTGAATGGTAGCTAGTGAATGGTAACTAGTGAATGGTAACTAGTGAATGGTACCTAGTGAATGGTAGCTAGTGAATGGTAACTAGTGAATGGTAGCTAGTGAATGGTACCTAGTGAATGGTAGCTAGTGAATGGTAACTGGTGAATGGTACCTAGTGAATGGTAGCTAGTGAATGGTAGCTAGTGAATGGTAACTGGTGAATGGTACCTAGTGAATGGTAACTGGTGAATGGTAACTAGTGAATGGTAACTAGTGAATGGTAACTAGTGAATGGTAGCTAGTGAATGGTAGCTAGTGAATGGTAACTAGTGAATGGTAACAGGTGAATGGTACCTAGTGAATGGTAACTAGTGAATGGTAGCTAGTGAATGGTAGCTAGTGAATGGTAACTGATGAATGGTAGCTAGTGAATGGTAACTAGTGAATGGTACCTAGTGAATGGTAACTAGTGAATGGTAACTAGTGAATGGTAACTAGTGAATGGTAACTAGTGAATGGTAACTGGTGAATGGTACCTGGTGAATGGTAAGTGGTGAATGGTAACTGGTGAATGGTAACTAGTGAATGGTAGCTAGTGAATGGTAGCTAGTGAATGGTAACTGGTGAATGGTACTAGTGAATGGTAACTAGTGAATGGTACCTGATGAATGGTACCTGATAAATGGTATGAATGGTACCTGGTGAATGGTAACTGGTGAATGGTACCTAGTGAATGGTACCTAGTGAATGGTACCTGGTGAATGGTACCTGGTGAATGGTAACTGGTGAATGGTACCTAGTGAATGGTACTAGTGAATGGTAACTGGAATGGTACCTGTGAATGGTATGGTACCTAGTGAATGGTGGTGAATGGTACCTGTGTGGTAATGGTACCTAGTGAATGGTACCTGGTGAATGGTACCTAGTGAATGGTACCTGGTGAATGGTACCTAGTGAATGGTACCTAGTGAATGGTACTGGTGAATGGTACCTGGTGAATGGTAACTGGTGAATGGTACCTGGTGAATGGTACCTGGTGAATGGTACCTGGTGAATGGTACCTGGTGAATGGTACTGGTGAATGGTAACTGGTGAATGGTACCTGGTGAATGGTACCTGGTGAATGGTAACTGGTGAATGGTGAATGGTAACTGGTGAATGGTACCTGGTGAATGGTACCTGGTGAATGGTACCTAGTGAATGGTACCTGATGAATGGTACCTGATGAATGGTACCTGGTGAATGGTACCTGGTGAATGGTACCTGGTGAATGGTAGTGGTGGTAGCTGAATGGTACTTGGTGAATGGTACCTGGTGAATGGTACGTGGTGAATGGTACCTGGTGAATGGTACGTGGTGAATGGTACCTGGTGAATGGTACCTGGTGAATGGTACCTGGTGAATGGTACGTGGTGAGTGGTACCAGGTGAATGGTACGTGGTGAGTGGTACCTGGTGAATGGTACGTGGTGAGTGGTACCTGGTGAGTGGTACCTGGTGAATGGTACGTGGTGAGTGGTACCTGGTGAGTGGTACCTGGTGAATGGTACGTGGTGAATGGTACGTGGTGAATGGTACGTGGTGAGTGGTACCTGGTGAATGGTACGTGGTGAGTGGTACCTGATGAATGGTACGTGGTGAGTGGTACCTGGTGAATGGTACGTGGTGAGTGGTACCTGGTGAATGGTACGTGGTGAGTGGTACCTGGTGAATGGTATGTGGTGAGTGGTACCTGGTGAATGGTACCTGGTGAATGGTACATGGTGAATGGTACGTGGTGAATGGTACGTGGTGAGTGGTACGTAGTGAATGGTACGTGGTGAATGGTACGTGGTGAGTGGTACGTGGTGAATGGTACGTGGTGAGTGGTACCTGGTGAATGGTACGTGGTGAGTGGTACCTGGTGAGTGGTACCTGGTGAATGGTATGCGGTGAATGGTATGTGGTGAATAGTACGTGGTGAGTGGTACCTGGTGAATGGTACGTGTTGAGTGGTACCTGGTGAGTGGTACCTGGTAAATGGTACGCGGTGAATGGTATGTGGTGAATGGTACGTGTTGAGTTGTACCTGGTGAATGGTACGTGGTGAGTGGTACCTGGTGAATGGTACGTGGTGAGTGGTACCTGGTGAATGGAACGTGGTGAGTGGTACCTGGTGAATGATGCGTAGTGAGTGGTACCTGGTGAATGGTACGTGGTGAGTGGTACCTGGTGAATGGTACGTGGTGAGTGGTACCTGGTGAATGGTACGTGGTAAGTGGTACCTGGTGAGTGGTACCTGGTGAATGGTACGTGGTGAATGGTACGTGGTGAATGGTACGTGGTGAATGGTACGTGGTGAATGGTACGTGGTGAGTGGTACCTGGTGAATGGTACCTGGTGAATGGTACGTGGTGAGTGGTACCTGGTGAATGGTACGTGGTGAATGGTACGTGGTGAATGGTACGTTTTTAATGGTACCTCCAGATAACGGGCGCCTTCATCAAGATGGCGTAATGAGGAGTTGGCAGCACTGGAGCCAACAGCAGCAACTAAAGCCATTGAGTAAAACCGTCATCCGATGATATAAAATGTCATTCAGTGATGTACAACCGTCATCTGATGATATAAAATGTCATTCAGTGATGTAAAACCGTCATGCGATGACATAAAATGTCATTCAGTGATGTACAACCGTCATGCGATGACATAAAATGTCATTCAGTGATGGACAACCGTCATCTGATGATATAAAATGTCATTCAGTGATGTAAAACCGTCATGCGATGACATAAAATGTCATTCAGTGATGTACAACCGTCATACGATGATATAAAATGTCATTCAGTGATGGACAACCGTCATCTGATGATATAAAATGTCATTCAGTGATGTAAAACCGTCATGCGATGACATAAAATGTCATTCAGTGATGTAAAACCGTCATGCGATGATAT